>JBBELK010000984.1:0-381035 GCA_037783545.1 Henricia sp. BOLD:AAB3569 | reverse complement strand
ACACCACAACGTAGAAATTTCACGTCTAAGTATTTTATCCGTTGCATGAGAAATGTGTATATTACATGTATCATGTTCTGTTGCAATAATGTCTTTGTGATTTATAGTAGGTCTACATCCATGGTTAAATTATCACAAACATTACCAGGGCAAACCCTCGACCGGGGCAAACCATCGACCGACCGGGGCCGCCGCGCGCTGCCGGCCCGGCGACCCCGGCCGGCCGGGGTGACACGCAATATTTCTCCCGCAAGTTCCTCTTATCTGATAATCTCGAATGTCTCGCTAGGCAAACTCGCCCTGGTTCTCGGCGCCTATTGTCCATTGCTTGCACAATAATTCGGTATCAATACCGTAAACGTTAACCGCTAATTCTTCCTAGTAATGATTTGATAATTATTGATAATAAGTACCCTGTCGTGCATACCTGCACTGTAAATAATAATGGGTACATTTCCCCCAATTGTTTTACCCAAAGTTGGTTCAAATATCAACATGCCCATTTACCCAACCCTTGGGTGCAAGGTATACGCCTTTCTTAATATTTATTCATGACGGACGAAAGCGAGGCCATAGTTCCACTCATTTCAGTGCCGGATTGTATGCGTGCGATAAGCCTACGAACGTACCGATGTGCTCCAAGTTGACAGCGTAAAACGTTCGTCGTTGCACCTTTTTAGGTTTGCTTTTGTAGATTTCTGAGTGATAATGACCCACAGAAGCAGGGGCACATCAAGATGAGGAGAGACGAAGGACAGATCTTCGAATGACATTTAAAAAAATAATTTCGAACCGTGTCCGGAAATTGGGCCATGCAGCGACGATGACTCTTTTTCCTCCCTCTGTTGATATTACGGGTAAGAATTTACGAGTCGGACATAAGTTAAAAAATTACTAATTAATTAATGTCAGCCGTCAGTAAAACAAAAAACAAAAATATTTGAACAAATCTTTGCCATTTTTCAGCCGATCTCGTATTCGTATAATTTATGAGGCAGTAGAAGAAGTCTGACTCGTAAATTCTCTCCTTTTGTATATAAAATGGTACCATTGGTAAGGGTTGATAAGTTGATCAGAATTTATTTTCTTTAAAATGACCCATTTAGCACTGGAATGTGCAGATTTCATGGAATAAATTTCAAGTGTAAAAAATTTAAGATTTTGTGGGAAACAGCCTGTGTCTCATATGTTTTGCACACAAGGTCCGAAGCCATGATCAACTTCTCAATTCTTTTGGGTAGGCCTACCTTTGTGCGAGAAATTGCCAACTACATTTTTTTTTTGACAATTTGCAAATGAATTATTCAGGCCTACCATTAAAAAAAAATCCTGCATCAAAGCAGCATGTATTTTAAAGGTTTAGGAATTATGGATAAGTGAAATTTTTAAGTCTACCAATCAATTATGTCTTTAAACCTAATGAATGAAAGCAATGATTGAAAGATCGAAGATAGGGCCTGAACATTTTCTTGTGATATTGATAAGCAGATTGTTTTACTATAGTACTAATAATTAGTACTGTAGCGAAACGTTGTTCATAGTGCCCGGGAGCAAGTCTATGACTGGTTCTCGTCATAGGTACACTGGTGTACGCCACTGCTGTACTATGAAGAGAGACCAGTGCGCATGCGCGAGATAATGTATATAAGCCAGTGTCGCGCGTGTGCACGCTCTCTTCCGCGCTTCCCGTCTTCAGTTGCTCTCGGTTCGTGTACTTGTCCGGAACGCTCTCGCCCTAGCATTGCAACGGACAAACATCGTGTTGGTAGCGCGGCTACGTGAGGCTTCACCGAGTATTGCATCGTGTGACTCAACGCGTCGTCGGGTGAGTGCTGTCGAAATAGGCCAGTAAACAGAGTGAATCCTCATTATTCAGCCCCTATTGTGTTGGTCGGTCCTTCTATTTGTGGTACAGCTACAATAGCCATACTGTGTTAATTTAGACTTAAACGTCAGCCACGTGCTAGACACCTAAGTAGGCTCTATCCTGTACCATATGTGTATCTTTGCTGTAACGATGCTAATACACCTATATTGGCACCGCCTTGATAGGATGCAACCCTAAGAAGGTGATGAATGATGGATTAAACTACTTGTATTGAGCAGATTGGTCTCTTTGCCTGTTATTTTGGTTTAATGCTAATTGCCCTGGGTGACTGTTTAGTAAATATAGGAGCAGAGTAGTAGACACTGACGCATTGTTGTGCCTGGGGGTATATTTCCACCCAAACGGATCTGCTTCGGGGGAACGAGATACAAAATCTTCTCACCCTATCCCTTCCCGGGCTCCGTAGTCAGGGGCTATAAACTTTTAGTGAAATGAACAAGCACTGACTGGACAATACATGTGGTAACTTCTACATAAAGAACCCTTTGTATAAAACTTGATGTAAAACCCTAACAACGTCCTTTATGTAAAACACATCACCATGACACTGCGGTGTCAGTGGACAGTACCTGAATTATCCCTTAAATAACACACTTTCTAGAGCAACACTCACACTGTGCTTTCAGTGGAGAGTATAACACACTATTCTTTATAAAACACACTTTTTATAAACAATGCACACTTGAAAACGGTCATTCCCTGCGGAACTAACGAAAATAACTCGCGGCTCGGTTATAGTTCGAGGTCCTCTATATTGAGTGTTCCCGGAGAAAACTTTGGCATTGGTCGCGGTCAGTTCCAGAACCTCCCTCGATGAAGTGTTCCCTATAGGTGAGTATAGCCACTAGCTCAGCCGTGTGGTTCAGTAGTGAGGGCGCATTTAGCCACCTGCCGACTGGAGGGAAATATGGTGCGTCTGTCTCAATAGAAGTTTGTCCCTCGAAATGAATCTCAGAGCCGCCTTCTACTTTTCTTTGAAACCACTTGCAATGTTGTTGATGCTGAAGTACGTGTTTGGGAAGGACTCGAGCCACTGCTGCCCTGCTTCTACGGTACTGGTAAAACCGTGCAATTGGATGTTCTGGCCAGCTCCCTTTAACGACTGGGTTGATGATGTCCAAGCAGCGCATGTAGGTTTCCACCCCAGTATCGTCACGTACTCGGATCCCTCTGACGTGAAGGGTGAGAACCTTCGACGGGTGAAGGCCTGACAAGAGGTCTTTGAGCTGACCCTCCTGGAGATGCAACAGGTCGGGACTCGATTACAGAGTGGTCCAACCCCACTTCTCCCAGTCCGCAGACTGCAGGGTGCTTGCTCAGCGACCTCACGTTCTGTCGCTCTTGGTCGGTTAGGATGGTCTTTGGGTGGGCGCCGATCATGACGGTAAATCCCTGGTCGGTGAGGGCCACTATCTCCTTCTCCACGGGCAGGGTTTTCTGGTCGCAGAAAACGGCGGTGGCTCCAGAAAGCTGGACCTTAAAGGGGTTGTCTCTCCCTTGGGGGAATGCTTGCTCAATGCTGGCAAAGCTCGTCAGCTGGTGCCCGGGGATTCGTGCCGACAGTCTATCCAGATGGAAATGGCTGTCGAAACTCTGAATGACGCTCTCCACATTCTCCGGGCTCAAGAAGGGCTTGGCGACAACCACCTGGCTCTCAGGTGGGTTGTCCTTGTGTCCCAAGGAAGGGGTGTCACCGCTGAGTCCCAGAAGCGGGACCAGTGTGACTTTCGGTCGCCCGACGTCCTGTCCGGAGCTGGAAGCACTCGGCTTCAGGGGTAGGCCGCTGACCTCTGGAAATTCCGTGGACCTGCGAGGCTGAGAAGCTGGATATCGCCATTGGAGTGTCTTCATACTTTGCGGCGCTATTTCTCCAGCAAGTACGGACAAGCACCTCCAGTGTAACAACGCAGCCACACTGTTGACGGGGCAAAGGGAGAATTCCTCCGGAATGGGCCACCCCGCCGCTCTGCACAATCCCACCATGGCGCTCTGCTACTCCGGCGTAACGTACCACCCAGGTTTAATCATGCCTCTGCTGTTGATCAGGTCAACCATATCTTGCAGTGTTCTGTTCCCCCAAAGGCTTCCCGAACCATTTCCCGCAGGCAGTCCACCCAGGAGCGGGCGAGACCATGGCTCTCCGCTTGGTAATAGTCGAAGACAGCTGGTGCGTGCTCCTCTTCGATGTGCTTCTTCATGTAGTATGCCGTAGCCGAGCACCACGAGAAACGGCATTCTAGCAGCCTCCTCTTCCCACAGCGTGGTCGTGGTTGGCTGCTCGTTGACGGGGACTGGCCACTTTCTGAAAGTCTCGCAGCAGCCCACGTCCTTTTTGAGCTTTGGTGCTCCCTGATGTGGGGTTTATTCTGGATTGCTGAAGCGGGTCTTGGCTTCACTTGTGAAATGGTGGTCCTGTCAGGGGGTTTGAGTACCACCGTCTCTAGTGTGGGTGTCTCTGGCTGCGTTTCACCACCTGGATCCCAGACACGGGACTCGTCCGAGTTACTACCCTCCTCAGATGCGGAGAGGGTAGTCCTTTGGCAGTGCAAGATGGGCACCACATTGTCTACTTCCTCCATGAAGCCTGCATGACCAATACATGTGGGCCCTTGCTGTGCAGTAGTACCCTCCATACTGTTGGTAAACTGCACCTGATTGAATTTGGTTGACAGTCATGACGTTCTCTGTTGTCTCTGGAAACGTCTTTTTAAATTCCCGATTGGCAGGGTCGCCATTTTCTGTCGTCTTGCTAGTCAGTGTTTCGGTTTCTATGGCAATACCCTGATGCGGATATTCTGCCTCTGCTGTGTCCTGATGTAGGTGACCAACAACCTGATGCGGTTGTGTAGTTTGTTTCGACATACGAGTCGAACAGGGACTCCACCGAAGGGTGGAGTTTCCTTGGCCGTAACTTACTGGGGTGAGGATCCGACCTCCATCTTCGTCCCTGTAGCTTTTAACCGCTCGTCTTCGAAACGAAGGGTCTTGGCCTGTCTTTCATTTGGGTCTTTGGGTGAGGTCTATTCCGCTCTTGGGCATTGTCGATGTGTTGCGACATATTTTGTACAAAAGCATCTGCCGAACCTGGTGCGGGTTCAGCGAAGGTTTGTCTCACTAACGACCAGGCGCGGTTGTCTTGTGGTGTGGGGGTCAATGGCTTTTTGACCGAACCAGCATCCGACTGCATGGTTGACTGCTTACAACTAGGGTCTGCGGTGAAATCAATGGATTGGTACAACTTCTCCGATGGTTTGAGCCTGGGTATGAGCTCAATGTTAGCCAGAGTAATCGGAAAATTGTCCTCCCGGAATGTTATGATATTTTTGGCAATTCTAGGTCCCACCCCGGGTAGCAGCTGGAGTTCCACTTCGCTTGCGAAGTTAATAATAATAGGAACTAATCTGGACATGGTGCCAATAAATTTATGCCCCAAACAGTTACAGTGTCGTTCCTTTGCAGAGCGACAGATTACACGTACATGCGTGCATATAGCTCCAGGATGCTCGAGCTATCGACAAATTATCAAAGCCAAAAATAAGGCAATTACGTCGTATGGCGAACAATTAACCAGAACAGATGCGTTCTACCCACGACTTAAGTCATAGTAAATGCATGTACATGTAGGTAAATGGTCACGTACTGTAGCAATAACCACCTTAAATACCTGAAGCGGTAGTATTTCGCAGTAGCCAGCAAGGAAATATTTTATTCGGTCCACTTGCATCAGGCTACAACGAACACCACAAAGAAAATATCTCTCAATCCACCGCCTGACAACACAATACAAAAGGTCAGACATGCCTACTCGTACTCGAATGCGAGACACATTGCAAATACAAAAATGATCAAAACGATATTCACAAAGTTTGCAACACTCGGGTATACTGACTAAATGTTGCTGCAGCTTGCAAAGCCTTCAAAACAAATGGCCAAAATACCCAACTAAGATCTGCAAAGTCACCTGTAACATGGCACACAAATATCTATATACATGTACATGTAGGCATATTTAGTTGACTTTACATGCAATCCCTTTCCACTTCCACATTTTTTTTTTTTTTTTGAATCAAAAATACGTGTTGGCTATACGTTTCCCTGACAGTCAACGAAAGCAACTGCCTCGTACGCCAAACAGCAGTGATCATTGATTATCGACTTATCGAGATGGCGCAACAACAAAACTAGGTCAAAGGTTACCGCTGGTTGTGCTGTGCCGCTCGATGCGGTTATGAGACTGTGATAGTACTTGCCGTGGCTGACTGCACTTCCAACGGGTCCGGAATCCTCGTCAGAAATAGCACACAGGAGCACGCAACTAGTCAATCTCGGGCTCCGGTACAGTCTAGCAACTATAAGCCTCGCAAATACTAGGAAAACACTGGTATAGCAATGCAAATACACTAAATAAAGAAGGTTTTTACAAAAGCAAAGTAACACGTGGTGTTTATTCATAGTGTTGCGAACCTAGATTACTGATAATTTCCAGTCTTATAATTTAGAAGCACTCTCTATTTAACCACACGAAATTCGCTACAACGAGATCTTGCTTTCCGGCCTCAATGCCACACCAAAACACGTGACAGCGTGAAACAAAGACGGCTCTGTTTTCCCCATAAACAGGTGGCTGTGTTTTCGGTAAACATGGCAGGGTTGCCTAGAAACCTGCCATATAAGGGAAGGTTTTGTGATTGGCTAAACCGTCGGTCCAAACCGTCGGTACATTGACGCTATTCAAGGGCCAATCCGGAAAGCGAGATGCCGTTACATAACTACGAAGACCCAGAGGGGACATTTAAGTATTGTGTTTTTTTTTTTTTAATACGTACGTACGTGATAATACTACGTACGTACGTGATAATAATACGTACGTACGTGATAATACTACGTACGTACGTGATAATACTACGTACGTACGTGATAAATTACTACGTATGTACGTGATAATTTAATACGTACGTACGTGATAAATTACTACGTACGTACGTGATAAATTACTACGTACGTACGTGATAAATTAACACGTACGTACGTGATAAATTAATACGTACGTACGTGATAAATTAATACGTACGTACGTGATAAATTAATACGTACGTACGTGATAATTTAATACGTACGTACGTGATAATTTAATACGTACGTACGTGATAATTTAATACGTACGTACGTGATAATTTAATACGTACGTACGTGATAATTTAATACGTACGTACGTGATAATTTAATACGTACGTACGTGATAATTTAATACGTACGTACGTGATAATTTAATACGTACGTACGTGATAATTTAATACGTACGTACGTGATAATTTAATACGTACGTACGTGATAATTTAATACGTACGTACGTGATAATAATAAGTACTCGCCTATCACTGTACGGATCTATTGGTATAAATGGCAGCGAACAGAGAGAGTCTTGTGCAGTTGTATTTTGAATTAGGATTCAACCAAAAAGAAACGTTGTATTATTTAGTTGCAAAACATCGAGTAATCATCAGTCTAAGGCATCTCAAACGTATATTAAAGGGGCTCAGTTTGTATCGTCGTAAACATTCAAACGTAGTTGACGTGGCCGTTTTTATTTTGGACGCACTACAAGAATCTGGACAATTACACGGATATCGGTGGATGCATTCAAAGTGTGTAGCGAATGGACTTCGGGTGTCTAGAGATACTACAAGACACCTCCTTGCCATTTTGGATCCAGAAGGGGTAGATAAGCGGCGTCGAAGACGTCTCCAGCGTAGGCAATATAGAGGTGTTGGTCCAAACTTTACTTGGCATATTGACTCATACGACAAACTGAAGCCTTACGGTATTTGTATTAATGGATGCATCGACGGCTTCTCGCGAAAAATAGTCTGGCTAAAAGCCCACCACACTAGCAGTAATCCCAGGGTCATTGCTGGATACTTCATTAGATCTGCGATCGACGAATGTGGATGCCCACGTAGAGTTCGTGCAGACTTGGGAACTGAAAATAGTACGGTCCGAACTATGCAAAGGTTCCTCAGAAGAAATCACCAAGATAGTTTGGCCGGTGAAAAGAGCTTTGTCTACGGTCAGAGCATAGCAAATCAGCGTATCGAGGCATGGTGGGGCATCCTCCGAAAGGAAAGTGCACAGTTTTGGATGAACATATTTTCTGAACTCAAAGATGATGGGGACTTCAACGGACATTTCCTTGATAAAAGTCTAATTCAGTTCTGCTTCATGGCATTAATACAGGTAAGTTAATCAAGAATTGCACACAAACCGCTTTTGTAATTATGAATATTTTGACAATGGTTCTGTTCACAGAAATTGTGCACAATCCATTTTCGTATTAAATGTATTCAAATTTACGGGCTATTTTATTCACCTGCTTCATGCAATTCGATGTCAATAGTTGCAGTTCATTGGCATACAATACTTGTTGCTAGGTCGAACAACTTTGTGGTTTCAAACCTTTTGAAATGGTATTGTTATTAAAGGGACACACCGGCCTACTGTTTACGTAATTTAGTGATACAGCATCTTTGACAATAGTTTTTTAATGGTCCTTGTGAAACAAAGATGGTCAAAATGTCCCGTAATTAACCACAACAGTTTAAAATTAATAAACAATGTCAATAGTCGAGTTATACGCTTTACCAGCCGTTCACTGTCGCACTAGACTCACGACTTTGTCGGTAACGATTCGCTTTTCACTTGGCAGCTTTTTGCTTTGGATATCTCTCATTCTTTGCTGAAGATTTCACTGGGCAGCCTGGACGACTGAATGGGTTTTTCCGTTTTTCTGTAGAGGAGCTGACATTCATGGTTTGTCTTCACGAACGTAGTTCAACAGCACTACTGGTTTAGGCGGGCAATGTTTGTGTGCCGTGGGGCTAAAAGTCACATTGTCCGGTAGACTGTCCACGGTGGAACTCGCTTCGGTTCCTTGGACTTTGTGTCCAAATATTATGTACGATTTTTCAGAGTTATGTTTAACTTTGTTTCCTAACCTGAATAAATAGTCTCTTTTGTCAAATACTCATAATTATTTTGAAAAAAATCAGAGCTGAATTTGATGCAGTACTGCAGTAATAAACTTCAGGAATAAACTGTGTATCACACGGCCATACGGCTGGAAATACAACTGACTCACAAGACCACGTGACTTTTCGGAACCAGAATCTGGTTCCGAAAAGTCACGTGACCTTGACTTTTTGAAAATTGCTAAAAAACGGCCCAATATTTGGTGGTTTATTTTCAGGTTCTCTTTCGTCTATTTCGGAAAGACTTTCAGAAAAATGTATGGGTCTGTTTCGAGCCTAAAATAGCCCAACAAAGCCGTGTCCTTTTAATCAAACCTATGCTGGGCAATTCCGCAAATAGGTGGACATGAGGGGGAAAAAATAAAACCCCAAATTTATTAGAAACTACCTAGGATGGTTAAAGTATGCCTTTAAGGTTGTAAATTTGTATAGGACACTTTGTATTGTCCGTTTTGTAGGTATTGTGGTATCCACTTTTTTGTTATAAGTTGTAATGACAGAAAATGTAACGTCAGTCACATGTAACGTCAGTCACGCATATTTTCATGTGTACACATATACTGATGCAATATTTCTGACTCCAAATGGTGTGTTTGTTAGGTCCAACTCTTCTATTTTGAGGGGTAGAATAACCATTTTGAATGTATCATTAGTTTGAGAAGAAATTGAAAATAAAGATGACTGATTTTTTTGCAAGTCCCTTTTTTGTAACGTCAGTCACGCACATTTAATGAGCTCCCCTGCATACAATATTGCATTAGTAAACAAAGTGACAGTTATTTTAACAGCTATGGGGGCTTAGCTATTCAGTTAGATAGAAGTTGATTTCGGGATGGTTCGTGTTCGGTTCGTGTTGGGTTCGGGACAGTACGTAGTGAATCCGTAGTGGCAACGTGATGATGCTTGGCGATACTTGGCGATACGGCATAATTTTCCCAACACGTTGTCGCCACCTACCATCCCGGACCTCCCCGGACACAACAAAGTCCTGTCGAAAAGTGAAAACCAATGACAAACGCAACTGTATTTATAGTCTCCGTGGCGGTTCGTGTTGGTTCCGTGTTGGGTCCGGGATGGTTCAGGGTGCATCCGTAGCTCTTCCGGGACAGTTCGGGACAGTTCGTGTTGGGTCCGGGGCAGTTCGTGGTAAAACGTGTTGGGTCCGTGGTAGTACGGGGTGGTTCGTGTTGGGTCCGTGTTGGGTCCGTAGTCAATCCTTGGTAAAACGTACTGTTTCCGTGTGGTCCGTCATGGTACGGGACAGTACGGGGGTGTCTGGGTTTTTCCACCGTCGAGGGGACGGTCTGGACGATTTCATCCCGATTCGCCCCGGAAGAGGGTCATTCTGGGTCCGTGGCTATCCGGGATAATCCTTGTTGTATCCGGCGTTGGTGTGACCTAGGCTTAAACAGTTTTAAAAAGTCGGGGTGACCTCCCGAACCGCCCAGGACTATCCCGATTCATCCAGTACCATCCAGAACTACTCCGGACCCAACACGAACCAACCAGGAACCAACACGGATAGGACCCCGGATCGGCAATATTTCAGCCCGGGATGGTTCGGGACCTTGGTGTGACTGGGGCTTAAACAAGAATGAACTAAGAAATTTGTTCCCGAATCACCCCGACAATTTTGAACATGTCCAAAATTGTCGGGGCGCTTCCCGATCTTTCAACGAACAACCACAATCATCCCGAGGCAGCCAAGAACCATTCCCCGATTTACTCAAGGATTGCTATTCGTGGCAATTCGGCTTAAACATCGGGAATGTGTGAACCTAGCTTTAACTGGGCCTCACAGTCCCTAAAAGTGGAGGAAACATATCCACATACCTCGCCTTTATTAGTTATCAAGTGTTCCTTTGACTATTTTCAGAGAGAATTGGATGAGGTCGCCCAAACATGGAACTGTCATCGATTACAGCGACATCGTAACATGATTGAGCCGACTGGGAAGCCAATCATAATGTATACCTCCCCGGAGTTATACAACACCAGGAATAAGCTTGTGCCTGTGTCTGTCGATGATGTTGAAGTATGCATCGAAGATTGTGTTTTCAAGGACGGGAGACCGTGTAGCAGCAATATAGTTTATCAGTTATGCTGTTACCTTATGATGGAGAACAACCTCAGTCTGCCATCGAACGCAGAGGAAGCTACCCACGTGTATCTCTACCTGCGTGATGCCATCTACCGTGAATTGTAGCTGTACTCAATATAAACCATATTGACGCTGTACAGGATCATTGTGTCCGCTCTATAACCATTATGTCCGCACCATTGTGTCCGAACAAACATCTGCGGACACAATGGTCCAAGTGGACGCAATCGTCCTGTACAGCTTTTTTAGTTACAGGCAACCGTTTTTCCCGATAGCAATGTCAATTTTGTTTACCATGTATCCATTAGTTTTACAAATTACTAAATTGAACTTCCGTCACCATTTGTGCGTTGCCATGGTTACTGGGTCGACACTAAAACCAGTGAACGTTTCCCCTGCGCCTTAGCAGTGGGTGTTTTAGGTTACTAGCGAACGTTTAGACCAATTTACCATGGCACTGGAGCACGCATTTGGTAGTATATTACCTTTCCATTCTTCATGTCCATTATACGATTTATTGACAGTTCTGGATAAAAGTAATTGTAGGCCTACATATCGAAATAAATCCCAAAAAAACTTCGTTTACCCTTGGGCTTTAAACCCCCCCCCCCCCCCGGCCGAAAGGTGGAAGCTCCGCCCCCACAATTTTAACCTAACATAATGGTACCACTGGGGATTGAGCCTGCAGGTTCAACTTCGTCACGATAAATGTGCCCATATCGTGACGTGACTAACTTTCCGTCAGACTTTTCATAATCCCTTTGAAAAATCGTATTTAACAACATACGCCACCAACCATCCATTGAAGTAATGCACATTGCACATTATTTTGAGCTGACACGGGTGAAATTTTCGTAACAAACCTTTTTTTAATATGTATGCAACAACAACAATTTGTTTATCGGGAAATAGAGTGCCTGTGACTATCCCGAAGCGAAGCGGAGGTATAGTCAAAATTTGCCAACACCGACGAATATCTTCTACTACAAAGTCTAAACAAAGGGTACTATTTCCATCAACTGTATACGTGCATGAAATTGGGTTACATTCTCGATTCGTTTTCCTAAAATAACATAAAACTGTTTTTGAATGTAACAGAGCTGAACAAAATTGAAAAAGATTGGCAAATGCCTTTAACACGAAAATGTTAAACAACTTATACTTTAATACCTATACAAAACAGGTCATTGTGGTTGCATTCCAGTATGCACTTTCGTTGAGGGTTATCCATCTCTTGTCATTTGTTTTTAGGAGCGCACATGTTTTACTGCTAAGAGACACCACTTTTGTGTCGAGTGCCTATAGAGGTTGTTCTTCCGGGCTCTCTCACACACGGAAAAATCTCGCCCGTGATTGGCCGGAGCTTCACGAGTTCATGAATTCGGGAAACCCCGTGTGCCAACTCGGGATGTTTCGTGTAATTCGGATACAACTCGTAATAACTCTTATCAACTCGTAGCAGCGCGCAAATCGTGGCAACATTTTTAAACATGTTAAACATTTCGGCAACGAGTTGACAACTCGTGAGCAACTTGCACCAAACTCGTGCAACTCACGTATGACTCGTGTTGCGTAACTCGTACAGCACTATATCACACCAGTTTTAATAAACATTTGTTGACTGGTGTGGTGTGGGATATGGAGTTTTAACACCCGAGGGAGCTCATAGCACCCGAGGCAACGCCGAGGGTGCTATGAGCTCCAGAGGGTGTTAAAACCCATAACGCACACCACACCAGTCAACAATTGTTTTGTTATATCCCGTCTTGGTCTCCGTACAGCATAATAATGTGGATCTGAATGCACTTTCGCTAGTCTTCGGACTACTAGCTGTCCGTGTGTAACATTAACATTGCGAAAGTAGCACGCGTACCAGTTTGTTGATTTGGCGCACAGCGTGTGGAATAATGCGATGTGCGTGCGCGTTGCGCGCCTCTAGTGGGCGTATGGCCGGGTGATATGAAGTTAAATTCGCATACGGCGGGGTGATGAGTTTTTATCGCATGGACATGTGACCGTTCTGGACCAATGAAACTGCAGTATTCCAAGACGGGGTATAACAAATATTTATTGTTACGAGTTGTATGAGTGGTCTACGAGTTATAAGACTTACAAGCACGACTTGCAAGAGTCACTGAAAATCCGGATGGTTTGGCGCCAAATCCCACGCAAAATGCCGAAGTCAGGTAACCCGTACCAAACTCGTGCCAGACTAGTAACTGACTTGCAGTAAGCTCAGGAAGCTCGTATTAAGCTCAATGACTGATTTGGGAAACTTTGGCCTAATTCGTAATAACTTGTATATAGTTAACTCGCTAAACTCATAATACACTCATAATAAACTCGTGCTAAGAGTTTCCCGAATTCGCCACCTCTTGAAGCTCGCGGGGAGATTTTTCCGTCTTAAGAGCATACCCCGCTACCAGAGTGTAACCTTTCCGTTCGCACATGCATGTGTAGTACAATACTGGAATGCAACATGTACTATCTTACATGTAACTTGCGGTACGTAACAAAAAACAAGTGTTTGTAAAATGTACTCGTGAAACCGTTCACATCTCAAACTACCCACCTCCACCCCCACACACCTCCCACCTCCACCCTCATACACCGGGTACGGGCCTGATGGCAATGTCAGTCAGCGCTTACACTGAATTACTGCGTTTTGTGATTAAATATAATGTGAGATTAAAAACACCCATAACACGACTGATCATTTCAAATGTGTGCTTTGTATAGACCAGTTGCGTGATATAATTAGTATTATAATAATTAATAATAATTAATAACAATAATTAACAATTAATAACAAAAATAACAATTAACAATAAGTAATGGTGGATTATAATATAACGCACATACTGTCCACCCTGTGGGGTGCTCCTGGCGCTGTTGCCATTATACATTATGTATTACCGCTGCCATCAGGGACCATTTTGCTTCAACTGGGTGGCTGCTGGCAAGGCGCTAGCGTACGAGTGGACGTGAGTGAAGCACCATGCTATATCTGGCACATTACTCTATGTATTTTTAAGCTGGACTATGTTGATCTAACAGGTTGATGGAACATGTTGATCGAACATGTTGATCGGCAACTTCAATCCAGTCACATAACCTAAAATCGTTTCTCCGCTTGCATCATTGCAGTTTGGAAACGTTCCAGCTTTCAAAGTTGACATTGATCTAAAGTAAACAAATTAATAAAAAAATAAACACGTTCTATTTCGTTATTTTGACGAAATTTTACGATGAGTACATGTCTTAACATGTTCATTTCAGCTTTAAAATGCATAGAGTAATGTGCGAGGTATTCCAGGTACCGCACACACTTTCGCGCTTGTTGCTATGTATCAGCTTGCACCACCTGGAAACGGCCCGATGTTCCAGATTAGTCTGGTGCTTAATTGACTCACTCGTACGCGAGCGCGAGGGTGGGACTCTATGATTTATGCAAATATATCACGCAACTGGTCTATTCACATGCAATATTCAACTTTATACATACAAAACGCCACATGTTGCAATCGTGTGTGATTTAAAATGTGCAAAAAAATACTCCGTGTTTATTTTATGGAATATACTAGAATTTTCAGCTCTGCAGCTTTGACAGCATCTAGCATAACCTGTACAAGTCTCTGGTTCAACTCCTGTCCTGGTGGGGCGATTTTTCAACAACACCACGTTTCGTTGCTCCAACTTTCACGTGATGGATGCATTAAATACAGTAACAGCTATATAGGCTTGGACGACTCAAACATTCCAAAAAGAGAATCGAAATTCCATTCAGAATCGATTCAACTTTTCGCGAGAAACATTAACTACATGTAGCGCGTTGAAAAAATAGTTTCCATATCGTAACAACAGAACATACGCACGCGGATTAAATTCAAGCAACTGCACAACAAACGCCGACGGTAAAAAATCGGCAAGGTTAAATGTTGGTTCAACTTTGCCTACTGTCTGCGTTAATGTTTGCGTCGAACCTTACGTCTAGTTTGCGTCACTGTGTGTCTGCGTTTGTTGCGACGATATGGAAACCAGCCTTACGTTGACGATACTGCATGTAGGAAAGTTTAGATGCACATAAAACGCGAACGTGAACGCGAAATACTTTAAACACTTGATCGTTACTTTGATGAAATCTTAAAACAGACGAAAAAAAATCCACAAATGTGACTCTCGTGGCAAGATAACTCTGTTGCCGTGACCAAATTTCGAAAATGGGTTCCGAGACCTCCTAAAAATATAACTAGGGCTTAAACCATTTCGCGTTCACATTTGCGTTTGCATGCATCCATATACTTCCCTAATAGGGAATTCGCGTAAAACGCGAACGTGAACACGAAATTCCTTCATCACCGGTCATATCGAGAAGAGTCTTAAGACTCAGGTTCGAATCTTAGTCACAACAACGAAATTATCTGGCCACGGCACGAAAACTAATCTTGCTGAAAGCGAATCGGCCATCGATTCCGCCAAATCTGGAATTGCGAGTCCGATTTCTAAGGTGGAATCGATTCTACTCGACTCCGGCGTAGAGTCGTCTGAACCCTCTTTTTATAAGCCGTATCGAATAGCCGCCATTTCGTGGGGCACCTTTTTTGTTATTTAAACCGTTAAACAATGAAAGCACAATATGTCCAACCCTGCATGTCCTCAAGGAACAAAGAAACTGCCCCACGAAATGGCGGCTATTCGATACAGTCTATTAGTGGGCGATACTTGAGTGATTTACTTCGAATCAATCATTGAAAGATTTACAGACTTTCGACAAGAAACCAATAAAATGGAATACTTTAGTAAACTGTAATTTAGCGTCGCTTATGTATGCAGCAAAGTTACAAACTGATTTTAATTACATGTACTATAAATCCACAACTTGATTGCTATTCCATGATTATTTAGATATATTATCCTTGATCGAAAAGTTTCATAAATAAACAAAAACTCCTATAGTTAAAACACAGAAAAGAGTAAAATAGTTACATGTATGTTTCAAATATTTTAGCGAAAATGCTTTCAAAATGTGTACCGATCACATTGTATTTCTCACCCGTTTAATCAGATTTGAAGTAACTATAACCGGAATGCGGGGCCCGTGTTACATCTATGCGAGACGCTTGACAAGATCGTTCTTAGGCTATATAGGTTCAGTTACTTTACAAGAATTCCTTTGAGCAGGAGGGACACTGAAAAAGCCTCAGCAACTGCCTCGCTGTCGGGCGGTCTGCGGGGTTATACCTGGCGCAAGGTCGCAGCAGTATGAGTTTGTATTTGTGCAGAACTTGTGGAACTTCCAGCTTCTGCATGCATCGTCGGATGTATACGAGAGGTTCGTCTTCTTGGTTCTGCAGATCCCATGCATCTGTGCCCGAAAACCATTCCATCAAGGTTATGCCCACAGACCACATATCGGTACATGTATTGGCCTTCTCGCCTCCCACCAGTGTCTCGGGTGGCATGTATTCAGGTGTTCCAACGGTGTGTACCCCCGAGGTTGTTGAAGCTACATCAAAGGACCTGATCTTTGCCAGGCCAAGGTCGCACAGCTTTGCAGACACATACACTTTATCGATCATGATGTTTGCTGGCTTAATATCCTGGTGGATGATTTGAGGGATGTGCTCATGTAGGTATTTTACTCCTTTAAGCACATCAACAGCGATGCTGACTTTGTTCTTTTTATCAACCGATATTTTTGGCGCATAAATCACATCTTCCATATTTTGTCCGTCAATGAATTCGGTGACTATGAAAACGTGAGAATCAGCCAGGGAAGTGCCAATAAAGTCAACAATATTGGAATGCGCGATCTGTTGATGGATGAGTGCTTCCTTAACGATAAGCTTGTCTGGACGTTTTCCTTGTTTTGATTTTATCTTCTTTACAGCCACAACAGTGCTCATGTATTTGCCTTTGAACACTTCGCCGAAAGACCCATGATTTATGGGTTCCTTAAAGTCGATTGAAAGATCTGTCATTTCCAGCTGCTGGGGGAGACCGCTTTCCTCGTGCCTTGGCCAATGGCTCACTTCAATATTGCTTGTCCGCGCGGGGGGGATTGTGACTTCCACTACTTGTACCGAATTTGACGCTCTGGAAATTTCCTTGGAATTACTGCCATCTAATTCTTCTGTAAATGCCTTTACTTGACAGTAGTAATTTCCCGGCTTGTCTACTACTAGAATGCACCCTGCAGAATATATACTTTTCTCATCGCAAAACCACTCAAATGCAAGTCCCTCATGATTGTGATTGGGCGAGATAACCCCCAGTACGAGTTTCCCTTCCTCGTATCCCCAAACCTCATTTGGCTGATGTAAGATGAGATTGGGATCTGAAGATTCGGCCTTGTCTTTCGCTGGTAACTCGTATGACACCACATTGTCGCTTCCTATTTCTATGCGCCGAACAAAGCAGACCCCATTTTTGGACACTCCACTAACAACATAGCCATTTTCCAGTGGATCAGACAGGACACTAGCTCCACTAACGTCAACGTCAAGTTCGATGGGCATACATTCTTTTCTTGAATTCGCCGACAGCATGCATGTCACCTCTTGGCAAGATGATTCAATTTCTTTGAAATATTGTACTTGAAGTGGTTCACGAGAGAGACAAATCTTTCCCTTTATTACGGGGTATAGACCGGTAGAAGGAGCTTCGGTTTCAACAAAGGGTCGTGCTTCTTGTTTGGCATTGGAATGGGACGTTGACAGATTTTTCTTTAAGGTTTTTTTCTTACTGCTGGTACGAAGACCTGGTGAGTCTTTCTGTTTTACTCTCAGAGATGATGAGCTTTGTCTTCCGTCAAGAGATTTGGTATTACATTCACTCTTCGTTGTAGAGGACAGGTAATATCTCATGACGCCGCTTGGCTTTTCGATCTCGTACGCTTCTCCTACAGTTTGAGCTGGATTGCATGTTCTCATACTGAAATCGCAAACTTCCAAATCGACATCATCCAGCTTAATTCCTTTTTTTGATTCGCCGTCGGGGAAAAAGAGCTTCGTTGCTTCTTCAGAAATGGCACTGGCCGTACCATCCTTAGATATGGTGGTTTTTCTTGTTCCTCCACCAGTCGGCATGCGTACCTGTTGTCCATCGTGTATCCAACCTATTTCAATTATCCGATTTGGTTTGTTTGCGTACTTGTTTCCCAGCATGGACTTGCTCTTCTTAGAAGCGTGTGGTATTTCTTTATCCGACATTTCATCATCGGTTTCTTCAGCGTTGGCCTTTCTGAGCTGTTTCCTTAATGCAGACAACAGGCGCTTTCTTTTATCTGCAGCTTTGGAAGATGTCATGTCATTGTCTTTACTGCTGCACTGGGCTCATCAATCTAAAGAAAAAGAGTATACGAGTGCTGTTCGACAAAACAAACATAACGTAATATACACAAACTTGTGAGATTATTAAAGCCCCTGCAACCGTGAACCTGGCCTTGTCCAAGGGCTATGAAATTGTGTGAATCCGTGAAGAATTTGCATGTATGCTATGCAGCGAAAGTGCGCCATCGCGCGGTGAATTGTATATAACCAACTGCAAAATAGTCTGGTTACCGAAATATCTTGGTCTGAATCCTGACTTCACGCGCGAGTACGATCCAGCCTCGCGCGGGAAGTCAGGATTCAGACCAAGATATTTTGGTAACCAGACTATTTTGCAGTTGGCTACAATTCACCGCGGGATGGCGCACTTTCGCTGCACAGCATACATGCAAATTCTTCACGGATTCACACAATTTCATAGCCCTTGGACAAGGCTACCGTGAACCAAGCAATAAAATAATTTGTTGTGCTAATTTGTTTTGAAGAATAATAACTGAAGCAATAGCAACTAGAAATCTAGTGTTTGTTAGAAACAAACACGCTGTTTCGGCCATTTTTACATAAACAGCTAGAATCCCCCTGAAAGGAAAAACTAGCAGTTAGGCTTTTTTCGATAGTCCAAACATCCCTCTTGCCGACGTGGATTTTTTTTTTCAATTGTCTGTTTTAAGTTGATAAATTGCAAGCAAAAGTGCGTTTTTCGAAGTGAGATTTTCGCGATTTCTGAAACGCTCATTAGGTATTCATGATATGCGCGTGACCCCGTGACGCAATCCTGAGAAAGAGAAGTCAACACGATTGTTAGCTCCATACGTTTACACGCAACACAAAAATGGAAAACCGTCTCAGTGTTAGATGGTGTTTTTTGAAGAATTTTGTTGGTCCAAAAAGCCACAGATATGCCCAGTAGCTGCGTGGTTGTATGTTTTACCAGACACTATTTAAAAAAAAGAGCAGAAAGATTTTCTTTTCTATTACCAAGAGAGAGAGAAAAATGAGTCGCTCATTCTAACTTGTACCGGCCGATTTTCAAACACGTGGGCCGCAGGGACCGGAGGTACCGGTCCATGCTGAACACAGACCGCGGTGAATGCCGTTCGTTCCGTAACAAAACCACCCGTTGCAATGCACCAGTATTTACTTCAAAAGAGCTCATTGTGAGCCACAATTTCATCGTTTTTTCACAAAACAGGTAATAGTAGATTGTTGTCGTATTACATGAAGTGTTTTTCACGTTTGTTTTTTGAAGGACAAAACAGGCATGATAAACATTCACCTCGTGTATTTTCCATTCAATACTGCACAGGCCGTTCTGTATGTTTCTCAGGATAACGTCAAAACCCTGTTGATAAACAAACCAAGTGACCTCGAGCGTTTCAGAATTTCGGGTGAAGAGGGTCGGAACTGCTTTGCGTTTTAAGCAAAAGCCTGTCGATTTTTTTTGTGGAAAACAAGTTGTGATGGTGTTGTATAGACACATACACATGATAAACAGGAAAACTTCAAACATTCGGACGGGGGGATACTAGCTGTTTCATATCTGGTTTTCAGCTTTAAAACTGTGCTTCCGCCCATCGCGCCAATGCGCCAAAAGCACGTGGCGGCGCGCGGAAAAGGGTGTACAAGGTTATCTGCGTGTAGGCCTAAATGTTCAATTTTCGACAAATGTACAAATTGGCCCATAGGCCTATACCAACGCGTTGCTATACATATGGGTCTGTCCACAGTAATGGGGTACATTTGAAAAGTAAGTCAATAATTCCTTTCAGATGTCTTTAGTTTATCTCAGAATTAAAGAAATGTCCTTGTTTTGTTCTCAGGAGATAACTTTTGCCCAAAAGGGTAAAAAATTTCTGCCACAACATACATTTTTGAAAAGCTTGTGTACAGATTTTCCTATTACGTAGGTAACGTGGACAGACCATTTTGTGACATTTTTTTCCGTCTTTGTTACACGCGTAATAGGAAAATTTGTGCACGGGGTTTTCAGAAATGTATGTTGTAGGACTATTTTTCTTACTCCTTGGTGAAAAAGTTATTTCCTCAGTTTAGCTTGATAATTTAAAGATAAAATTAAGACATTTGAAGTGAACACGGACCTAAGATCTTGAATGTTACAGAAATGTACCCCATTACTGTGGACAGACCCATATACAGATGATTCTATTTACTTTATTTATTTTATTTATTGATCACATCCAACAGCAGAAGGACCGCCAATTACAGGAATGGGATCAATTAACATAGATATTCGAATAACTATCAACTTCTAAGTTGAATTAGAAACGACCAGAGACACCGGGGAATCCCTACCCTTGCTCTTCCCGAAAGAATACCGTGTGATCTTAAGATACCGGACCAACGGCTTTACATCCCTTTTGAAGGACGGAACAAGTGTGATTAAGTAAGTGACTTGCTCAAGAGAACAAGTGCCACAAAGCACTATACTCATGCGATGACAATCATAGACTGCCCCCTGTCATGACCACCGTGCAAAGGCTCTATATTATTTTTTTGATGGTCCTTGTGAACAAAAAAATTATCAAAATGTCCCGTAATTAACTAGGAAAAAACCCCTTCAAATTATCCCAAATAGTCAAGTCGGGTTATACGCTTTACCACCCATTCACATTTGTCGCATACGATTTGCTGTTCTCTTGGCAGCTTCTACTTTGGATAGATCTCATGCCACGCTAGCTGCATGAACCATATAGCACCGCATACCCGCGGGCGATATTTATTTCCGTATCACATGTGACCCCGCTCTGCAAAAAAAGGGTCTTAAAGTTGCACTGCCCGTGTTTTGGCCGATTTGGGCGTCAATTTAAAAAAAAAGAAGATAAATAGGTATTTTTCTAGAATAGAAAAAGTTATCAGCTTTCATTTGGTACCAAGAACGCAAAAATCCGTCAAGGTCTAATGCCAGTCGATTAAAAACAAGAAATTATTAAATGGCTGGCAGGTTATTAATCGACAGGGTTATGACGTAAATGTACATGTGCGCGTACATGTGTACATTGTACACATACTATGTACATATGAGCGTACGCGCACATGTACAACATGTGGAGCACGTTTCAAGAAAAAGGCTTGTATCTCCAATTCCCGACGTCGGAAATGTAAGTTTTTGATATTTTTCGTTACAGAGACACGTAAGCTTTCTAAATTCGTTCGCTTGTGTAAATTAATTTTTTTAATCCTTTCACCGAAACACGGGCAATGCAACTTTAAGTCGCGCTGGCTAGTATTCTTTTTGCGACAATAAAAATAAATCTGTGGCATTTCTACGCTCATCATTAAAATACCTAAACACAAAAGAAATTCCAGGCGTAACGCAGACATTCCAGGAGGAACACAGACATTCCAGGCGGTATCTGGGCACCGCCAGGAATTTCCATTGTGTTTTGGTATTTTATTGAGCGTGGATTTGCCGCGGATTTCTTTTCATGGTCGCAAAAAGAATACTAGCCAGCGCGACTTAAGACCCTTTTTTGCAGAGCGGGTCACATATATGATATAGGGCTTCATCGAGGTTTCTGATTGGTGCATTGTAAATGAATATTCATACTCTCTATATAGCGCCCTCGGGAGTTATTACATAGTGGTTAAGACGTGGGACTATCCGAAAGATTGCGGGTTCGAATCCCCTTTGAGTCATATTCCCTTTTCACTATTAATTGAGGAGAGAGTGTGGTGTGGGGTAATGTTCAGGTAGCTATCGACAAAACACATTAGTATGCAACATATGCATGGGGGTTAGACCAACCGCTATTACTTTTTTTACACCGCAGCGTGGGGTACTTCAACATTTTTTAACCCGAATAGAGTCTACTAAGTTTCCAATTAGCCTTTTTGAAGTATGGCGGACACAATATAGGACACTTTGAAGTGAGTATAAAATCGAATAAAATGCAATATAACTGCATTTTTTACTTTGCGTTCATTTTTTTTCTTTTTCTAATTCTGTCTCTTGTATTATAATTGCAACTGACATGTAAATCATGTTTTTGGAAAGAAATACAATTGTTAAAAAAAACATACCCAAATAAAATTGCGCCCTCTCCTTTTGTTCCGCAATACTTCTAAAAAGCTAATGACTGATACTTCTCACGTGACAATCTTTAAAATAGTCAGAACTCTTACTCTAACTATATTTGAGAAAAAGAAGAAATCGAGAAATTTCTAAAAATCCCATACAACACTGCTGAGATTCGAACCAGGGACTATAGGGCCTATGATTGCAAGTCGAGCTCTCTTCCAACCAGACCACGAAGCTGGTGCAAACCGACCGCAATTAAAAACCCTACATTCCTAAAGAAAATAACAAACCGTAACCTATTATTCTCCTCTCAAGGCACCAAAAAGGTACAAAACCACTAATTTTCCCCTCGCAAAAGTGGTTTAAAAAACAGCGCGTGCACTGTCACGCTGTCACTCTCCTAGTCAACATTTTATGTTCCATTTTTCATAGTTATGTTTAACTTGGTTTCATAACCTGAATAAATAGCCTCTTTTGTAAAATACTCATAAAATATAGGTAGGCTTATGTTACAAAACAATCAAAATAACTTCAGAATCCATCCAAGTTCGATGTAAACGATATGAGCGAAATCGGTATCTAAAATGGTCAAAGCTAAAGACACACGCGTGTTGCCAGTCTACTCAAAGTTACACCACAGTTCGTCCCTCTTTCATCAGATGAAGTAGTATTTTGTTGATATCTAGGCTACAGGCTAACATGGCTGTTTACTGTTTTTTCCCAAAGGAATATGTGTTGAGCAAATGAAACACAGTGTATCATTTGGAAAACACGAGTCAAATTTTATGAAAAATAACATGACATGAGTAAAAGTATAAAACAAAATCCCAATTTTGTTGCAACGAAACTAAAAACTTGTGTGTGTACCCGCCAGGGTCAAGTAACACAGAACACAAGCGTCCCTGACATATTTATAAATTAGGGATTAAAAGTAGGTTTGGCCAATCTGAAACATACGTTTAAAGTCAGCTAGGGGTCCTGTACACTGATAATGCCCTGTAAAAAATGATGACACCGCGGAGCAGTAATCGGGCCTGTGGATAGTTCGTTGTTCCACGAAAATGGCCTGATTGTAACATGCGTAATAAATAAGGGGAGTGGGGTTAGTTGAAATAATTTTCACAAAATCGTCTATAAAACACGAACAGAATTTTTAAAAGAAAAAACAAGAACACCACTTTAAGCATACATATGTCGGCTACAAATAGAGCCTATAAAATGTTAGGATTCGTTAATGGTTTCTCGTACAATCCACCTTGAACATGACCATGTCAGCTTTTCCGACTTACCTCAGCTATGGGGTAAGTTGAACATGGTATGCGGTCATTTAAACACTGTAATATAACCCTTATTAGCAAGACTGACAGTTCAGCTGTAAATTGGGGCGCTAATAAACCCTTTGGGTCATTAACAACTGCACAAGACAAGAGCACTAAAACAATTTATGCATCAAGCAGTTTAGTTCGCTTTTTGCTTATTTATAATGCACCGAAACTTGTCTAGTATAGCGGCCACCCTCGGGACCGTAAAAAAGGGCCACTATAAGCAAGAGCCCTCTTTATAGATGTTTATAAGCATTATAATGATATTTGGGACCAAAGATCGGTGGCCACTATAAACAGGTGGCCTGTTTATCAAGGTGGCCTATAGCAGGTTTCACTGTACAACTGTACAGTGAAATTACTAGTTTATTCTAAACTTTAAATTTTTTACTTTTTATCTTCTTAAACTTTATCTCTTATTTTAAAAGGATTGTAGCAAATGTGCTGTGGAAAATATGGTGGATAGCTATTGCTAATATACTAGCAACATATGAGTGGAAGGATTGCATAACAAAAAAAGCTATGGAAGAAAATATGTTCCAACTAACACCACTCTCCCCTATATTGAAAAAGAAAATCAGAGCTGACTTTGGTGCATATACAGTTCTGCACCAAACTTCCATAGGAATGTAAACAAAACTAACTTCAAGAACAAATGATTTATCCAAACCAGATTTATGGTTCGGATCAATCACGTGACCTTGATTTTTGGTTTCGTTTTTGTTTTTGTTATTTGAAATTTTTTCGAAAGGGCAAATTTTTTGTTCTCATCAGTCTATTTTGGATAGACCTCAGCTCCATAATGATTTATGGGTCTATTTCGACCCCAAAATAGCCGAACAAAGCCGGTGTGTTCCTTTAAAGGGCCTGTGACATGCTAAACAACTTTGTGCCTAAGCTTTGCTTCATAATGACGGATTACTTGTTCAGCAAGACATACTATTGTTCGTTTGGATGTAAAAATCAATAAAAGGTGCATGGCCTTTTTCAACTTTGAAGATTTCATTGCAATAAATCACAGACAGAGGGCGCTGTTTTGAGTGCATCACATAAGGAAGACAGAAAGGAAAAGTTAAGAAAAACATAAGACTTGAAGTTGGACTTGTGGCAAATTGCTGCAGTTTCTACCCCCAGTTTTGTCATGGCTTACAGCAGGCAACATGTAAAACAAACTCGCAAACAGCCATGGATTACAAAAGTTTCAGGAAAATTGAGAAAAAAGTGGAATCTTTTGTGCACAGTTGAATGTGATTTTCCTGTGTTTGCCTCTTGTGACATCGTGACCTTGGTCATGAATATGCATATTCGCATTAGCATAAATACTAAAAACCTTTGTTTTAACCCCCAAAGCAAGCTTCAAATAGGATTTTTAGAGTGGTTTTAAAGGATATATTTCATTGATAAAAATCCTAAATAAGGGGCCCTTTAATGGCTGGCATAGCCTACACAGAAATGTCTTCACGAAAAGTATGCAAATTCGCCCCCTAACCTAAGCCCTTTCTTACTGTCCAGTCTTGTCAATAATTAGACTACGAAATAATGTAACAAAGCCAGCCAAGGGTAGGCCCTACGTATAGTGGCTGATGGGGAATTGGTAACGGGAACACGACACGGGGGCATGACACGGGGACATGGTGGGCAGGATATGTTGGCAACGGTCGAGTTGGTCTGTCAAGTGTCATGTCTGTATAGTTCGCGCTGTATTCCGAAGCTCAAATTTTTGATGAACCGCATGTCATGACCGAATATTTTACCAAACAAATACACGAGAAAGGGGCTTAATGTTTCTAGTTTCAGAACCTTTAAACTTACCTTTTCTTTATCCATTTTAAGGAGAACTGCACTTCAGTGATCATAGCTCGAGCTGAAACCGAATATAGGGCATGCCTACACTAGACACGTGCATAAATTATCACGTACGTACGTGATAATTTATCACGTACGTACGTACTAATTTATCACGTACGTACGTACTAATTTATCACGTACGTACGTACTAATTTATCACGTACGTACGTACTAATTTATCACGTACGTACGTACTAATTTATCACGTACGTACGTACTAATTTATCACGTACGTACGTACTAATTTATCACGTACGTACGTACTAATTTATCACGTACGTACGTACTAATTTATCACGTACGTACGTACTAATTTATCACGTACGTACGTACTAATTTATCACGTATGTACGTACTAATTTATCACGTACGTACGTAGTAATTTATCACGTACGTACGTACTAATTTATCACGTACGTACGTACGTACTAATTTATCACGTACGTACGTACTAATTTATCACGTACGTACGTACTAATTTATCACGTACGTACGTACTAATTTATCACGTACGTACGTAGTAATTTATCACGTACGTACGTATTAATTTATCACGTACGTACGTATTAATTTATCACGTACGTACGTATTAATTTATCACGTACGTACGTATTAATTTATCACGTACGTACGTATTAATTTATCACGTACGTAAGTATTAATTTATCACGTACGTACGTATTAATTTATCACGTACGTACGTACTAATTTATCACGTACGTACGTACTAATTTATCACGTACGTACGTATTAAATTATCACGTACGTACGTATTAAATTATCACGTACGTACGTATTATTATCACGTACGTACGTATTATTATCACGTACGTACGTAGTATTATCACGTACGTACGTAGTATTATCACGTACGTACGTAGTATTATCACGTACGTACGTATTAACAAAAAAAAAAATTACTTAAATGTCCCCTCTGGGTCTTCGTACATAACTGAATGAGTGCATCAAGATTGGGCGTGGCTAAGTCATAGTCCTTCAGAGGATTGCTGACTCAGCTCTGACCTCTTATTTTAGCTATTACCCTTTTGCCCAAGGCTCATACATGACGCTAGCCTTGATCCCAACCATGTGGCAAGAGGACACGTTGGCGCCTTTCCATTGGTTCTCTCCTCATATTTATTCATGTAACTAGCTCCCGAAGTTCTATAAATAAGGCAAGTGAAGTCCACTTCGGTGTGTCGTTTTGCGAGCGATATCCGGGCGGCGAATGGTGACCATGGTAAAGGGCGATCTCGAATATAGACTGATGCGTTCTGAGTAAACTGGTTGGTGCGAAAGATCAGACTGAGTTCGTATTTGGTTAGCGGTCCCGTTCGATAAGACTGTGGCTGAGCATGCGGTTGCTTGGTCGTGCTGTGCGGCGTCGGCCACTAAACCGTCCGTGCTTCGTATGACCTTGGTGTGGGTGGCTTGCGGTTGTCTGTCGGCGTAGGCGTAGCGGTTCCATCTCGCGCGCTACACCTCGCCGGGCTTGCGGTTGCCTCTCTCGGCGTATGCGTAGCGGCTCTCCCCCGCTACACCTCGCCGTGCGTGGCTTGCGGTTGTCCCACTCGGCGTATAGCGGTCCAGTTCTGCTACACCCGGCCGAGTCTCTCGTTAGCGAGCCCCTCGAATTGAGCCACCACCCAACCTGGTCAACCTAGTACCCGTATAGTCTTATACGAACACTTGAGACATCGGTGCAGTCCCTTGCCGTTGGCCGTGTCTCCCCCGTACCTACGCCCGGTCATTTGCCCGTCGTCCCGGTGTCGCTATGCAATACTGTTTGAGTTATTCCAACCGCTCGATAGACTTGGTTCCAAGTCCGAGATCCTGTTTTGTTTTCCGTTTCCGATTTTTGAAATGTATGGACAGGGAACTAGTCTATTTCGGTTCAGGATCTCGGACTTGGGACTTCTGCACGCCAGCTACATTCATGTATTCACCAGTTGGATTTACATACAGCGCGGTTTCCGTAGCGACGGCCAATTGGAACGTATACAAATCCGGGTGGTCGGGTCTATATGCTTCACAGGTAAGATGAGGTTTACCATTTTCGCAGCCTTCTTTTTAAAACTGTTTCTGTGGTTTGTTGTTAGGAAGAATTAGTGCCATAAGCATGAAATGTTGTAATATTTTGAATGGAAATAAAAATAAAACGTACTCCTGACACTTACTCGTGTCACAATACACATCTGTTACCTTTTGGTAGAATGGAATAGTCGCTTTGTAATCCTCTCAGTGCATGTATTTTAGTGCAACTGCTGTTGCGAACGTACATGGCCTTATATCCGGGTGCGATAAACTTAAAAAGTTTTGTGCACTTGTTTTCAAGGCAAATGCCGAGACCAAAACGCCAAAAAAAAGCAGGTATACCGTACCGGGGTACGTGTTGTATTCGTGGTATTTGTCAAAACTGGGGACACGCAACAGCAGAACCTTTCTGATGACAAAATATATATTCTTTTGAAGCGGTTTGAGAGTGATCGTTACCGATTTACCCGGCCGATTTGATAACGCGTGGCGCCCGGCGAGCTCCCCGCACCCGTACAAAAGACGCGAGGCGACCGTTTGCCAACTCGACCGTAAACCAAATCGACCGCGAACCGACCGTAGTTCAAGTTTTTCTTTGAAACTTGGAATTTGTATGTCCAAAAATACTGCAACTATTAATGATGTGTCACTACACCCGTAACTTCGGTCAGTCAATCGGTGGACGTAAAGCAAAGTGACTTAATTGTTGCATGCACTGTGTGGTCGAGTTGGTTCACGGTCGAGTTGGGCAAACGGTCGACTTGACCCGAGTCCATAGTATTATACTGCATCCATTTCGTAACAAATTTACCTACTTTCCTGATGAAGGGTTCGACGTCACATAAGCCCTCCTACATTTAAACCTATGAGACAACTCAAGAAGACTTTTTTCCTACCATAAAATCTCCATATTTTAAGAAAAAAAAACCTTGCAGTGAGTGGTCGTGGCTCTTCATGGGTTAAGAACACATTCAAAATTTATCTTGACAAACTCCTTCAAATGAGAGGTCTGTAATTTTTAGGTTATTAAAACTGATGTTAATGTGGATTTTGATGCACAAAATCAGGGTTGTAACTTGTCTCCTTCTGCTCGAGTCCCAAGTCAGGTCAAGTCAGGCATATTGGTCAAGTTTGCTCGTTAAGTCGAGTAGTCACGACAATAAATTTGTCAAACAAATTTCAAATTGAGTCTTAACAATGGAACTCGCATGCTTTTAGCCAAGGTTTCTTTAGTGCTGAAATTCGGTCCCCAAAATGACAAAAAATGCATAAAAAAATTATTTTATTTTTGGATGAATCAAATAAAAAAATCTGACTCATGTCAAGTCTTTTGAGGTTTGAGTCTCAAGTCGAGCCATATCATTTGGGGTTGGAGTCTCGAGTCAACTAGAGTCTGAGTCTCGAGATCGCCTGCACAAAATAAGGCAAATTTTAGCAATCATGTTCAGGATCAACATTTAAACGGCATGAGGAAATATGCTTATAACACTGTTGTAATTCAGATATTTAGTTGGTTTTATACTGCGGTATTCCTTTTTAAACAAAAAATGCTCTACATTAAACATTTTATACATGTATTGCTTAAAATGCCTCCCGAAGAGATTGTAGGTTTAAAAATTTGTCACAATTTGTATACATGTATATACCCAGCACGATTTGGGACCTATGACTCAACACACTCTCTTCCCTTTTGTTAACGCACCAACCACCCCTAAAAACTGAAAGGAATTCCTTGGATGTTTCAGACACAATAGGGGGACAATGGTAGGGGGGTGGGCGGGGAGGTGGACAATGGTAGGGGGAGTACCCTCGGCCCCATATCGTGCTGCATATGAATTTGTAGGCACAAAATGGGTATAAAAAAACGCCCTCATTTTTGCAGCTTGTGAATCTACCTAATATAGTACAAGAAAAAGGAAATCAAACAAAGATCATGGCAAATTGTAGCAAATTTAACAAATCCTTCGAGACAATTCAATTGTACCTGTATTTTTATGTTAGTAAATTCTACTTTTAAAAATGTTAGATACCTCAGTGAAACAGAGTGAAATATATATTTTTTAATCTGGCTAATTAACCTAGGAAGGACTGGGGGCCTCTTCAGAGGCCCCAGAGACATAAAGTCTTGGAAAAAAATATTGGACCACCTATGTCTTGAATTATTCAACAAAATCCCTCAGCAACCAGGCTTATGTTTATGATATTTGGTCTTAGACAATGGTCATTAGCTCAGGAGGCTTACAAGGCATCAAATATGTAAGACATGCCTTAAACAATTCTTACATACTTATTTTTGTTGTCTATGCAGGTTGTAGGTGGTCCAATAATTTTTTCCCAAGGCTGTGTGTTGGAGCTAGGATGTTGCAAAGTACTCAAATTGTGCTCTAATCACCGTAGGAAAATATCATGCTGTCTATATCATGCTGAACTCCTCTTTACGTTTTGTGGCAGTTCCTTCAATCTTGTACTTGTGAATAGTCCCTGAGAATCTGCAACTCATCACAAAGGTATTGCCAAGGCGCAGATCCGCCAAGGCTTCCTGCAGTGAGTTCAAGCTGAGCTCTCGAAGTAGTCCTGCCTCAGTTGGACTCTGTGCACAAATACAAGTAAAAAGGTTATTGGTATAAATTACCATACTTTGCCTTTCCTGACATATACATGCGTCACAAGAGCTAATTAACAGATGCAGTTTTTGGATGCATGTTTCTGAATTCGAGCACCTGACCAAAATAATAGAAAATTTCCCCACACACCCCTCCACCGCCCCCAAAAAGTGAATCTATGTGAATCTACCTGCTTCTGCTTACTAATTAGGGTAATATTTCCCCTTAGGTGGGGGTTTGGTCACATTTTTTCATGCCCCCAGGGTGGGGATTTTGACAAAAGGAAATCATATTGTCTGTGCACATGGGAGCAAAACGTGCATTATTTTGGGTGGAGATTTTGTCACCTAGATTTTGCCCCGCAGGAGTGGGATTTTGTCACTCGAAAAGTGACAATCCCCTTCTCTGAGGTGGGATAGAGCGGGGAAGTGGTTATGGAAACAATTCATACATGTAGGCCTATGTGCATAGGGCCTACATCATGACATGTAATTGTTTTGCCCTTTCCCAATTATGACAAATACACTAAATGTTTTCCCCTAAGACACTATCGGGAAAACTTCAAGTTCATAGCATACGTGCTCGGATCAGGTGGGATTTGAACCCACGACTTCCTGCTAACAAAGCAGATGCCTGCTTCTAGCTCACTAGCATGCTTGCTCAAGTTTGACTTTTTTGCAGGATTACCCGAAAGAATGGAGAACTCTGGCTTCAGTCTTCAGACAATGTCAGACCTCAGGCCTATTATTACTTATTTTATTAGGACAACAAATGAGAGATTCGTATTCCTAAATTTGGGTTTTTCATTAAATCAGCAAGTTACTGAAGTATTAACATTTTCAATATTTTTTTCTGCTCAACTTCTCCATTCTTACTGCATGTAAGTCTTTAATAGTCATATGTTAACATATCAACGTACCGTGAAACCGGGTAGAGGCCGCCTGGCCACGCGCCGCAGCCGGGCGCGGCCCACGACCGCCCGGCCCAGGCAGCGCTAGGCCAGCCAGGCATGTGCCGGCACAGTCCGCGTATGGTAATATTTTCTAATTTTAAGTGATTACCTGTTGAAGATTCAATTCAGGTGATGTTATAACCATGTCATGTACCCCCAGATTCTTTCACCATCTCAACCATCTGCGAATGTCAGTAAATTATCAACCGATATGTCAGAATGTTGTATTATTTACAACAGGTTTGTAAACAATCCAACACGACCATGTACCAGCAGACGACACGACTCGCAAATACATCCTCTAGAAGATTTCTAATGAATATTCATTACAACGTAAGGCTCCCTGTGACTTCGACCAATCATATCGTTACGTCCTGTTTTGGACTTAATTCCCATAGACCGTGTACAACTGGCGTGCAGAAGTCCCAAGTCCGAGATCCTGAACCGAAATAGACTAGTTCCCTGTCCATACATTTCAAAAATCGGAAACGGAAAACAAAACAGGATCTCGGACTTGGAACCAAGTCTAACCGCTCGAAGACTCTAACGCTACCATTATCTAAGTCTATTACTGCTATACTTGTATACTTGTAAATAAATGAAGTGAGGTTAATAAACCAACCCTTGACTGTCAACAAAGGAAGTGTCCAGTCCATTTCCCTTTAACTATTAACTGATTGCCCACACCTCGGGTAACACCCCAAATACCCGGGAAGGCAACAATAGTTTCATCCGATCCAAAGATGGCCGCACCCACGACCAACACGATACATCGATTAGGGGTCACATGACCAAGTCATTGGGGTCTAAATCGGTACAATAGACTGGCTCCAAGGACCAGTTGGCACTACACAACACAATTTTAAGACCCCTTCTTATTTCATAATTTCTCTAAGCTAATTAAGGCGGCTTAATTGGCTCACTGGATAAAACTTCGCAATTCATTTTCGTCCTCTTTTATCTCAGTGGCTACCCCTAGAACTATGGGGGATGCTTATCCCTCATAGCTAATGTTGTTTTTCCAATATGGCGGCGCCTGAACTTTAGTTTAACTTTAAGTTTTCAGCTAGCGCAATAATCCGCTGCCCAATCGCCACCAAACTCCGTCTGATAGTTCTTGAGACACCCACCTTGCGTGTGTCTACGGAATTTCGGTAGCATTTGTCCATTAAATTCTCCTACAAAAATTTTGGGAAATAAACGGGAACATGTGCGATGCATGATCCAGGCATTCGGTAAAAGCCGGAGTTGCCGGAACTGCTGGGACCAAGAAAAATTCAAGCAGTTCCGACAACTCCGGCTTTTACCGAATGCCTGGATCATGCATGTGGACGGGGACCAGCCGAAACCTAGCACGAAATTGTATGGTGAATTTGTGCCTAATTTAATATGGAGAATGTGTGCCTATTTTTCGATCTATCATTAGAAAAAATTAATTGGGCTGAGGTTTTCCCTTGACCAAATCTTTCGGGGCGCTTATAAAATAAACTTGACAATGTTCTTTACCAATTAGAAGAAACAAAATCGGGAATTTTTCATTTTTACAATGGTACAAAATCATTTGAAAAGCGCGGCATTTATGCGTATACAATTGTATGGTGAATTTGTGCCTATTTTTCGATCTATCATTATAAAATGTCATTGGGCTGAGGTTTTCCCTTGACCAAATCTTTCGGGGCGCTTATAAAATAAACTTGAGGATGTTCTTTACCGATTATAAGAAAATAAATGGGGAATTTATCCAATTAACGATTACACTTTAAAATGATTTTATATACGGTTACTCCTGGAAAAAAAGGTGAAAAGGCTAGGTTTATTCTCACGGATAGTGAGGAGTTATTCATGAGAATAGCGATCTGGGTTGGGTTGGGATAATTTCAGTGCAAATTAAGCAACATTCGTAGTGTCTAACGAAGGAAAACAAACATGAACATTTTCAACGAAAGAGTCTAGTTGAAGCGAGTTCGTGGCTTTACCGCGCGTCGCTTCCAGTGCTGCGCTATAATGAACCTAAGGGATTTGTGAACCAGAGGCCATTACCATCGGACATGCTGTGTGGAAGGAGGGTTAAAACAAAAGAAGGCAAGAAAAGCAAGAACATTTTCAACGAAAGAGCCTAGTTGAAGCGAGTTCGTGGCTTTACCGCGCGTCGTTTCCGGTGCTGCGCTAAAATGAACCTGAGGGATTTGTGAACCTGAGGCCATTACCATCGGACATGCTGTGTGGAAGGAGGGTCAAAACAAAAAAAGGCAAGAAAAGCAAGAACATTTTCAATGAAAGAGTTTAGTTGAAGCGAGTTCGTGGCTTTATCGCGCGTCGTTTCCGGTGCTGCGCTATAATGAACCTGAGGGATTAGTGAACCTGAGGCCATTACCATCGGACATGCTGTGTGGAAGGAGGGTCAAAACAAAAGAAGGCAAGAAAAGCAAGAACATTATCAATGAAAAAGTCTTGTTCATGCCAAAGAGTCATGTTGATGCGAGTTAAATAAAAAGTAGAAAAATAATTAGCTTGAAAACGGCCGAGTGCTGAGTAGAGGCATACGCCATGTCTCACAAAGTGAGCAGCTACTCACGGTTTTAATTGTTTAGAAAATTTGTTTAGAAAATTGCCCGAAAGTTGTTGGTTAAAAAGGATAACTAAGGTCTGAAGGCGGCGATCTTCCTGTGCAATTTGCGGCTGGAGCAGAAGAGCTGTTTCAGTTTGACTGAATTAATAGTGGCTATTTTTATTTTTATTTTCTTGTCTAGTAATTTGTTGTATTTTCTGAAAATCCGTTTTGCAAGTTTGACATTATTGTTGGCTTTGTTAAAGGGAATTTTACAGAAAATTACTTTCCGGATTGTGGTGGATGTTTGAGTTTTCCTAGTTTTCCTAGGGGTTGCTTGATAGTGACCAGAGAGGTTGTTCTGGATGAAGGAAGAAGGATAATTGCATTTACAGAGTCTCAATTTAAAAAGTCTAATGATATGGTGAAATTCGTCATTGTCAGCAGAATGAGACTTATAGCGTTGTCGTTCACCTTTAATGACGCTGGAGAAAATGTTGGGGTTGTGATTGAAGTCAAAGTTGACGTAAGTGAATTTTTGAAAGGGTTTTTGAAAAATATGGTAGTGGATTCTGTTGGTTTCAAGGGTGTAGTGGTTGATGGAGAGGGTTAGGTCAAGGAAATTGACGGTTTTGTGATTAACGGAAAAAATGATTGGTGTCGATGTGGGATAAAGGTTGACAACGTGCGGATGATGTTCTGGTAATAATTGTTGCTAGAATTTCGAAGGATAATCAAGCCATCGTCAATATAACGAACGAAAAGGAGAATATTGGGAGAGTTGAATTTACCTTTTACTTTATTTACCTTTTTTAAAACATCTCTCTCGTGCCGAGATTATTCCGGGCAAGAGGGTCTCTGGAGACGCGGAGACGGTTGTGAATGTGGGGGAGGGAGGGTTGTAGTTCGTCGCAATATAGAGGGCGCGATATATTCACAGTTCATTTTAAAGAGGGCGCAATATATGAATGTGCAAGTCAGTATGGCGTGTAAAACGTTGCAAAATTTGATAATGCACAAATATATGTGCGATGTTTGATATATATGTGCGATGTTAAATAACTATTTTTCCCGTATTAGGACGACCGTTTTGGGTAGAGTGCTTACAGAGACCACTAAAACCACAAAATTGTCGGAAAGAAACTCCTCAATTTACACCCATTTTCTCGACCTAATTCTCTGAAAAAAATGTTTTGCGACCAGGACGAAAATGGTTTGTTACCTAATAAAAATGGTTAAGAACCTAATAAAAATGGTTTTTGACCTAATAAAGATGGTTTTTGAAGCACTTGGCGTTAGGACGACCGGCTATCGGTCGCCCTAATGCGGTCGGTCGTCCTAATACGCCTTTTTTACCCATAACCGGTCGACCTAAATGCGAAAGAGTAAGTTGTATGCGATGTTAAAAATATATGTGCAATAATTTGACATATATATGTGCAATGTTAAACAGCTAGAATCCCCCCTTCCACATTTTTTGAGTTTTTCTGTTTATCATGGAGGTGTATGTGTCTACAACACCATCACAACTTGTTTTTCACAAAAAAATCGACAGGCTTTTGCTTAAAACGTAAAGCAGTTCCGACCCTCTTCACCCGAAATTCTAAAACGCTCGAGGTCACTTGGTCTGTTTATCAACAGGGTTTTGACGTCATCCTGAGAAACATACAAAACGGCCTGTGCAGTATTGAATGTAAAATACACGAAGTGAATGTTTATCATCACAATGAAGTTCTTTTGAAGTAAATACTGGTGCATTGCGACGGGTGGTTTTGTCACGGAACGAATGGCATTCACAGCGGTCTGTGTACGGTCCCCTGCGGGCGTAGTCCACACGTGTTTGGACATCGGCCGTACAAGTTATAGAATGAGCGACTCATGTTTCTCTCTCTTGGTAATATAAAAGAAAATCTTTCTGCTCTTTTTGTTTTCATAGTGTCTGGTAAAACATACAACCACGCAGCTAATGGGCATATCTCTCGCGGAACTTTGAGAGAACGTGTCAATTGTACTTACAACACGTTTATTATGACAGCTTTATTTATAATTTCCTTTTTTATGACGTAATCATGACGTAATCGGAATATTCTCAATGTGTAATTACATATTGACTGATTGCTTACCTGAAGTTCCGGCTCTTGATACCATCAGTCACTTTCTCCTACTGGGTACATTACGACGCTTGATATGCTTCTTGAATTTCCTTTGTATGTAGTCACGGTTGGTGAACATTGGAAACCAAATTTTTCTATTATTTTTTGAAAATATTACCTTTTTAGAATATAGATGGGCTTTATATACAAAATTATATACATTTGAAATCAGGCAGTGCGTGGTTACGACGTAAATCTTAAATCAAAGGCATTTTCCCGTGAAATTTACGGAAAAATTATCCCCGCGCGATTTACTTTGTTAACAACGTTCTCAGAACGTTCCTAGAACGTTACACTGCAACGTTAAATTTCAATGTCCGTAGAACGTCGCCTCGACGTTCAAAATGAACGTGACCAAAAACGAACTTTCTCCCAACGTTATTAAAAAACGTGCTTCAAGATTCAAACATCCACAGAACGTCCCATCGACGTTCAAAACAAATATGACCAAAAACTAACATTCTCCAAACGTTATTAAATAACGTTTTTAGAACGTTATAGTGCAATGTTATATTCAAACGTCGGCAGAACGTTCCATCGAAGTTCAAAACAGTAACTTCCACGAACGTTCGAGGAACGTTCCCTCGAAATTTAAACTAAAAACGTGACCAAAACAAAAACATTCGGTGTGTTAGCTGGGTTGGTGCACGTTTATAAAACTTTTTAAAAGATATATTTGAAGCGATTTATAGATATCCAAACGAACTACATGTATACGTTATCTGTTTTTCATCGTCCTAAAAACGTGTTTGGAACTGATGTCACAGAAGAAAATGTACCATTTTGGAACGTTTGATACACGTTTTAAAAAGTTTTTGACGATAAAAACAATAAGTGATCTGTTCAAAACCTATAGAGCTGCTGCACCGGCGGCCATGACAGGGGTCAGATTTTCTTATTTAAATGATGTAACAATAGAAACACAAAGCACCTACTCGTGCATGACACACGGTGACAATGTGACTGCCCCCTGTCATGGCCGCCGTGCAAAGGCTCTATACGTGTAATTAAAGACTTATTAAAGTTTCGTGATTTCCAGAGCGTTTTAGAAACGTCCGAGCAAAACGTTTATGTCAGTACCTTCTCCTGCGTTCTTAAAACGTGTTTTGGACGTCACAGGAAAAAAAGTACCGTCTGAAATGTTTTATATACGTTTAAAAACGTTTTTGAAGACGAAAACGTAAGAGACCAATATAAAACGTACGTGCGTTTGTTTATGTTTGAAGAATTCCAGGACAAAACGTTTTACAAACGTCCGAACAAAACGTGTTATGTCAGTACCCCATCCAACGTCCTTAAAACGTGTTTTGGACGTCATAGAAAAAATCGTACCGTCGTGAAACGTTTCATGCACGTTAATAAAACGTCGCTGAAGATAAAAACGTAAGTAACCTATATAAAACCTACACGTAAATTAAATTTTTTTCAGGAGTCCTAGGAAAAACGTTTTACAAACGTCCAAATAAAACGTTTTTGTCGGTACCTTTTCTAACGTCCTAAAAACGTGCCTGGAACATCACATGAGAAAATGTCCCATTTTGGAACGTTTCATACACGTTAATAAAACGTTTTATTTGACAAAAACCTAAGTCACCTTTATAAAACTTATCCAAAACGTTTTGTGAACGTTTTGTGTTTGCTGGGCTTCAACTTGGCTTTTAACCTTTTAACATATTATACTATCAGAAAATCACCGAGAACATAGAGAGAGAAAATTACGTTGGGGAATTAAGGGAGAACCCTATCCGATTCAGTTTTAGTGACCACACGGTCATACATGGGGTACATTTGAAAAACAAGTCAATAATTCCTTTCAGATGTCTTTAGTTTATCTCAGAATTAAAGAAATGTCCTTGTTTTGTTCTCAGGAGATAACTTTTGCCCAAAAAGGTAAGAAATTGCTGCCACAACATACATTTTTGAAAAGCAAGTGTAAACATTTTCCTATTACGCATGTAACATGGACAGACAATTTTGTGACTTTTTTCCCGTTTTTGTTACATGCGTAATAGGAAAATTTGTGCACGAGGTTTTCACAAATGTATGTTGTATGACTATTTTTCTTACTCCTTGGTGAAAAAGTTATTTCCTCAGTTTAGCTTGATAATTTAAAGATAAAATTAAGACATTTGAAGTGAACTGGGACCCAAGATCTTGAATGTTACAGAAATGTACCCCATTACTGTGTACAGACCCACATACATTTCAAGCCGACGACACACGTCACGCGAGTAGGAAAGACAAAGACACAAATTAATTCACCCTTGGAAACGTCACTTTACAGTTAAATTTCGACAGTATTTTATTGCCATTTACCACTAGTAATACGTGTTAAAAACCCACAAATACAATAAAACAATCTTCATATGTTTATATCATACACACAAACGATATGTTAGTATTTTACACAATATGCACTAAAAGCAGCTATTTACAAACAACTTTTGTTTTAGTAATGTCGTCAATTTTACGTTTATATATATTTGACTGATTGGTACAGTCCGATGGATGAATTCGTAAATCCATGTGTCCATACATTTTCCCCACAATATATATATTTTTTTATATACTTGGATGATGTATGGAGTTCATTTATGCATGGGATGGGTTTTTTCTTGGTTTTACAAACTATAGGTACTGTATTTTTGTTGGTTTCATGATTTATGTGAATATTTCACAATATGGGGATAATTGAAAATCAAGTTAAACAAAATTAGCTTCATTATAATACACTGAACCATATTCTGCAAAAACTCACATATTGGTACATAAAATCATATTGATAAATTAACATTGATGAATAAAAGTTGTTGGTTATGATTTAAGGAGATCGGTAAATATATATGGGTCTGTCCACAGTAATGGGGTACATTTCTGTAACATTCAAGATCTTAGGTCCCAGTTCACTTCAAATGTCTTAATTTTATCTTTAAATTATCAAGCTAAACTGAGGAAATAACTTTTTCACCAAGGAGTAAGAAAAATAGTCCTACAACATACATTTGTGAAAACCTCGTGCACAAATTTTCCTATTACGCGTGTAACAAAGACGGAAAAAAATGTCACAAAATTGTCTGTCCACGTTACATGCGTAATAGGAAAATTTGTACACTTGATTTTCAAAAATGTATGTTGTGGCAGCAATTTCTTACCTTTTTGGGCAAAAGTTATCTCCTGAGAACAAAACAAGGAAATTTCTTTAATTCTGAGATAAACTAAAGACATCTGAAAGGAATTATTGACTTATTTTTCAAATGTACCCCATTACTGTGGACAGACCCACATAGTCAACATACAGTATAATGTGTATAAATAAGTTTAAACAGATTCAATCAGAAATATCGTATCAATAAGCGTGCAAAAGACGGAGTTGAGCACTAATAATAAAAACAGTATAGAACAGCAAAAGATACGCATTTTTTTTGTTTTTTGGGCTCAACTCCGTTTTTTGCAGGGTTGCCAATGTCTACTTTTCACTCAGTTGTTGTAAAGTAGTCTTATTTTCCCAAAGCACATAAGGGTCTTTCTATAATTAGGGGTCCAATGATTATGGATAACACATGTCAGGTGTAACAGGGGACACTAAAATGTCACACTTTTGGACCCCTAATTTATAAAAAGACCCTTTTACCTTGTTTTGACTATGAACTTAAATAAGCTTCTCAACTCCCTTCGGCCACTAGTTTCCTTTTCTAGCCTTACTGCTGTTTCTCTACCCTCTTTCATTGAACCCCCATCCCCTCAGCCAAGGCTCTCTTGTGTAGGTCGGCTAATTGCTTGCCCTGCTACAGTTGTACAACTTTCCAAGATGGGTTGATCTTCTGCATTGCCAAATCCCACAACATCTGCGCAAACAAAGATGAATTCAGAGGACGGGACCATCTGTGTCTTGTTACAGCACTTTAATGTACTGACTACTCCACTCACCTGAAGAGAAACAAAACAACATCAGTGATTTAACATTTGCTAGATTATATAGCAAGCATACTTAATTGTTAATAGCATTTAACGCTGGGTCAACTGTCATCAATTGCATTGTTTTTCTTCCCAGTGTGTTATCGAAAAACGGCTATATGATTGATTAGAGAATGCTAAACAATTTAGACTTTGGGAGATTACAACAGATTTCAATTTCTATTCTTACTGACCTTAAAAAGCCTTCGTTTTCCGTCTTTGTTCGCCACTGACCATTGACTACCGCATAGCACAACGTACGTCGTCTACTTGTGGTACGTGCACGCGTATATATGCACGACATGCGCGTAGTGTGCGCGTATAATGCTCGCGCGTAGTAATCGAATGTTTTTGAAACGTCCGCGCGTGGTCTGCGCTGCTTTGATTGCAAAGACATTATTACGTGACAGAGTTAAAGGCACAGGCTCGTCAGCAATGCGCGCCCGCCAAATTCGTGCTCGAAACACGCAGCTCCATGCCTTTGCTATGGAGCTGCGTATTGCGTGGCACTAATTTGGCGGGCGCGCATTGCTGACGAGCCTGTGCCTTTAAGCGTGCACTGATTGATTAAGTACACCACTAAGGTAAGCTGGGCGCTTAAATATTTTGTGAATACGAAGTTGAGTGCCCCACTTATCTTAGCGGGTGCTTAGATTTAAGACAGACTTAAGTACCTCGCTTAGATTGAGTTTTGTGAATACCGCCCCTGGCCTTCTAAAAAAAATCAAGGCCAGGCACCTCGTGCACATGCCAGTATATATTTGAAAAGTATAATGCGCATGTTAAGGCGAGTCGTAAAGTTTGTTCAGATAATAACTCGATTTCGCTAGTTTATGAATTCTTAATAACCAAAAATTAACACTGCATCCAAGTGCTGGCCTTCTAAAAATTTAGGGCCAGTCACCTCGTGCAAACAGGAAAACAAACACTGTCTCGCTGTAAATTTAATTTAAAAAGGGAAAGGCCACGACTTAGGAAAAACTCAGGCCAGGCAGTGTCCTTATGTCGTATACTAGGCCTATGTAGGCATAGCCCGGCCAGGTTGAACTCCATCCGCATATACCGTCAGTCGTAATGCAATGAAGACGACGTCCAATCTGGGCTATGTGTAACCGAGTTGGTTAAATAAAGATATAAAATAGGGATGGCGAACAGAGACGTAAAATAATGCACGAAACAAATCTGTAATTCAGAAGTAGTGGGTTATTTATTTCAAAATGATTATTCAAACGTTTACAGTATTAGTTTATTTCACATTGTATTGCACGGTATTGGTGTATGCAAAACGAAACTAAACGAAACAAAACCAAACCAAACGAAACAAAACGTCAGTCATGTAGCATAGGCATAATGTTGATCAAGTTGATAAATGATGACAGGCAGTAGTAGCAGTAGTAGCAGCACCACGGCCCATGCACAGGCAGTGCACGCACAGCCTGTGTTCCACCAGCAGCCAGAACAGAAGAACTGCAGAACCTGGCCTGCACTCCCTTTATATAGGAACACAGACTGAGCACCTGGAATCTCAAGTATGCCAGAATACAAACACAAGAATGTAGGCTAGCTCCTGCCACCTGCAGCCAGGGGACCCACTGTAAATGCAACTGTTCCTCACAAAAGAATTCCAGACATTCCAAGGAACAATTGCACACAGTGGCACCCCAAACATGCAGATGGCAGAGCTTTTTAAAAATACCGTGACCAGACAGCTGGCCTGGTCACAGGTGGAAAACAAATGTTTTGCATACAAACAAATGTGTTGCACAAAAGGTATGAAGCCATGATCAACTTGCCAATTGTTTCCCCTCCCCATGGGTATTGGGTAATCCAAATTTTGCCTCATGGGTGGGAATTTTTGAGTTTCAAAAAGTGAATCCCCATTTCTTGGGGTATAACAGGGGAGAGAGGCATAAGAATTGAGAAAATAATCAATATTTATACTATCTGTCTTAGAATAAACAAACAACTTTTTCAGCAAAGTCAGAAGCCATGGTCATTTATTTCCCCATGCAGACATGCCTAAACTCCAGATAGTAGCCAAAGTACATGGAATTTCCCTCAATTCGACAAATTGCTACCAAGTTTCCTTTCGTTTGGCTTCTTTTTGGCAGCTCCCCTTGTGTCAAATGATAATCAACACGGTTGGCCTCAGCTCAGCTCAGCGTTAGCCGGCGCGCGCTGCGCGAAACAACTAGCTCTGTATTTTTTTCCGTAATTTCCTTGTCCAAACCAAACGTTGCCTCTTGTGGATTCCTTTATTTGCATTTTGCCTCCCGGTATACCCCAAAACACCACAAATGTAACTCCAAAACTGAGAAAGATGATGCCAGCCGCGTAACTCGCCATATAAACATATGCACGTAATATCGACTAATTTCACTTCCGCCTACCACTTCTGTTATGCGCATGCGTGCATACAATTTGAATTTATTAGTGAAAGGGTCTATTACATATGCATCCCAGGCGCAATACATATTATACTGTTTTCCCGGACCTCATATTCCTCATACGAACACGAATCTCGTGTTTGTTGAATATGTGGTGCCGGAACTAGTCTTGCATTCTACCCAGGTCATGCCCTGAAGATTCTGTTCTTATGTATTCTTGCCTGTCTAGTTTTTCCAAAATTGGGAGAGAATTTGGGCAGCATAATTCGACTTATCACGGTTGGCGGTCTCGTTTTCCACCCCTCTTGCATAACCTCTCGTGTCTTTGATAGACTCCCGAACAGCCCTATATTGTTCGATTGTCATTACGACTTCGTCCGTCCATAGTACTGCATCCTTTGTCAAACAGCTTGATCTTTAAACCAGGACCGACATCATTTCTAAAAGCGTCCACCGCCAGCACTTCTTTTGCTGCCATATCCATCTTGGATATGCCTTTTGCACCATACACCAAATATCATCCGCCAGTTTCTGTATTGATTTGCCGGGTTTTCTGCTTCTTCCCACTGCAGTCTTGCCTTCCACTGCTCCTGTTTCATTCCGCTTCCAAAACGACTAGCCATTGCTGTCTCCAAACTGACGTAGCTTTCTTTATTTTCGTGTTGGAAGACCAGTATAAAATCTTCGGGCGTTACCTTTAAGGCGGAAAGCGAGCATGTGTGCTTTCGTTTTGTCGTCCCAGTTACACATCTCAGTGTGTAATGTACTCGTTCCAATCGCAATCCTCGTCACCAGTAAAAGCATCAGGTTGTAGGTTCTTGAACTGGTGGGACTTAACTTTGCCCGACAACGGCTCGTGAGGTTCATGTTCTGGGGTCAGATCATTCATCTGCGTCTGCTTTGACGGTGGTTTCTCCATATTTTCCACTGTCACACTCGGGCGTCTTACACTCTCTACAAGTTCGACATCATTCGTCACAGGAGTCTCAGTATGTTCCCCGTCTACACTACAATCACTTGTTTTATGGTCCTTGTTTGAGGAATATGATTCATCCGCTCCTCTTTGTTCCCGATTCTAAAACTTATGTCTTCGTCGACTTGTCGGTGAATGTCAGAGGAAGCCATACATGTAGTCTGTTTTAAATAGCCATGTGCGTAGATATCTTACAAGATATCTATTATCCACCAAGTCGAACTGTCACGGTGGTAGAAACCACTTTTCCACCAGCGAAACCCCGGTGGAAACCTACGGTTGCCGCTACTGCGTAGTACTGGTGGAAACCACTTTTCCACCAGCGAAACCCCGGGAAAATCGGTGGAAAACGGTTGCCGCTACCACTTGTACACGGTGGAGACCGCTTTTCCACCAGCAAAATCCAGTGGACAGTAAGTCTAACCCAATCAAACCTTAAGGAAACGCTTTTATTTCGGGTCTGAGTAACAATTAAACCATACACTGCCAAAAATAATTTTCTTATTTTTAAGTTTTTTTTCTGGTGAGTGACACAAGAAAGTGGCCACTTCTTGTTTTAAGAAACCAGGTACAAAATGTTTTCTTAATTTCTTGATTAAAGAAATCTAAAGTAAGAAAAACTGTTCAGTATTTTTTTCTTGTATCAAGAAAATAAATTTTATTAGTCTCTTGATTTAAGAAATCCAAAGTAAGAATTATTTTCTTTTCATTTCTCAAAGTAAGAAAAACTGCTGAAATTTGTTTCTAGCATGCTAGAAATAAATCTTGTCTGCAAGTTCTTATTTTGTTAATTTTTCTTGTATCAAGAAATATTTCAAGAAAAAAGTTCTTATAATTTTTTATTCTAGGGAGTGACACAAGAAAACATGTTTATTTTCTTAGAACAAGAAAAATAATCTCATACATTTAAAGGAATTTCTTCTTGTTATTTTCTTACCCCTTGCCGGTTTATTCTTGGGTAGTTTAAGAAATTGTTTCTTGACTAGTTAAAAATAAAACCAAAACTTGACTCAAGAAAAATAATTTAATGCGATAAAATAAATGTTTTCTTGTTTTTTCCTTACTGCTATTTTCTTGACAATTTTTGTTTTTTCAATCATGAAAAATAATCTAATGCAATTGAAGATTTTTCCCTTGTTATCCATGTTTTTCTTGTATCATAAAGCAAGAAAACATTTCTTAACAAAACTATTATTCAGCTGTAAGAATTATAAATGGAAATACATTTATCCATGGGTATCTGTTCAGGATTTATTCATTAAAAAGTGCAATAATGCAATAATATAATGATAAACTCTGAAGAGATGCATGATGACAGAACATGACAAATAATGAACACATTTTAGCTTTTTGTATGTATCCATGTTATACATTCATTGCCCCCGGAAAGCACTGCCATATTTCTCTATTTCATCCAATGGGTCGACACTTTTTGCGTAGAGAGCCCTATTAGGATGACGTGCCCTATTATAGGTCGACAATTTGGTGTAGGCCCAATATTTTGGAAGTCAAAATCAATTTTTTAAGGTCAAAATCCATCTTTTTCAAATCGAGAACCATTTTATTAGGTCAAGAACCATCTCTCTTAGGTCTGGAACCATTTTCGGAACCTTTGGGTAACATAATTTTGGTGTCCAATCGATGTCTTTTAGCCGAAATTTCGGTGGTAGTTTGGTAAAGTCTTTCCGGCGTGTCGTCCCTTTGCGGCATTAAGTGATACAACCACATATATGGTATTGGGGAGACACGAGAGGGTTATTATCAGGGTATTAGGGAGACATTGCCATGTCTCCCTAATTCCAAGAAGGTTAAAAACCATTTTTATTAGGTCGAAAACCATTTTTATTAGGTTCTTAACTATTCTTTTTAGGTCGAGAACCATTTTCGTTTAGGTCGAAAACCATCTTTTGTAAGCTTTTTTTTTGAGAAAATTAGTGTTTTTAGAGAGCTTTCTACCCAGAGTTGAGTGGTCCTAATTAAAATTCGGTGGTCGTTTAAGAAATGGTTTCCGGAGTGTCGCCCATTGCGCCATCGAGGAATTATTATTATTATTATTTCTTTCTGGTAATTATACCAAGGATTCCTCAATAGTACTCATTGCACTGTCACTCGCAAGTGTGAGGAAACCCATTGTATATTATATGTAGCAATTTGGGGATATATTTAAAGGCATTGGTAATCTCGAAAATCAGAAATGTTCACAGATTTACGCCTAACTTACACAATATAAACATGATGACCGTAGAAAACTTCCCCGGAAAAGTGCAAGTGGGAAGTATATCTTAGAATTATATCTATTGTCAGAAGGTGATTTTCTTTAAATCTTTATACGGAAAAAATACCAAACTTAAAAAGGCTAAGCTGTTGGTATATGCCTTTTTCTGCCTCATATGTTTACGCACACTTCACTAGCAATGTTTGTCATCCAATCCCATGATACATTGAGAACAGCAATAAAAAGTTAAGGTTAATTATTTAGATTAGTCTACAGGTACGTCTAGGCCTATTTGTTTCTAATTCGAATCGGTGTTCAGTGTGTAGGCTAGGCCTAGGCTAGCCCAGGTTGGACGTCGTCTTCATTGCATTACGACTTTATTGCATATATAGGCCTAGTAGTATTATGCAGTATGGAGTCCAACCTGGGGCCAATTTCATGGCGCTAAGCACACAAATTTGCTTAGCACTACATTTATTTGCTTTATAAAATGGATTACAAGCCAAAATTATACGCCAACTTGTGTTCTTCGCAAGAATAGGAGAATACCTTTCAATACACATCACCTACGATTTTGGCTGGCAATCCATTTTTGCAAAATAAAGCAAACAAATCCTGTCCTAAGCAAATTTGTGCTAAGCAACGCCATGAAATTGGCCCCTGTGCTAGGCCTAAGCTTAAACAGAAAAAAAGGTTTTGATATAAAAAATGCATATAACCATTTTTGTCTGCAGGCCTACATGTGTATGTAACACTGCATAGGCCTAGTTCAATATTTACCAACACAAGTTTCTGTATGCATTTGTATAGGGGAGTTTAGTGTGTTAATTTGATGATGTACCGAGGCTAAAATCTACCTAAAATGCAACTTTCTGATTTACCTGAAAGATGACACTCCCTCCATGTGTATTACAATTATCGTTTTTAATCTTATACTAAACTAATATTCATAGAATATTGAGATATAAAGCAAATACTTTAGGACTGTTTGAAGAAAAGAATGGCCACTCTCTCGAAACTTTTCAAGTGAACACATGGGTCAAAGGTCACACAGCCTCTTTCACTTACTATAAAGATAGGAACTTTTTATCAATTCTCAACTTATTGTTCCTAACTTAGGATAATTAATCATGCCTAAGTTAGGAATTTTTCCAAATAAATTGTTCCTAAATGACTTAGGAACAATTAATTACAGTGTTAAAAAAAATCTCTGTTCATTAACAGTACATTCATATGTCATATGGCATTACATAGCGTACTGTTTTTGAACAGTACATTCTACTTTTTAGTTTTCTCTGTTTGCATACAGTAGATGCTACTGTTATTTGGAATTGTAAATATACAGAAGTTTCTTCTGTTTTTCAACAGACGACTAAGTCTTCGTTTTGTTCCTGAACATAGCCTTTTGTCCAGAAACAACTTTATGTAACCATGATGTAACTGAACGAAGTATATGGGTTATTGACGACTGTTTCTTGTTGTAGACGTTTGATTCTGGATATCGGATATGCACAGTTTGCCCTTCACTTTTTGTGTTGGAGATGCACCATCACCTCGTGGAAAATAAGTCGGCATTTTCCTCTCAATTTCGTAGCTTTTATTTGCATGCTGAGATGTATTGCAGGGTCAACACAACGTTCAGTATACCGGGGATTCAACTTGGCTCATTAAAATACAGCAATTGCCGTCTGAATCCATTGTATTCTAGTCTTGGCCCAAGACTACTCTAGTCGATATTGGTTTGTGTACGCGTTGGCCATATAGTGCGCCCTCTTGCAGCACTAACGGACCAGTCTTTGCTCACTAGAGTAGTCTTGGGAATTTCTCCCGGAAGTTTTAACTTTTTCTTTGTTTTTGCCTAGGCTTTCCTAGGGAACCAATCAGCGAGTGACCCAAATACAGCAGAGCGTGGGAATGCAGCGAGCGACCCAAATACAGCGCGTCGACCGCAGAGCGTGACCCAAATACACCGCGTGCATGCGCTTCGAATGGTTTGAAAAATATAAGGCGGCTTACAAGAATCATCGAACATGACCGTTTTATCGTTGCTAATATTTTCGGTGGCATAAGTTTCTTGGCAAATGTTTGCGAATATATTTACAAACATGTTTGCAAAGGCGTATGACATCGCAAAATACATTTGTTTATGAAGATAATTGCGACATTGCAAATATTTGCAAAGATACCTGTGGTATGCCATGTCCCTTGTGTGCCATCATAAAACCCTCTGCAGCTATTTACATAAAACGGTACCGCCCCCAATGCTGAACTTCCGGGAGAAATTCCCAAGACTACTCTAGTGAGCAAAGGGCTGGCCAGTTAGTGCTGCAAGAGGGCCCACTACTGGGAATGGCCAACGCGTACACAAACCAATATCGACTAGAGTAGTCTTGGGCCAAGACTAATTGTATTCCCGTACTATGAGGCAGGCTGCACGCTCCTGTATACCCCCACTGCAGGCAGTGTATCACTGCACTACATTACAAATAACACGCAAATAAAAACCAAAAACGTAAGAGAAATACCGACTTGCCTTTCACGACATGTAGAGCAGCTACTTCAAGGTTAAATCAGCACTTCACTGGAGAATGTCCAGTACACCTTTCGGCATGAAACGCCTGGCAAAAGCTGGCATTTTCAGACATTAAATTGCACGTCCAACTACTATTTTCGGCAATTGAGGAAAATAAGGATAACTCATCACTCTTGTGGAAGAAACTTAAAGAAGTCCTTCCCAATAAACAAAAATGTGTCCCGAGTTCAATCATCTCCTCAAACGGAGAATATGTTGATGACCCTACCGACATCGCAAATAATTTCAATGAATATTTTTCAACAATTGGTGTACGTATGGCCGCTGAGAATCACACAAGTTCAAATGAGGCCGATGATTCTCACGACCATTCTCTTGTTTCTTCACCAGATTACGAGCATTGTTCTCTCCCTAGTATCCCAGAAGAGTTTGTCAAAAAGCAAATTGCATCTTTGTCGGTTGCACTCGACAGAAAGTACACTAAACGATTTAACAAACGAGTGTCTTCAAGCTATGGATCACGGGAGAATGACCGGAACAGTTTTTCCTAGATTTCAGTAAGGCATTTGACTGCGTTGACCATAAAATTCTTTTAGAAAAATTAGAAAAGCTGAACATGTCGATTTCGGTAATAAACTGGTTTAAGTCCTATCTCAGTGATCGCAGTCAAACCGTTAATATTAGTAAACATATATCAAAATCCTTGCCTATAAGTGTCGGTGTACCACAAGGATCAATTCTGGGCCCATTATTGTTTCTTGTATATACATATGACCTGCCTCTTTATGTATCCGATAAGCTATATATGTATGCCGATGACTCCACACTAACTTGCAGTTCCGAAAGCATTGTCGAAATTGAAACTAGCCTTAACAAGTCATTAGACATGATTCATCTGTGGTCCGTTAAAAATAAAATCAAAATTAATGCCAGTAAAACTAAATGTATGCTAATTGGCTCAAAGAAAAATATAAGCGCGCATGAGCTCAGAGTACACATTAATAATGATCAAGTGCATAACGTTAAATCGTTTAAATGCTTGGGTGTTATTATTGACGAAACCTTAAGTTGGAACCAACATGTCGAATATGTAAAGAAGACAGTTTTCTCGAAATTAGCTATGTTAAAAAGAATTCGCGACTGTGTAACTCAACAGCACATGAACACCCTTATGTTAAGCTTAGTCATGCCTAGTCTAGATTATTGTTGCACATTATGGGGTGACCGTTACGCATCTCATAACAATGTCTTGAACAAATGCCTCAAACGTGCAGCCAGAATAATACTGAAATGCGATTTCCTAACGCCATCAGCTGACATGTTTAAAAAGCTCGACTGGCTTGCCTATCCAGAGAGAGTTAAATACAAGAAAGCTACACTCTCAGAACGCTGGTTAAAATATCACTGGTTAAAAATCAGTTGGTTAAAAATCTCCCAATGTTGGTTAAATTCTCCGAGTTGGGTAATTTTTTCTTTAACCAGGCGTTGGTTAGGAAATATTTTGCTTTCTGGTTGGGTAAACAGCGGGTTGTGTAAAATATAAGATCAGAGGGCTGTATTTTAACCAACTATGGTTATAATTTACACCCCCCGCAAAGCGAAAGTTGGTTAAAAAATTCGCCCAACCATGTCACGTGGTGTCCAGTGAAAGCTACCATTGGTTAGTGACTCGATTGTCTGCAGAAAGGCAAGAGCGACAAAATGCCCACGCGCGTTCGTTTCGTGTGTGTGTGTGCCTTGTACGTGTAAAACTACTACACAAACGTATACAGGACTCGTGTCATGGAGGATGTGTTGACGGCAAATTTGCAAAATGTAGTGGTGTTTCCGAGCCGAAACGACTAATTTAAGGTAAGTTTTGCCTCGTTAATTGTCTGGTCCGATCGGTGAATGGTGGGGGGACATTTTAGTGGTTGCTAGCGGTCGGTTTTGGAAACCTTTCTCGAAGATTTAAGCCGATTTCAAAGTGTTATTTTTTACGTTTTTTTTTTAAAGGTTGTCACGAGTATAACGTTACTTTCACGTTGCATGCAGCGCGCCGTGTGCAGCGAGTGCGGGCCACAAACTACATCACATGTACAGTACACCAACTCGCTACGCACGGCCTGTATACGTGTAACTTTTTCCCACCACTGGCCCGCCGGGCTGCCCCACCTAAGAGGTAGGGATTATCACTTTTCGAATGACAAATTCTCCACCCGTGGGGCAAAATTTGGGTTACAAACTCCCCACCCATGGGCCAAAAGATGCACGTTTTGCTCCCTGTGCGCTGAAAATTTGCTTTTCATGCGTTTAAAGCCCGCCGCACACCTTTGCGATTTACCGGCCCATCGGACACCGGGCCACCGGATCCGGAAAAATCAAACAAGTTTGATTTGCTCCGGTCTATAGCGTACGGTCAGACCGGCCTGAATTGTTTCAGCGCACACTTTTCCGGTAAGTGGTCCGATGGTCCGATTATCCGGTAAATCGCAAAGGTACTGAACACCACCTTTGATACTACCCAAATCATAACGAGAACGATTCAATAAACTAGTGCAAGAGTTGCAAAATGCAATGGTGTGCGGCGGGCTTTAGTCCCACCCTGGGGCACGGAAATCGTCGGACCAAATCCCCACCTAAGGGGTGGGGCATCGCAGGGTGGAGTAGCGCGGGGGAGGGATGGGGGCAGTGATAGGTGCATTATTAATAATAATAATGAATATTTGTAATGCGCCGGTATCAATCAGAAAGATTATCAGTTGCTATTAGTTTAATAGTAGTATGAATGGATGGGTCACATATAGGCCTACCGCCTTTGGATCTTACTATGTTAATACTAGTCCTTGTTTCATTTTGTTTATCCACACAGTGCTGATCGGATCGGATCGGATTTGGCATCTTGGCAGCAACTGTTACTGGACAACAACTATGACAGCAGAGGCCGAGGCCATAACCACTCATCATGCACATCACAGTTGATCTGACTAGCCTACGCCGAAGCAAGGCTTCGGCGTGAACCACGTCTTTTTGATCAAAGCTGCATTTTGGCCACTTTTTCGACACAACTACAGGTTGAGTAAAAAAAAAAAATACACTTTTAAAATTACTTGTTGTGTTTTAGTGTATCAATATTTATTTGAGATGTTTTGACAACGTGTATTTTGGATAAGTTCTCCTGTGTCTTTTGGTAACAGTTTAATTAAATTATGTCTCATGCATGACCGCACATGAGGCAAATAAGGGTGTCGGGTGGAACACGACTTGCGCCAATTCAGTATGGCTAGGAAAAAGAAAAGGATTTGAACCAGTGCAGAGCTGCCATCCGTCCCAGATTTTGCAACAGGTTCTTCGGAAAATAATTAATTTGGTGGTCTCTTTTTTTTTCTCTTCTGATGTTGGCGCAAGTCGTGTTCCACCTGACATCCTTATTTGCCTCATGTGCGGTCATGCATGAAAAATAATTTAAATGACACAGGAGAACCTATCCAAAATACATGTCAGAACATCTCATATAATTATAAATATTTGTACACTAAAACACAAAAAGTAATTTTAAAAGTGTATAATAGTTTTTGTTTACTCACACTGTAGAACGAACTTGCCATTAATTGTAATTGCAACTCGGAAATTGTTATTTCCTAATCTGAATTTAACCTTTCTTTGGCTGTGTAAACCACAAAAATAAAAGTACGCTCTCTGACTTCATATAGTGCAGCTGAGCTAAACGTCACACAAGCATTCTCGAACTCATTGTTAACACAGTGTGATGGTGAAACATTTAAAAATGAAAATGTTTGAAGGAAGCCAAACACTTTCATTTAGAAAATACCAGTATATATTTGCCTACACCTGCTGCTAAAGTACATACATGTACATCAAATATCACAAAATAAAAAAAATAAAAATGTAAAACTGTCAAGTCCATCGTGTGGTGTTTGCCTTTATTTATAGTGTGCTTTATACCCAAATATCTTTTTTATAAACTTTTAACATAATAAATTAACCAATTGTTGGTAAAATATTGCCTAATTACTGTGAACAGCATTTCAGTAAAATGCCCAACCATTCGGGTATAACCAACTGCATGGTTAAAATTTGCCCAACTCGGCATTAACCAACAGATTGGTTAAAATAAAATTAACCAATAATTGGTTAAAAAGTTTAACCAACCACGTATTAAAATTTAACCAACCTGGGTTGGTTAAGGTTTTAACCAACTGTTGGGATGTTCACCTGGTAATACATGGTTGGTTAACATTTTAACCAAGTTGGTTAAAATTTTTAACCAACGTTCTGAGAGTGTATATTCGTCTTTAAAAGCATCAATTCCTTGGCCCCGCAGTATATGGCAAGTCTATTTACACCTTACGTACAAACTCGAGAAACTCGTCAATCTGCCGAAAAGACACTGAAAATTCCCTTTGCACGAAAGGGGTCTTACGCCTCGAGTTTTGCTGTAACTGGCGCCGCAATTTGGAACAGCCTTAGTGCTCACCTTAGAACTATGTCTTCTTTGAGCTCATTCAAATCGGCACTTCGCCAAACATACACATAATATTCACATGATCAACTTCAAGTGAGAAATGCTAATTTACGGAGTCGTATGACTTGGTTGCCATAAAATCAAACTTTAATTTTGGAGCCGGAGGGAAATTTTCCCATTTTTTAAATTTTGTTTTCTCTTAAAAAGAGTTTTTGCGGGTTTTTCGCCCTTCCCGTAATTAGCGTAAATTTTAGTGTCACATGCATGTATAATAGTTACTTGTGATGTTGTTCTTCTGTAACCATTCGTGTTTTTTATGTTGTAGTTGTTGTACAAATGTATCTTATTCCAGTTTGTTAGTAATTATGAAGTTGTTCAATTTAGTATATTTGTTCTATGTGTGTTTGCAGGGCCCCAATGGAAACCAGTTTTTATAAACTGTTTGGGCACACCCTGGGTAAATAAATGGAATAAATAAATAAAATAAATAAATGCACGGTGCAGTTAATGACCGAATTTTGCTGTTGTCATTTCCCGCGCGCGACAGCGTACATTGGTACTCGCTATCAACGCCGCACAATTGCTGCCGCGTACCAGGGAACATCATCCTGAGATCTCAGGGAATTTCTACTCTGCAAAGCGACGTGACAATACCCTGAGGAAATACACGCAAATCTGTGGAGCGAGTCGGCTGTTGTCTTGAGCCAACTCACGCCCGAGTCATTTTGATGTAATTTAATCAATTCGGTCATGTTATGCCGAAAAGAAACAATTTCTATACTTTCCAGAAATTGTATTGGGTTCCGTTCCTTATGACTGTCCCGGCCATTCCTACCAAATTTTCAAAGACGAACCTTATTTACTCCGCAGTTTTTCAAATTAATAACAGGGATGCATGCTGACGAATGTAATGGAAGGGATTCCCCAATATGCTTTAAATAGCAGCCAATCGCCGACGCGGACAACGGCCAGCATTACCTAGTACATGTATCACATGCATGCACGGTGTTTACAATCTGCGCGCGTTACATTTGAATGCCTGCAATCGTGCTACAATGCACTGCAAGCGTCCTGATTGGTCCAGCAGAGGCGACAAGATTTCTGTCGCTAGTCCCACCGCCAAATGGGGCCTTTTTTAACAGGGCCACTGTACGCAGGAGTTAGGGAGTGCGTTAAAGGGGCACTGTTGCAAGAGGATGGGGAACATGGGCGGAAAACAGTAGATGTAACTGTTGGTGAACAGTAAACTGTCTGTATTTAAACAAAAGAGTATTCAAATTGTCTTGTTCCTGAACAAAACTGTAATTTAACGGCAAATCGTCTGTAATCAAATAGACAAATATGTTTAAAATGTACACAGACGGAAGAATGTTTGTTCAATATAACAACAAATTCCAAAAACTCCAAGTTACTGTTCGTTTTTGACAGGCGCGTGATACAATACACTGTACAATAAACCCTGAAACAATTCACATAGGGACGACTAAAGGTCGTCACACTATATAGGTACTGATGTTTAATGTCATTCTGGGGTTACACATTTAAGTAACACTCGAAATTCATGATAGGATTTCACTTTTTATGTTTGTTTTCTTGTATGTAAATATTATAAAAGTAATTACCACCGAACACTGACAATAAAAGTTCCTTGGGACATTGTGAATAATCCTGTTGTGACAGAAATCTTGAAAACAAAGGACTTGGGACCTAAGGTTTTTCTTGTAATCGACATTACTTTGTATTAACAGTGTTTTTATTGTCAGTTCGGCTGCGTAATGTAGGTGTCGGCGTGGTCGCCGGGTTCATGGGGTTGCCACATTATTCATCAGCTATTGTTTTGATTGGGGTGGCGAATGGTTAGTATACATCTACAATAATTATTAACGAAGGTTTCTAGGTCTTGCATAAGCCTTGGCTTTTTATCTAGCATCCTATACATTTCATGTGTACTTACTTTTCTGTAAATTGTCTTTTCAAATGAAAATATGTGTTTTGCATGAATGTGTATGAAATAAACCATACCATACCATACCATACCATACCAAAACGTACTTTGTTAAAACTGAACGAGAAAACCTATCATTTGAGAATACCAAACAATTGTTGTTGACAAACCGTACGTAATGACCTTTGACTAATTTTTCTATTTGCTAAATCGATGGTCATTGTATGATATATAGGTTTTGCCGCTCGAATTCCTCAAAAATGAATTCCAATTTTAAAGTGCGTGTTCGTGTAACTTTGATGAGGTAGCTATTTCCGTGGTTCTTATTGATTTTCACGCTATTCGATTTCGTTTAAAGACATTTCGAATTTGTGCGCTAAGCTATCCATTTCAAAACGTGCGTCATTTTTATTCAAACCATCGAATCGTCACTCAATTTGGCACACGCCGAGTTGACGCGTTTTGGCGTTCTATTTTTTCTTTTCTTTTCGTTTACATGCAATCAATTTAGCACTTTGCACATTCAAAATAATCACATGAAAATAAAACCAAATAAGTGAAAGAAAACCACTAAAAGAGTTAAATCAACAACCAGGAAACCTTTGCTTTTAGCGGCAAGCTCCCTTTTTGGTCACTTTTATTGTTTAACCGAGTTTCAATTTTCGATTAAGACGTCTTGTTTTCGTCAATAAAATTGTTCCAATACTGATCAAATTCATTTATTTATTTATTAACCAAATCCAACAGCGATCAAGTCGCCAATTACAGGTTGGTATTTAAATAAATGACATGTACATCAATATATTAAATAAACCATGTTACAATATATAACAATTAAATAAATTACAGGAAAAAAGCAAATTGAATAACTGAAAATAAAATAAAAAATATATAATTTTATACAAGGACTGGCACTATGTACAAAAAGAAAAGGGCAAACATAAAGCACATTAGATTGTATTAGATTGTATCAGCTGCAACGGTAAATTTGGTTCCGGAAACTTCCAAGGCTTGCGACACCGAACACATCAAATCTCCCATGGAGTCCGTTGTAGGTGGAATAAATTCTGGAAACAAAGCCACGCTTTGTGACCTCAACGCGACTCCGTAGGACATGTAAGATGTGTTCGTTGGCAAGCCTTGTCCGTCGCACGGGCGCATACAGACTGCAAGGGTTGGCATCGGTCAAGCTGAAATGGTTGTGAAAGTGTTTTAAACAGAAATAAACAGTCATTGACGGTACGCCTAACAGACAGTGGGGAAAGTTTATACAAATCACAAAGTTCTAGATAATCAGGAGTATTACCGTTGTTGATACCATTTAGAGTCTTATACATAAAATACAGATATCGGCGCTGAACCCGTTCGATCCTAGTTTCCTGATAAGTACAGACAGAATTAGAAAATAACAGTAGGGCCTACAATATTCCAAATGGGGTCTGATGAGTGTACAGTACAAAGTGCGGAGTGTGTGCTCGTTTTTGATTAATCTAAAATTGCGCCAAATTAAACCAGACATACGTTTAGCCTTCTTAACAATGTGATCTACATTAGGGATAAAACTAAGCCGAGAATCAATCAAAATGCCAAGATCTTTCTGCATAGTAACTCTGCTAGGAAGATTGTTATTTATGTGATAATTACAAGTTACTGGCTTCCGTTTAAGAGTCAAAGAAAGTACACTACACTACAATACAATAATTTGTCTATAGTAAGTTATCTCGATGTAGTTTTGCACCGATTTTGCATTTGGTTTTCAGAAATCTGTCCTTTAGGTGCACATGGAATACCGCACTGGAAGCATATCAAGTAATAACCATTACACTTCACGTTTCTCAAGAACCTGAGCGGCATTCCAGCATTTCGCAAAAGACGCAAATATGTTTGAAGAAAATGCGAAATACTGTGACACAAAACCACACGTTTTGATGGGCAACTTTCGGTATACTATTCCCTGTTATCATAATGACGACAGCATGGAGGAAAATTCTTGACAAACGGGACCAGGGAAACCTCTGATAACATGGACCGAATTGTTTGCGTACAATTACAAATTCTACCAGCTTCTGGTGGACTTCGAAAACATCGATGAAAGATGTATTTCAAAATTTGTATATGGTCCATTACAACTATTTATTATTTTGCCTAATCACCACTGAAATGAACATCCAAACCTGGGATGGGAGAAAAATCATGCGTTCGGATTTAAAACCGAAACCTCGGACTCTGAGCAGATACCTGAGCTATGAACCCAATTTTTCCATCGGTGTTGAAAAAGGGGAAAAAGAGCAATGTTTGGTATGGTGCTTAATCGGCATTGATATAAATCAACCAACCACGCATGAGAGAAAAATCAGGGAAACATGGGCATAGAAACTTGCTTTGGTAGATTTGAAGTATGTGCTGTACGTCCGGGATTAATATATTTCGATCATATTTTGTATAATGATCACGCACATTATCAGTGGCGGATCCAACCTCATTAAAATACGGGAATACAATGGATTTTAAGGAGTCCGACCCCCTGAATTCCATTGTATTCCTTTATTTTAATGAGGCACGGATCCGGTACTGATTATCATTTAGAAAAATGGTTTAAATGAGTCCGCTGACCAAAATGCATATACATGTATTGGTATATACACCTCTAAATAGGTTTGGCCAAGATGATGCACATTAAAACAAACCGAGAACTTTCATATAGCGGACTTGTGGTAATCTGCATATCAACAATAACAATTTTGATATTTTTTGGCATAAAACACACACATCATCACGTAGAATATTTCAATATTTCCACTGACCTTCAAAACATTGGTTTAGGCACCTGTATCAATAAGTTTGGCCGACAAGGTGCAGAGTTACATGGAAAATGCGAACTTGTCATAATGGAAGATGCTAATTTGCGTATTATCAATAACATACCTGGTTATATCTTGCATAAATCATACACATTATCGTTTAGACAATGTTTTTATCGAACCGTTGACACTCGGAACATTCGTTTACACACCTCCATTGAAGACTTTGCAAAGTTGCACTGAAAACGTAAACTTTACAATAAAATATGCTAATTTGCATATTATTCCGATCATACCTTGGATAAATCATGATCATTATCAGTTAGAAAATGTTTTCAACGAGCCCGTTAACCCTCAAAACATAAGTTGGCTTCGACACCTATCAATATCTATGGGTTAATTGGCTGATCGGTGCAGACTTACATAACTTTTTATAATGAAAGATGCTAATTTGCATAATATCAATAACGTTTCATATATTTTGCATAAATTATAAACATTATCATTTAGAAAATGGGTTCAATGAATCGGCTAACCGAAACATTGGTTTTGATGCCTAGTTTGGCTGATTGGTGCTGGAAAACGTAAACTTTTCATAATGTAATATGCTAATTTGCATATTAATTGCATTTAAAAAATGCTCAAGGGTGACAAAGTAGCACCCGTCAGAATATTGATCTACATAGTTTAAATGACAAAAAAATGCAAAAACATTGTGTGCGGACCCCAATGCACGGTTCCGTGGTCAACCCCAGGACTATATACTCTAAACTTTTAACCTCTGTTCTTTACATACCCCAAACACCCTACGTCTGTAACTTGTTTCAGACGCAGCTCGTCTGTTTTTATTTCAACTGTCCCACATCCAGTAAACATTACTGTATGACTGACGGCAGTGTTATTAAACATCATCATCCTCATGAGCATAGTATGCCTTGATCTTTTGTTGACGATCCGTATCCAAGTTTCTGAGGGCCCAAAGCTCCAGAGAGAATATTTCCAGTTTAGTTCTGGCCCTAGAGGCCAAAGCTACAGCATATTCCGGAACTAATTGCGAAATGAATGTTTTTTCGAGTCGCATTGCCCCTATAACCACTTGGTTTTCCCGTCCCACAGAACTTTCCAAACTCTCTATACAAATATACTGGCCATGTGCAGGGGCTTTGTGTGTTGCATATATGGCGTGGACATTCGGGACAATATGAAAAATGGTCAGCCGATTGACACCCGCATGCTGGACATCAATTATGCGGAAGATGTGTTCCGGGACAGTGACAGGTCCAAGAAGGAACTCCGAGAGTGAATACAGTTTCTGAAGATTTGTCATTTGCTCCTCCCCGGAATGGAGAAGTGGCACTTTGCACTCTTCCAAAGTGTCTACTGCTTCAGTTAAGTGGGCTCGATCACTCAGTACAAATGTCTTGTATAGCTTACAAAGATACTGCCATCTCTCTTCAAACAAGCAGATGATCTTTTTTCTGACAGGTGTGGTGTATCTGCCTCTATCTGACAAAAGACCTTGCAAGAAGACTGGGGCACACGCTCCTGCAAAACAAGGCGATGCTAGATTGATCTTAAAGTTTGAGTTTTGATCCCTATCTAAGCTGCGCAATTCTTTATTAAGGAGGCATAAGAAGAGAACAGCGTGTAACACTTGACACAAATGTACCCCGCTATTAAATAATCCTTGATCCTCAAGCGTTTTACCTATGGACTGATAAATGCCCCTGCACCTCATTTGGAGGTGTGTTGACATAAACTCGACCCGTGATGGTAAGTCATAATCGCGATGGGTGGGAATAACAGTTATCTCACTTGGACTGTATCCCATTTTCGTGTACTTCCTCACAGCCTCCCTCAACGATTCTGGTGATAATAAGGCGCGTCTTAACACAGGTTTTTCGCCTTTAAACCTATGCGAGGTCACAGGACATACACCGTAACACTTTGTCGTTATAAAGTTCGAGAAAAACTCCGTAATTTCCTCGGAATTTCTTGTGACTTCATTTAGTGTCACTGTTATGCCGTTGCTTTCCCGGATGAACTCTCGTAGCGTTTGGTAGTAGTGTTTCTTCTCAATACTTTGTGACTCATCGCAGATGATCACCATTCTGCTGCCTTGCTTCCCGCGTAGCCAAATGCACAGACATTTCATCCAGTCCACAGACATTTCATCCAGTACGGCCCGACGCCTCATCTCTCCAGTAAGATTGTGAATATCTTCCTCCGCATTAGAAGCAGGAACGTTCCTCCTGCTAAGCAAGTTTTGTGTGTCATCCAGAATGAGGTACTTTACTCTCTCGGGCATGGCCCCCTGTTTCAGCATCCGTATAACGTCTTTGAATGTTTCAGAAAGACAAATCTTGTCCCCGTGTAACGAGCAGTTTCTTGGGAAAGTTAAGTCTCTGAAAGGGTCAAAACGAACAAAAATGTTCAGATACAAATGTGGACAAATGTCCATATGAGTTTCTGGAAATCTGGATGCAGTGAAAAGCAACTTGGCTCCACCGGGATTCGAACCGCGGACCTTCTGCTTAACGTGTAAACGCCCTAACAATTGAGCTATGAAGCCAACTGATGGTCTCGAACCATGTAGTGCAGTTGTTCCTCACTAATTGGGATTGGCTATCACATGAGCTTAGCAAGCCCTACAAAGAAATGACCACCCCTCCCATAGATCAATTAAGATACGCCTAAACCCCTGCCCGGCTTGCCCCGACTGCACTATTGTGATTCGAGACCACCAGTTGGCTTCATAGCTCAATTGGTAGGGCGTCTGCACGTTAAAGCCAGACTGAAAGCTTGAAGCTACTATTAGCAAGGAAGAACGTTATTTTATAAAACGGACTGTTACTTGATAAAGTTGCGTTTTTCTTATCTTTATTGCTGACTTGATATTTTAGAGAAAAATGAAAAACTAGACCATGTTCAATGCATAGTTCCGAGATTGCCCAGTTAACCCCGCCCCCTTGGATATTGTTGCTATGTGCTCACAAGCCATCGCAAAAAAATGGCGAGACTACGTACAAAGCAACGGGACTCGGCATGGAAAGCACAGATTCATTGGAGAAAACCCAAAGGTATTTATGTTTTGAGGTCGACAGTTACCGTAGCACTCACTGAGCGAAGGGCTAGTAATGCAGGGATGACATATCTTTCATAAAAATGCGCTTTCCTACCTTTGAACAGCGAATCGCCCGACATTGAAACCAAAATTCACCCGGTCAATGGCGCATACAACATACAAACTGTATGGGCAGAACATCGCGGATTGTTTGTGATGATTGCATCACTTTGACCTTTGTGGGTGATGTCTGCTAGCTCTGTTGTGATTGGTCGCGGGTTCGGCTTGATTGACAGGTCGGAACTATGCATTAACGCAATAATAGAACAATGTAGATGGGTAGCCTCTGTGATCGTGCTGCATATGAAACGTTCTACGTCTTTGTTTGTGCAATACACACTGAAAAATAACTCCCCTGGGAAAAGCATACTGGCTGCCTTGTTTGTCTAAAAGATGGTGCCGTGGTTATTAGTCCTGAAAAATAACCAGACTAACGTTTGTTGTTTTGAACTTAAACGAAGATCAAGGAACGTGCAATGGACTTGTGAGGACTTGTAATGGATTTGTGAATTGTGAGGACTTATGAGGACTTATGATGACTTATATGGGGACTCGTAAGGACTTGTGGGGACTTGTAATGAAATTATGATGGACTTGTGAATTGTGGGGACTCGTGATTGACCTGTGGTGGACCTGTGACGGACCTGTGAAGGATTTGTGATGAACTTGTGATGGACTTCGGGAGGCACCTGAGCCAACCAGCCTCTTCGGGTTGAAACGGGCATATTTTGGCAAAAAGAACACTACCCACCTCACGTAATTTGCCATTTCCACATTGGAAGGGATATACAGAATCTCGTCCGCGTGATCTCCATCAAGACGCAATTGCTTAGCTCTTTCAATACCAACCACTGTCTTCCCAGTACCCGGGTAGCCTTGGATGCAAACATAGGGATTCTCTTTGCATGTTGTGAGTGCCGAGAGCTGGCACGGAGTCAAGAGGTTCATAACTTGGACTCCCATTAAATCTCTCATGTACAGGTAGGTATGCGGGGTGAATGCAGCGAAAGCAATGACAAGACTGTCTACTAGTTCTAGCAGTTTCTGAAGGTGCATCTCCTGATAGCTGGAAGGTTGATCCCGAGGTCGGTGTTTCAAGATGATCTTCAAGATACCCTGGATGACATCGAGATCTGTCGACAGGTCGACAGATCTCGAAGTCATCCGGGGTATCCAACAATGTTTGATGAAGAACCGGCCTTCTCTACCGGGCAAAGTGAGACGGTTCTCAAGTTCCATTGCAGCTCTCCTGGAATACCTCTTACCCTCACCTGACGACCCCGTATCGAACCCCAAAGTCACTAGAAATGGAGTTTCTGTCTCCGTGAAGACCAAGATATCGCATGCAACATCCCTGCCATCTCCAGGTCTTTGGATGCCTATGTCGGCTACTATACACTGGGAAACGACACATAGTCCCTTTGTGGACCAAAATCTAACCCTCAGAGCAGAGATTACACTGTCGAGCAATGGAGCAACCTCAGGATGTACAAGACTATGGTAAGACTCGGGCCAAATGTGTAGACCTTCCTTTACTGTTGGAAAAGAGACAGAAAATGTATACAAGGGATAACTGTGAACACAAACGGCAGGTAATCTACGTGTTACCGTTTTATTTGCAGGATGCATGGTGCTATGGGTTGTCACGCACTTCTTGGGTTGATCCCTGTCATTGGCCTTATTTACGAGTCGGCCATCTTTAAATCAGAGCGAGGCGAACCCTGTAGCAACGGTAAACAACTCCGTGACAACACGTACAAACAGTGCACAAAGTTAATTGTCAGCAGCCTTTTCAGCAATATTTCGGCAGAATACCTTGGTAAAATAGCAAAATATCATGTGGACAGTTGGAAGAGTACGTTCGACAGCAACAAACTGTTCGGAGAACTTCAGACGGGGTTATTTGGAAGGATTTGTTCGCGATTTCGTGACGATCGGTGAGTACATTCCGCATACGCGCACCGCGGCCATGTAGGCAAACGAGCGGCCTGCATACACAGTCAATGTTGTTTTGTGATTTATTGTGCATCCAACGAAAAAAATACAATTATACAGGCTGGGCAGTTGAGACCATGCACTGAGTCTATAAAAGTCATGTGGACATTTCGCCAGTTATTGAGACTCCATGCACTAAGAATGGAGCATGATATAAAAACCTACGTGTTTTGATAGAAACAATTGATATTTTCTCATGCTAAAATCATGTTTCCTAACCAAATTGGCACTTTCTGGGGTATTTCTGGGCAATTATTATGTAAATTATCATGTCATATTAGGTATAATTAGTGGCAGGGTGTACGGTATTTATACCGGAAATAAACATGTTTAGGTCAAACAAAAGGCAACAAATCTACATGGAATAGACCCGTTTGGGGTTTTTCGCACACAATACAATTAGCATATTTATGTATTTTTAGTACAGCGACCCTTTGACATGTATAGACTGGTGACTAATCCTATCGCTTATTGCAGACTGCCATCTACTCGGGAGTCGGGACCCAATCTACATTTTCAAAGGTCCGCTGTACCAAAAATATATGAATATGCTAATTCCATCGTTTGCGAAAAATGCTGAATAGTCAAGTTTATTGATTGCATGTGTACTAATAGAACATGTACAGAACATTCAAGGTTTCTGGTTGCATTTTGAGTTGCTTTCAAAACCAGACTTTTATGTAGATAGGATTATAAGTTAATGTTTTTATTTTATTTTCCAGACTTTGCATGTACCAGCACATCATGAGGGCTTCACTCTAAAAGAAGAGTACAACAACAAAGAAAAAGACATTTGACAGAGCGTTTCTTCAACTCTCTACAATGCACTACGGCGGCCCGCAGTCATTAGTGGAAATGCGACTGGAGGCACTGCTGCCAGTGAGGAGTCAGTGATTTGTCCCTGGGTCATAATCCTTACAAATAATTACTTATTCAACATTTGTAATGTTTATAAATTTAATAAGTTATTGATGCACCAACAACAAAGGGGCCATTTGAAAACCCTAACATTGATCAAAATTTAGATTCAAGTCTCTAACAAGCCCCTAATTGGTTGAGTTATTTGCCTCATTTCATTCAAAGGCCACTAAATATGACCTGTCAAAAAACAATCAATGTTTTCATTTGTGTATAGTGTTAATCACTCTTACATTGGACACCTTACTGATTATTTTGACTGGTTGAATTAAAGGAGAACTTTTTTTCAGAATCTAGTAGTTTTGCTTAATTTATTTTGTTGCATAATAATTTAGTTGTCTGTTTATGTCAATATATGTGACAGGACTACTAAAAGGTTTACATATATTTCTTCTGAGACCACCCCTGTACAGGTGCCAACAAAAATACAATGTTAAAACTGCTAAATTTACTTGTCTTCACTGGATACCAGAATTTGACATCTGGCCATGGAACAGAAAATATAATCTATGAATATGCACTAATAATAATAACAATTATTTGAAAAATCACGTTTAATTTCCATCTAAATACCCTTTATGTAAGTCGACATGTTTTCAGTTTTAAACATGGCGCAGCACATAGCCATATGTTGAGTGAAAACAATTACTATCAACAAATTACTAAATGCACTGGACTATATGTAGGTTGGATTTTGTGTTAAATTTGTCGGTAATTCCAAACAAGTGTTTAACATGTTTAAGTCATAAATAATGGCTACAGGCTATACCATATTGAACTGCTGTAGTGTTAGGCAAGCAACATGGCAGCCTGAACACGGTTAATTTGTGTGAACACACAGCTTTGTGAATATTTGCAACAGCACCAACTCCAGCGTATCTTGGACAGTTTCCATATATCAAAAATGATGCTCACAACTGTTTCACTACATGGTGGAGAGTTGAAAACACTCGGCCAAATGTCATTTTCTGTGGTGTTGTACTCTTCTTTTTGGGCTTCTGTCAAGTCTGTGAAACCGTGGATTGCCAAGTCCAGAAAATAAAATGAAAACATGAACTGAGTGTTATAAAAAGCTAGCTACCAACATTCATAAGTGATGACATGCCAAAAAAACCTCTTGTATTGGTTTAAATTTGTTTAGAAAACATTGTTTTAGCAGCGAGAATATTTAATTGTTTCCCCTTTGAAAACAATGGATTTTTGTGTCATGCTCCTCGACTTAGTGCACGTAGTCTCAACTGGCAAGCCTGTATGGTATTTTTTTCGTTGGATGCACTATAAATCACAAAACAACACATTGACAGTGCATACAGGCCGCTTGCCTGCAAGCCGCGGTGCGCGTATGCGGAATGTACATCGCGAACAAAATCCTCCAAATAACCCCGTCTGAAGTTCTCCGAACAGTTTTTTTTCTAGCGAACGTACTCTTCCAACTGTCCACATGATATTTTGCTAATCTACCAAGGTATTTCTGCCGAATTCTTGCCGAAAAGGCTGCCGACAATTAACTTTGTGCACTGTTTGTACGTGTTGTCACGGAGTTGTTTACCGTTGCTACAGGGTTCGCCTCGCTCTGATTTAAAGATGGCCGACTCGTAAATAAGGCCAATATCAGAAGCTATAATGTATCATGCATTGTTTGACTTCTTTAACAATATACTAGACACCCCACCTCTCGGCAAAGTGAGAGTTGGTTTTGCGTACCGTAGCCCACCTACAGTGTGTACCTGTAGGGCTGGACTTGGACTCACTGACAAGCTCTTGGTAGAGCGTTATAGACTGTCAAAGTGAATACATCACCCTTTGTTAGTTAGGTAATACGTATACATTAAAAATTAAAAATCATTATAAAGTCATCAAAGAGTGCCCTGTGCTTTTTGCAAAGGAGGGTTCAGACTACGACTTAACATTCAGAGCCAATTACCACGACAGCTCTCGTACGTCCAACTTCGGCTTTCGATATGGCAGCCGAGCAGTCGTAGATTCCAGTCAAGCACGATTCTAATTCATTAAAAAAAAATTCTTTCTACTGGACAAGATATATATGAGCAGTTAATTACATGTAAGCCAGCGTGTCTTCCATCCTTATTTTACAGAGTGTGTCTTAAATTAATCATCGCTCTGTAAAAATATGTTTAAATTAAATAGGTCCCCTGGTGCTGCCAAGGAAAAATCTTACTTTTGAACATCCTTTCTTGTATTTCTAGGCGGGCATTCGTCAGAGCAAAAACTGAGCAACCATCACCATTTTGTGTGCCGGTACTGAGCATTTCAAATTTTTGACGCTCCTTGCTCTCGCTAAATTTTTTTTCTGTGAAAACAAATGAGTAAACAAATAAATTAGGCAATAAAAGTGGGTTTGACCAGTGATAATGCGCATACAGTGAGCTCCATATATTTTTCTGTAGAAGACATTGCGCTGGAATTGTTGTGCCTTTATTGACGCGCGTATATACAATTTATTAGTTATCCGAGCGCGAGTGGAATACGGCATCATGTAGTGCGTTTGCGTCCCATATCCCACGAGGCCGAAGGCCGAGTGGGATATGGGACGCAAACGCACTACATCATGCCGTATTCCACGAGCGCGAGCCACGAGCGCGAATTTATCTTCAAGCAAACTTGACCCACTAATAACGCGCACACTCTGCAGTCGCGCAGTCTGCAATACATGCGCGGGACGCAGTGCAGAGAATCGCGCGCATAACAAGCCGCATCAGATAGCTAGATTTAAGTGTAGACTGGTTCCCTTGTCCACATATTTACTTCCCCTCCGTCGTATATGAGGACAGGTACACGCCGCCATGTTTGGCATAAATATCCAGGAATTCCTGGATGTTTATGCAAATTAAAAGGACTGTGTCACGGTTTGCGCAAGCGCCAAGCAGGCGCCCAGAATACAGCGTGTTGCGCGCCTTCGTTCGATTTGGTATCGCGCGCGCTACGCATATCGCGATCGATGTCTGGGAAAATTACAGCGGCGGCAGCAGCGGTGTTTTTGCATCGACAGCAGAAGATATGCCTGTAAAATTGCTGTCAGAACCAAATAAGCATACTGGTTTCGTTGGGAATCAAGGTTGAACAAATAGCTCTATATCCAACCATGTCATTCATATCGTTCGATGGGGTTTCTGTCATGTTTTGTCGAGATTTTTTATGCGATGAAAAACTTTTTTTGAACAACGGCCGCACTGTGATATTGATGTTTGGCGGCTTAAAAATACGGCAAACAGCGCCATTTCAAGTCAAAAGTAATGTATCAGTACAAACCTTGGCGTTGACGAGTACACCACTGCCAAAATTACTAAATAATTATAAGGGATGGCAAAGATTGAATAGGATATGCAAAACCCAGCGACAAAATTAACGATTGCGAAATTCACTCGTTGTTAAGCAAACTCTAAAAATAGATCATGCATATATTTAATACATCGACCAATCACGCGTGGTAATACAACGGCCAATCACCCGTGGTTATTGCTCGGCGTGTGCCTGTCCCTGTATAGCGAGAGCAGCGTAGTGCACATGGACAGGGGACCAGTCTAGATTTAAGTGTGCAGCTCCGTGTATGTAGGGGACGCATGCATTTGGAATACCAGGGGCCAATTTCATAAAGCTGTTTAGCAGAAAAATTTGCTTAATCAAAAGTTTGTTTGCTTTATAAAAATGGGTTAATAATCAAAATTGTACGTCAACTTGTGTTTTTAGCAAGAATAGCAGATATTCTTGTGAAAAACACAAGTTGACATGCAATTTCGACTATTGACTTATTTTTATTAACCAAACAAATTTTTGATTAAGCAAATTTTTCTGCTAAACAGCTTCATGAAATTGGCCCCAGGGCGCATCACGCAGAGTGCGACATAAAATCGGAAGACGGGACATAGGATAATGTCACACTGTTGTTGCCATGGATCCACCAATCAGAACCACGGATTCAAGTTTGCTTGAAGATAAAGGTTTTTGACGCACTTGCAGCTGCATATGGTGGCTTACAAGAGACATCGCATAACACAGATATCTTCGAAGGTACATGTAGGCTTATATATATGACAGGATTTATACTTTCCTATTGTGTAGCAGGAAGTACCTCGTACGTAGTACTCGTTCATATGCAGATGAGAAGGTGTCATGCTTGAGTGGAAGCATGACAACGCGGAAAGGCGTGTAAAGGCATTGACGGTTTTCACGCAGCCGAGAATGGACGTCCCAAATTTACTCCGCGATCGTTCTACAAGACGGGGCTATTTCTGCCTTTACTATGGTAGATTTAGAATCCCATTTACTCGCTTTTTAACGATATCCCGCACCGGCGTTACAGCTATAACGGCAAAGGTTATTCCTAGGGCCATTATTGAAATGGTTGGTGTAGTCCAAAGCCCTACGCTGGAGAATTAGACGTTCAGATAGCCGAGATCTGCTAAAGGGCGTGGTCTCGACGAACGAGAAATTAACAGCTGAAACAGGTTAAAGGTAGATTTCACTTAAAGGCCATAAAATGCTAAAAGAATTGTATACCTATTTTGAATATAAAACGAATTCAGCTCTTGCTGCCGGAAAGAGACTGACGTTATTAATTATGACTTGGCTATAACAAAGAAAGTTATATAAATATGTCTATAAGAGATACATGTGAGTTTGATATTTGATAACGGCTAGAAAGTCATTGACGAGTTTCTTTCAGAAGACCCGACAAGCAAAGAGTGCGCATCAGGTTGGCTCAGGTCAGAGCCACTTCTAACAAATATAAAAGCCACATCCGTTAACCCAACAGTGGTAGTGAGGCATCTAAGAATGCAGGTAAATCCTTTTCGTATTTTTTTTGTTTTATAGTAAATCAAGGATAGTATTCCTGTATACAGTTACATTCCTCCAGAGGATTTGTTTTTGTACCAGAAAACCTCAGATTGGAGTGGAATGGACATACGAGTTTTGAGATACATTTTACATGTATTCAGATAGCTGAACTATGTTATGCTATAATGTATTAGTGGGCAGTCATTTGTTCATACATGCAGTCCAGCGTTCATGGGCGAATTTTAAGATGCCCGTGTTCCTATGAATCGAGTTATATCGATGGTATTTTCTCAGTACGGGTAAGCTAAGCAATACCACTTGCGACGGGCATACATGTATTTGTTCAATGTCGAGGGTTTTTAGCAACGAAAACCCTGACCTGTTTACACTTATTTATTCTGAGACAATTTCCATTGGTCTCATACCCTTTATCTACACATGTACTTGCGATCAAGATTAATCAGCAACTTTCTGACCATCTGAGAAACAAATTAAGCTCATTGTGCATGTATATCAGATGTTTTCTTTGCTTTATTCAGTTAATCGTTTCAGTTCCATAAACAACGCATGCAATTAAACCTCATATTGAATATGAGGTAGGTGAACATATTTTTTGGTGATCAATTAGGATAATGTAAAATTACGTATTACAGAACACTCCGGGCATGCGGGTGTTCTAATGATTTGTTAAATAATGGTGAGTCGGCGATCATTCATCCAGTATTTTCTTTTCATGTCCTTTTGGAATAATATAATACCTGGCATGACATGTCTCGGGCTATTAGAGAAACAAAGTTTCATTGTATGACACAAGCCGTTATAGCAAAGCTGCAAAATTCAGAGAAGTTAATATGGACAGTAGATTCTGATTCAGGTTCCATTAAAGTGAAGAGCCCAGATTTGATTACCGTAAATCAGAGTACGCTACCGACAGTTATAACTAGACATCTAGGCTATTAAATATTATATAGATAAATAATTGGACCATTTTTGGTTTTCATGTCACGGCATCCTGAGATCGTGAACCGGCTCCCAAGTTAGCGGGGCACTTGGTAAACTATAATTAATTGAAATGGTTGTAAAGCCTAAATCTGTATGCATGATTTGCACTGTTTCGAAAATTGGTCAACCATTAATTGACTGGGAAAACCTTTCCCACATGCAAGATCATGATGTACTAATGGTTCCAACTGTCAGTGGAATTTTGTTTTTTGTTTTTTGTTTTTGCTTGAATTCTCATCCTCAATTAAGTGATGATTTCGCTGTTTTTGTGGCAGTTTTATAATGACGTAATGTCTATCTTTATACAAATGGTATAATTTTGGATTATTCTTTACAGGGTATGTTCTCATGTGTGAGCTACTTAGCCATGGAGCTTGAACGGCACACTGAATATGAAGGACTGCAGCTCGGACAAAATTGTTGCCACATGGGCCGCAGATGAAGTAGGTAAAAGCTAATGTGGTTTGAATTATCAAGGTGTAGCACTGGCTTTATAAACTTGAACGACAAGATGATTGGATTACTGAGTTAAAGAAAGTCTAAATGATTTCAGAATTAGTGTGGCATTTGCCTAACGGGCACTGAATACAACATTTACTTGAACGTATGGGTTCATAGTAAATTCTACTTCAGTTGGTCAGAATGATTGGTGCGTTTTACTGCTTTGCTTAACTAAGAACATTGTATCTTGACTGAAAATACATGTATACACAGCTATACGTTCAGGATTGTGGCTGTATGCTTTCTCCAAAGTCTGATGTAGAGAAATTAATGGTTTCCCAATCTCGTTAGTAAGCCGACGGAGTTGTGCAACACAGAGTGCAATACCCAAGCTATACACTTGTAATTTCAGTTTGGCTTTTTAACTGTTCAAGCCCATTGGCAGATGTGCTTGTAGCAACAAGTGATAAACTTAAATGTACAGTGCGTTCACATGAATGTCTGCATCTTTGAGCGGAAAATGATTAGTGCGTTTTACCGCTTTGGGCAGTCGGCTTTTGTGATATTTGGTAACCCTACGCAGCTAGTTGCCAACGATTAAATGCGAACATTGTAATTTTACTATAATGTATGTATACACAGCTACTATTGTGGCTGTTATCTTTCTCCCAAGTTTGGCACGGAGAAGTTGGCTCGCTAATAAGCCGAGTTGTGGAACGCATTAAGAGCGCTCAATGCAAGTTTGGCTTTTGCTCTTAATCTACGCATTTTTATTCATCACATTTAAACCCATAGGCAGATGTGCTTGTAGCAATAAGCGATTGGAGGTTCCAACGCTGGAAAGTTAATGACCGAGTACTTTACTGAACATGATCATTGAACAGAGACTTATAAACACCGAGTATATAGTTTTATGCAAAGCCACTGGGCACATTTCTGTACGAAGTGCAGACAGGGAGTCGAAAACCACTGGGTATTCTCCCGACTACAAGGACACACGACTGCGTGTATATAAACATAAACACCTGTAGTGGGCCATGGTGGTTTACTGTGTTTACTGTGAGAATGGGACCGCGACTGCGTGGATCCATAATTACCCGCAAGGGTGGTCGAAGTGTGACCATTGCATGCCACAGGTACATGTGTCAGTATTGATACACCAGCATACTTTAGTCCACAAGGGCATGTCGTGCCTTACGGAATTACAGAAACCGATGTTGTTTTTAGAACTTTTAGTACTAGTGTGACTAAATGAATCACAAGATATTTTCAACCTGGAGTGTCATATGATGTGTTCTATACAATAGGCCAGCCGAGTTCGCTCCCCGAAGTGCATGATGGCTAATCAAAGTACCTCATTACTTATGCAGGAAATTATGGACAATTCCAGCCTTTTTAAGTCATGAACTTACGTACTGATCGTTCCATTACAGCTAATTCACAATTCTTGTGATCGTGATAAGAATGCTGTCGGACAGCTTTGATCATACTTATTGCCACATGGCGATGCGCAAGAATCAATAACTGTATTCTTCCTCCATGTTTAGACAAAGCTATCAGTGTATGGGCTTTGATGAAGAGTTCCGGCTCTTCCTGAGCCTGTGCGATACGAGATACATGTACTATCGTCGTTTCGTGTTCAATTTGACGTTATACGCAAAGTCAGATCAGTATCGCACGGAAATAGAATAACGGTAACGACATCTGATGGGCCACATGCTCAGCTGTTGAAATGTTGAGAAAGTAAACGTATATAGATTTCTTGGACCGTTTTAAAAACCATACGGTTGTTCAAATCAACAGTTAATTGAAAAGACTCAAAGTTTTTTCCGAACAGAAATGGAAGTTTTCCTATTTTTGAGCGTGCTCGCAAGGCTTCCGAGGAGGATCCAACCAAGTTGAGACTTCACATTGTATGGGCCATTTGAGCAACAGCGGCAACTGCTGTTTGGTTTCCAGATCACTGATTAAACAGCAAGGTCGCCGCAGATATATATGTGGTCAGATCGAAGCAGATATGTGAGTGAAAGTTTGTTGTACCATTTCAAAGTTTTAAATAATCCAGGATTGTAAATGTTGCACGGAGGTGAAAATATACAGAAACTGCTCTGAGGAATGAACGCACGGTGTTGCGCAAACGTTGACATGTTAGCACGTTACGTATACTTCTCTTTAATGGTTCAAATTTAAGCTACAGAATCTCTAAGTGTCCAGTAATTGTCAGATGTAAATGTCACACTAAGGTGAACACCTACAGAAATTGCCTTTCCCTGAGAAAATAGAACTAATATGGTGTCTGGTCACCATGAAGATGAGATTGGTGATCGTGTGATGACAGGTATCATATGGTTCCCATTGGACTTCGAACCCAATGCCTCTGGTAGACCATGGAGGAAGGATGGGTAGACTCAGCGGACATAGACTCTGCCAGCTGAGCTGCGAGGCACGGTGGTACACTGTATACTTCAGGTTTAAGAAAACAACCTTTAAGCCCAGTTTTATCTTGGTACTACATGATTAGTAAATGAAATGTGCAAGTAACGCACGCAATACTTGGTATGGTTCAATTAGACGACATTCTCATATTCGTACAACTGCTGATATATATCAGAACGAACACAGCACTAAATGAAACTGTTTGCAATAAATGAACTACAATGCTTGGCCCGTTCTTTAATCCTTGAAAATGGGAGCACGGCCTAGCGCTGAAGAACTGTGCTCCCCATAAAACTGTATTTTATGTTTTTGTTGCAGGTACATAGGGACGCCAGGCGCAATAGGAAATATTTTATTTACGTTTGAGCTTGCGAATTAGAAAATAATTATACTTTCCTATTGTGTAGCAGGAAGTACCTCGTACGTAGTACTCGTTCATATGCAGATGAGAAGGTGTCATGCTTGAGTGGAAGCATGACAACGCGGAAAGGCGTGTAAAGGCATTGACGGTTTTCACGCAGCCGAGAATGGACGTCCCAAATTTACTTCAAATAGAAACAGTTTGGAAGGGATCTGGGACAAGTTGCAGCCACTGATCGTCGTCATCATTTGGGCTAAGTAAATCATTTGCAAATGTTTGAGGGAAAGAAGGTAAGAGTGTAATGTCATTGATTCAGGGTGAATATAAGCTGATTGGAGTGTGCGCTCAGCACCAGGAAAAGCATCTTTTCCTGGTACGCGCACGGACGTTATCGGCCTAGCGCTGAAGAACTGTGCTCCCCATAAAACTGTATTTTATGTTTTTGTTGCAGGTACATAGGGACGCCAGGCGCAATAGGAAATATTTTATTTACGTTTGAGCTTGCGAATTAGAAAATAATGATAATTGAAAGATGAATTTAAAAAACACGAGAAAATTGCAGTACCCCGACTGGGATTCGGCACCCCAAATCCAAAACTACAACGATAACGTACATGCAAAATGTGATGAATTAGGAGCTCTGAATCGAGTGCAACGTAAGGTCGATTGAATGATAAAGATAGTCACAGCAATGAACTCCATTAGATATACGCTGGCATCGACATCGCGTTGATACAGCGCCCGTGCGTGCGTTTTCTAATGAGGGTAAACAACAATCTTGTTCGTTTTTGGGGCTGAACATATATTGTTCTGTCGAAATTGGTTTTATATTAAATACATGTAACAAAGATGACGGGTACACTGCAGTGCACCGTTTCCAGAAAGATGGGCGAAATGGTGCGCTTGTTCTCCCAAACAATCGTGGACGTTTTAGGGAGGTCTAACAAAGAGAACAATATCGTCCGCGATTGGCAAGCGAACGTCCGCGATTGGCAAGCGAACGTCCGCGAACATATATTGTTCTGTCGAAATTGGTTTTATATTAAATACATGTAACAAAGATGACGGGTACACTGCAGTGCACCGTTTCCAGAAAGATGGGCGAAATGGTGCGCTTGTTCTCCCAAACAATCGTGGACGTTTTAGGGAGGTCTAACAAAGAGAACAATATCGTCCGCGATTGGCAAGCGAACGTCCGCGATTGGCAAGCGAACGTCCGCGATTCGCTCCTGTACAAAACCAACGAGAGTAAGGAAAAATAGACTATGTCCAAACAAAAGAGGAACAAAAGGACGTCCGCGATTGGAGGTCGATTCACACCTGTCTGCGCGTGGGCGATCCCTCGTTACAGGAGTGTACCAGTCGACAGCTGGCAGTGTGTAACTCAATGAACGGGGCATATACCCCTGCATAAATGGACTCTTAGCATTTCCAAATTCTTTCGGACGGTCTAGAGATTGTATATAACCAGTTGCGGATCCAGGAATTTTTGCAGGGGGGAGAGGGGTGGGGGTGGGGGTGGGATGACAGACATCACTCCAGTTCCCAATTGCTCAATTTAATCAATTTCATCAACTGCATCAATTACCCCGATGCCAAGGCCGTTTGTGCACAGTCAATTGGGAAATGTGGGACTGCTGGCCTGGTAGCTTGTAACTGATACAGCGGGTGAATGAACTTACCCAGGCCACACAATTTCTACAATATATGTTTCTAAAGCGTATAATGTATAAAGTGGTCACCTGTTGCATCAGGTGTCCCCCAAGGAAGCGTGCTAGGTCCCCTCTTATTCAACTTATTCATTACCGACATATCCCACAACCTAACGTCAAAGTGCCTTCTCTTTGCGGATGACACCCTGATTTACAGACCCATTATCTCGCCAAGTGATGAACTCGCATTCCAGTCCGACATTGACAACCTCGGCCTTTGGAGCGACACCAACGGAATGAAACTCAATCACCGGAAATCAAACATCATGCACATGACACGATCAAAGAAACCACAGTATACACTTCAAGGAAACCCAATTAGCGCTGTCCATAGCTTAAAGCATGGAGGAAGAAACTTAAAGTATCTGGGAGTCACAGTGAACAACACACTCACATGGAACGACCACGTCAATGCCATTGTCTCCAAGGCAAACAGAACCCTTGGGTTTATATGGCACATTGCAGGTGGGTCATCATCCCAGGCACTAGCATCACTGTATCGGTCCCTTGTCTTGCCGGTGCTGGAGTATGGACTACCGGCATGGTGCCCACACACAGCGGCCTTGACAACGAAACTAGAGCGAGTACAAAGGAGAGCAACAAGGATGATCTTGAAGCAGCGCAGGGGTGACATGCCCTACGAGGAGAGACTGAGAACAGTTAACTGGATGAGCCTCGAATCCAGAAGACACAAGCTCACTGTCCAGTTTACCGCGAGATGCTTGTTTGGCCTCACTGACTGTCATACTGTACGAGAAAACACAGTGGTCAATACTCGTCATCTGGACACACTCTCATTTAAGCATCACTATGCCAGAACTCTTAGCCTTAGGAATACACCGGTTCACGTCTTCCCACGGTTGTGGACTAATCTCCCAACGCACATTAAGGAGTATAATCCTCGACACATTTCATAGTTTTAATAAACGATTGTTTGCTCACTTTCTAGATGCTTAAATTTTGTTTTTGTTTGTTTTGTTGTTTTTGTTTGTTTGTTTTTTTTAAAAGTAATTATTGTTTAAACGGAGTGCAATTTGCTCGGCGTGGTGCAAAGTGCACTGTACATACATGTATATCATTCTATTGAGCATTTCACGTCACGAAGGGTATACTGCATTCCGTTTTAACAAGTATATATATATATCAATTTATTTATTTATTCAGTGTTTTTTTGTTGTGTTTTTGTTGTTTTTGTTTTTGTTTTGAAGGGCTTGTTGCTTACCGAATACGACACTTCGTTCCTTCTTGCATACAGAACAGTAAACTTTGAGAATATTGCGAAATAATTAGTTTCAGGCTGACAAAGTTATCTACATGTATAGAACATGATAGAAATATGGAGGATTTTCCATTAATTTTTATAAGATTTATTAATATATTTTTTAGGAGTAGTCTAGATTAAATATTTCGTCAGCAAATTAATTCACACAGCAGTATTCACACTGCGAATTCACTTTTGTCGGTCTTTTAAGCTATAAATTGTTCACACTATTTTTTTGAATTGTTTTCCTCAGATATCTTCAAGAAACAACACAAAGAAAAGTCAAAGATGTTGAGTGGCATAACATGAGTACTGGTGTATCAGCATTTCCTTTCCCTAAAAAAATGAAGGGAACGGAAGATAATTTGATAAGGGAGATCAACGAACCGAAGAATAAAACAAATGCGACGAAACGAGATGGGAATGCTGTATAAAGGGCCTGTCACACACACTGATTTACCTCGCCGGGACTAAATAGGCCTGAAAATCTGCATTAGTCTTTGCACAAAATGAGATTAGTATTTTCCTGAAATTGGTTAGTCAAAAAATTTCCAGTTAGTCTTTTAGATTGCAAAATTAGTCATGTGTTAAAAGACTAATTTTAATTTCCAATTTGACTAATGTTTGGTGCAAAATGACTACTTAATTTTTACAGTGTAGGTTCTACTCCCTTGGGATTTCCCAAGCCTAATGAATCACCAGGTAGACGCACTGCCAGCTGAAAGGCTTGACGTTCATTTCCTCCGATCATCGGTACGGTACACGAGAACCCGACCATCTGACAACGGAACTAACCACGGCCCACGAACTTGCCACATGAAAGATAATAGACCATGGGACGAAGGAGCAAATTCGTTCTAGAAAATTTTGTTCGTGCTCTTACGTACCCGAGGTAGTTGATAAAACTTTTACAAGTTGATCGTTAGGACATATTAAACAACATTTTCGATGTTCACCTTTGCAAAAGTGGCACTCTTTCGAGTTAAATGTAAAACTTTTCTCGATTTTCTCGGGGCGAAAAGGCATGGGGCGAGTTGGTTGTTCTCGCCTAAATTTAATAAAAAAATCGCCCCCTTTTTAACCTATTAATTAGACTGGTTCCCGATCCACATATTACATACAACGACTAAATATGAGAACCGGCTAGCGTCGTGTTTAGAATACGTCATGCATTTTAGTGTTGTATATGTTAATAAATATGAATGAGGGGAGCGTGGGGCTAGTTGGAACATGGGGTATGTTGAAACATTGACATTTTCTTTCATGGCTGTAGTTATTTTTATGAAATCCTGCCACTCATATGTTGCTGTATTAACAGCCATCCAACATATTTTCCCACAACACATGTGCTACAATTATACCCTATTAAAATGAGAAAGGAATTTTTGTTTTTCAACCTTCCGAGTAATTTTTTCCACCATTCAGAAATGTTGCATTATGCTATAGTGATGTTCATAGATTCACTCCACTACCTTTTGAGTATTTTAAGGCATAGTACATACAAAGCTACACAATGAGGTTAAAGAAATGTCAAATTGTCGTCCCTGTTTTGCGTACTAAACTTGGAAATGTCAAATGAGGGGGTTAGTTGGAGCATTTTTCAGCTAAGCCCAACATTTTATAGGTGAAGGTACATGTAGTGCTTTTTGGATAGAAGTTTTACTTTATTTTCTCACATTTTGTGCAAGAGGGATATACCATTTTGCCATTCACTTGTTTATTAATCTACGAACTTGTACAGCTGGGCCTATACATTTTGTTTTTGATTTCCCAAAGGGGAAATTTGAAGGTGAGAAATTGTAAAATGTTTTACTTCTCATTCTAACCATTCATAATTACACATTCATTTGGCTTAGGCCTATATCTGGTTAAAATGTTTATGCCCTGCATATTTTTCATCTATTCTACAAGTGAAGTATATGGCTGAGAATATTTTACCGTTAATGTGTAAAAGATAAAGTTAAAGAAGATCAAAAGTAAAAAATGTACAATTTAGAATCTAAACATTTAAATCAGAATGTTTTATTGTATTACAAGTGAGCAAAACGCGACTTTGCTTGATGCATACATTGTTTTGGTGCTCTTGTTTTGTGTACTTTGCTAATGCAAGTGTTAAGCTACAGTATTGCAACTTTCTGCATGGGCGATTTTGAAACATATACATGTACAGTGTACAAATTAAATAAAAAAACCTCAAACAAATTACGAAGAGACTTTGAATGTATTATCACTGTAGTCCAGACTTGGCCTACATGTATCTTTTAATTTCAACCTTTTCATTAAAACAAGAACTTTTGATTGACAGAGAAGGGAGAATTGTAAATTACAAAACCCATTATGTCTAAATGTTGAAATGCAGGAATATCTAGTACAATTCTTTCTCAAGAAGGAATTTCCATAGTTACTGTAATGGATGTTTTTTTCAGTGTGCTTCTGTGATGTCAATTTCAATTAAGGTGCACCCGTCCGTTTATTTTTTTTTCTTCAAAAATAGTTGTGCATAAAAAAGGAAATCTGCATGGGTTAATTTAAAAAGTTTCTAAAGATAACTGTAATGTTTACATGCCCCATAATAAGGTGATGTCTATAGTCCAAATGACAATCCAAAGGGGGATATTCTGACGAAAAGTTGCCTCTGTATACCTGCATTTTGCACTGTGATCCAGAAGCGAAAGGCAGCATGCACTTTAACATTTTCGGTACAAAGCTGGTCTCGCTTCCTCGAGTTTGCTATCAAGCTGTATCAAGTGGAAGAATCTGAAGGGAAGACATGCATATAGCGACAGACTTTCTGGCCAAACATGAAGACTCGGATCAGTGAAAGAAACCAACCGGGCTGGGTTATATTCAGTAGGTGGGCCATCGCAAAACGCTGGATATCATCGATCTTGCTATGCTGTCCAAGAGAAACGACAAAGTGAAATCTCTGAAACCGGTAGGTGTCACACTTTCACATTGATTGGAACCAAAGAAGGTATTCTTTTCGTTCAAATTGAACACTGATTTGGTAAATTATATATTGAAATCGATAGCTATTCAATTCTAAGATATACTTCCCACTTGCACAAATCGTCGCAATTTTCCCATACTGACGAACAGACACTTTTTATCAAATTTCGTTTTTTGACATTTTTGGGGTTCTTGGGGTGTCCCCTTTCATTTCTGAACATTTCAAACCAAGATATTGTCTGGTTTTTTAGTTATGAAACATCTGAAAATGACGAACAACCCCATTTCGCTTAAAAAGTTTTTCCCATACTGACGAACATGGATTCTTGGTTGGTGACCGTTCACTGCTTCTGCGTATTACAACACAGCGCGCTGGTACCGGGTACCAACCAATATCGCGCGAAGCTGAACGCTGTTTTTACGTAAGAAAAATCAATAAATAAGGAAATAAATGGAATTTTACAAAATGTTAGTTTGTGGATATGGTACTTAATTACCTAAGTGTTCATCAGTATAAAGATAAGTCTCGTCCGCAGCCCCGATGAAGTAATATAACCGATAATCTGGAGGACTGTCGTTCAAACACACACTAAACATATGGAGGTGGCGAACAACTTTTTTAGTTTTTCTCATAGTGACGAACCCGAAAGTGCATAGCGTTACGGGTGGCGAACAGCACGCGCATCGATTTTTGTTTTTTCTCATACCGACGAACACGTTCACAGCTTTATAACTGCTCAGATATTAATCAAATAAATGGAAAATACGTAATTAATTAAAGTTTAGACATTAAGCAAGAAGGTTATTAAACCAACAAGTGGAATTTTATTTTCAAAAACGGTGAATTAAAAGAACCAAAATAAGTCCAACTAAAAACTCGAATTACTCGAAACTGCAGTTTGGCATGTTTGGCCGTGTTCGTCAGTATGAGAAAAACGCGACGAAATGTTCTCCTTTAAAAATTGAATTCAGCAAGCGCCTCAATTTTGTGCATTACTTTATGCAGTAATTGTTATCATTAATTTATTTCAGAAGTGCAATTGGGAAGTTGAAAAAGCTATAGATTTCAATATATAATTTTACCAAAATCAGTGTTCAATCTGAACGAAAAAATACCTCCTTTGTGTAATCCAGCTGAGCACATGGAGTGTGATCTTGTTGCTTGAAACTTTTTATAATTTTCCCTTTTCAAGTATTGTAGCTGTAAACTAAAGATAAAATGCTTTCATAACTTAAAAGTGGCTCGCCTAAGAGGCAGAGTTCAGTTTAGCCTTAAAGGAACACGTTGCCTTCAGATTTCACGAAATCTCACGTTTGAGGGTGTTCCTTATACTTATTAAGAGTTGTTCTTGCAATAAAACACATTTAATGTGTTATAATTAGTGAATGGTAATTTAAAAAAACAAACACTGACCTCTGACCCCCACTACATGTCCCGCGAAATGTATACGTATTTCAGCCGTCAATACGATCGTCCGGGTAGTGGGCAAAATGCAGCGACGAACAGGAGTTAGGCTGGCGCCGTAGCCAGTGGTCAGGTAAACCTATCAGATGAACGCAAGGTACCATACCATTCTCCGCCTCCCGAGACATGTGTGAAATGTAAACACACACATCTACACACACACACACCGACTGGCTGTCAAAAAACGGATCGTCAAGAGAACACAGCAGACGCGTCAAAAAAGAAAAAACGAAAACCTCGCCAATCAGGGTAAGAATATTGTCATGGGACAAACCGATAGAAAGGACTTGGATGATTTATACCCAATGGTTATTGTAGACACGAATTTAAAAAACAGGCACATCACACGAAACGGAGGAAGGAAAAATAATTTCTTTCTCCAGGCTGGAAATAAGACTAATATAATTTCTCCGCCATTTATGGGAGTCAAGATTTTGGATCGGGGTCCGCCAGCCTACCTCTCTGGCCAGGCCCCGCCTCACCAACCAGGACCTCCACGCTCAGGCCCCGACAGCACAGCGCGGCTAGCTTGACACTAGTGCATAGTGCACCGTGCGTGCATTGCATTATGCACTCTGCGAATTTAGCCGCCGATTCAGTTGGACATTCGAAAATCCAAAATACATCCACCAGAGGATGTTTAGCACCCGACGTTGATGTCGGATATCGCCACTTTCCTGCACTTATCCAAACACTCAACAATTTTGCGTTCAAAGCACAACTGGACATTTCTAATTCCTTTATCCAAGGGAACAATTAACTTTGATTTCCGCTTTATCCACGTACTAATTAATTAAAGAGTTAAAAGGCGGATAGAAGTGATTTTTTTTTTTTTAATATTGGAGCGCCATCTTTAAAGGAATTAAACCTTGGAAATGATGAAATGGCTAATATGCAGGTGTAGCTTTTAGAGAAAAAAAATCTAGTTTTCTTTGTGAATAATATTTGTTTTGTTTTGTATAATAAGGGTATATGATAGGATTGACAATTGCAGATAAATTTAGGAACACGAAAACGAAAATTGCGTTGCCCCGACTGGGATTCGAACCCAGGTCCTTGGCATACCTGGCCAACTAGTGCTCTACCAACTATATCCTGGGCATCCCGTCGGAGCATCACAACAATCTCGTGCTTACCACTTTTGGTTTTTTTTTTTAGTGTTATCGTGTTATTGTTTTAAATTATGATGAGGCTTAAATTTAATTCACAAGGTCTTATTTTCTTGCCAAACGTTTTCGTTGAGAGCTATATAGGCGTGTAAGTAATAAAGTGTTTTGGTTGCAATTAATGTCAATAAATTGCAAACAATAGGCTACTTTAACCTGACTAATTATTTTATTTAATATACTGAAACACTCAGTAGAAACGTAAACCAGAAAATGTTAGTGTAATTATTATGTAATGCAGTTAATAAAAATGATTAGGCCTAAACAACATTTTATGAGTGGCAAAGACAAAATTTTGTCAGTAAGGCTGGGTTTGAATCTCATTTATGTTCCGAATGTGAAAACGATTGACAAAACGCAAAAAGGTCTATGCAGCTGTCACAGACAAGTGCACATTTATGTTGAGTGCAATGCACATGCAACACGAGAACATGGATGCACTAAAAGCAAGACAGAATCACGAGATGCCATGCACTCCCATCATGCACGGTTAACGAAAGGTGAGAGAGAACGAGCTTTGGGTATGGTGCTGGCGCTGGCAGGAACATCACCCAGCGAGGTTGCGAGAACATTTAATGTCCATGTGATATTATTGCATTCCAAACTCGTTTTGCGTTTTTAAGGTGTGTGTTTTGCGTTTCTAAAGTGTGTCAGTATACATATTCTAGAAACATTTCAAGTATACAATTTCTAGTATATATTACTAGAATACGGATACAATTTCTAGAAACATAAAAGTTATTCGCTTTAAAATGAGACATCAACGAAACAAATCGACCAACGTTTAGTTATCGAACAATTACTGTCAATATTTCGAATGATTGGCTGTCCGCCAATAATTTAAGGCGTAGACTTGCCCAAGTCTGACCTCCCGTGCTTGGTCTACAACGCGCAGCGCACAGTGCGCCCTCTGGACCGCCTGTCCAATCTGTTTTCTTTTGTTTCCTCTGGCTCCGAATTTCAGAAAGTCTTCCGAAACCATGGAGCTATATATAAGAACTAGAGTGAGCACTTATCACGTGACCCCGTGCCCTCAAGGGTGCGTGGACGCCATTTTGTTAGTGGGCAAAAAGTACGTGCTAATGTATTGACGACATGCGTATTTTCAGCTTTAATTTTATTTTAAGATTAATGCTTTCAGCGATAGGGGTGCAGAAAGATGTGGTTGCTAACTACAATCATCCTGACTGTCGGATCATTGTTTATATTTTATATTTTACTTTAAAAGATTGAAACTTTAGTTAGGCCAAACACTTTTCTTTCTCCATGGGCCAAACAACATTCAAAATCGTCGCCCGGGTAGTGTACAAGATTTGGGGAGTTGATCAGAATTTTTTTTAATGACTTATCTAGCATTAGAATGTGCAGATTTGATGGAAAAACTCTAAATTTGGAGTGGGAAAGTTTAAGATTTTGTGAGGAAACACTGGATTTTATTTTTCAGCATGCCTCATCTATTTTGCACACAAGGTCTGAAGCCACGATCAACTTCCTAGTTCTTTCCTGCTACGTCCCCCACTGCTTTTTGCGTGTGTAGGTAGAGCATTCGGGTATACTAGTACCTCAGCCATTAACTTGGGGGAAAGTAACACCCGTTTCATACAGGCGCACGATCGTTCCGATTAAAATTTTGTTTCAGACAGGCGTATGCGAGCCGCGCGCACACTTAAGATCGACGTCTGAAACCAAGTCGCTGTTCAGTCGTTCTGACTGACTGGAACAGTCGATCTTTAGACTTCTGGCGAACCAAGTCGCTCCAAATTGTTTCATACGTCGAACTTAATTCAAATTTCTGGGATAATTTAGTTCAGCGCGACCGTAAGGTGCAGGATTTCCCGGCGAAACCGACTGCCTGAGGGAAGAACTACCGTTCTACCGTTCACCATGCATTAAGTACATAGCATAACCTAGCATTTTCAAGAGAAAAACTGTATTTTTTTCATTTCTAAAATCACGTTTCTAACAAAATTCGCACTTTTTGTAACATTATTATGCCATAATTAGTGGCAGAGGTGTACGTTTATACCTTCCTAGGTACAGTAGAAAAAGGTCACTCATGACTGGCGTTAAACAGCGAATAAATCATTTAAAAACCCATTTATAGCTGCCGCGCCGTTGACTGCAGTGGATACATCCGGGTATTTATCAATTATTTTGACCACTAACAAAATGGCGGACGCGGTCCCAGGGCGGCACGCCCGGGTACCGCGCACAGGCACGGGGTCACGTGATAAGTGCGCACTCTAGTTCTTATATATAGCTCTGTGTCCGAAACACAAGAAGTTTGACAGGCCACCAGTCCAGAGGGCGCGCTGCACGCACCGCACCACAGACCAAACACGGGAAGTCAGACCTGGGCAAGTCTAAGAGAGGCACAAAAACGACCGTATATAAAAAAAACGGCGTTTTCACAGGGTTGCCGATGTCTAAAACAAAGTATGATGTTTTGTTGTTAAAATAAAGCAACTCATGCTTTACAAAAATTGTTTGGAGAAAAATAATTCAAATTCGCTGAGAACCACGGACTCAATCTTTTTTAAAATACCAAAATTCTGGGAATGCTAAATTCTGTGAAAATGACCTGTAGTTTCAAAATGCAGACTCTATAGCTATGAACTTTGCTGCACTATGATGTACCGGTAGTCTTATACTGTATTTTGGACAGTGTGTAGAGAGCGTCATTCACTATACTCGAATTAAGTTAAGGATGGGGTGTGCGCAGATATGCATTCCGCTTAAATGGCATCTTTTGTTGGTTGCCTAGGCAATTGGCTCTAAACTAAAAATCACAGAACCGTGTCCCTGTGCTTTGCAATGGTACTTTTTCCGACGGCCATGATAGTTTAGAGCCAATTGCCATGGCAACCCACGTCACACTTCGGCTGTCACAGTAAGTGATGTACTTTTTGCTAAGTTTACATAAAACTACGCGACATGTACTGGTTTTGATCCGTAATATACTTGCAAAATTTTAGATCATGTGAACATGGCCTGACACATTTTATTGAAGGTGACGTACGTTTACAAAACAAATCTTCCATAATCTGCCACTTTCGACTCTGTATTTTCCACTGGTCGATGCATCACTTGAGATAGGGGCGGAAAAGCCCATGTGCTGCAGCTGAAAGCTTCTGAAGGAATACAGGATCACCCATCATTGGACACCTTGATTGTTTTGCGAAACAATCATCATGCAAATAAAGGGACCTCTGGAATAGACAATTTCCTTGACATTGGAGGACTCCAGCGCCAGTCGAAAATCTGACTGTATTGAGTGGTAAAAACAATGACATATGGGTAGTAGGAGCTGCCTCCACGATGGGGCCCTGATGCTCTGAGTGTGTTTCGATGATCGAGTTGAACAACAGAGTAGTTTGATGAGTCCGGGCCAAATCTGACTGTATTATTTTGTTGGGAAAAATTGCATGTTGGTAGCGGGTTCGAACTACCTCCACGCTGGGGCCCCTAATGCTCTGAGAATCGAGCTACCTCCACGCCGGGACCCCTGATACATCTAGATCGAGCTACCTCCACGCTGGGGCCCCTGAAGCTCTGAGGATCGTGCTACGTCCACACTGGGACCTCTCGGATGCTCCCAGGATCCAAATCGAGCTACCTCCACGCTGGGGCCCCTGATGTTCTTTGCATATCAAGCTACCTCAACGCTGGGGCCCCTCGTGCTCTGAGGATCGAGCTACCTCCACGCCGGGGCCCATGATGCTGTGAGGATCGTGCTACGTCCACGCTGGGGCACTTGAAGCTCTGAGGATCGAGCTATCTCCACACCGGGACCTCTGATGCTCTGAGATTCGAGCTAGCTATATATAGGCATACATCCAAGCTGGGGCCCCTGATGCTCTGAGAAAATGTTGAATCTGCACAAGTTTACTGACAATATAAGTCATTTTTAATAATTAAATATTAGGATCTAACGATGGTCAACTAACTCAATTTACATCAAATTTTGCGTGGTCATAGTAAATCGTGTTTGGTAGAAAAAAGATGGAGGAATCGTGAATCCCTTTCAGACTAATTATGGAGCAAATGTTTGCAATTGCATTGACCGCATGCGTTGATCGCGAAAATGTATGTTCCGCCGTGATGCCGATCAATCGCAGGGAAAGAATTCCGTTTACTGGTCGCCATTCTCCTTATAATAACTCAATATCCACCACAACGTGTTAATATTTTAGAGGGAAGTGAATCTAGGAGTGAAAAACATTCAACAATTTACTTGTTACTAACAAAATTTACTTTCTGCCATGTTCCATAATACTTATCACACGGCGTCTCAGAAGCGACCAGTAAACGGAATTAATACCAATCGCATGAAATCTTTTGAGAAAAACAAACACTATAATAGTGCTTGGCTGCATCATAAAATATGCCAACAGTCCGGATATATATACACATACACAGACACATAGACCATAGACTCTGTTCCTTGCTCTATGCATAGACTAATCTTGCGCGACTACTGTGCGCGACTACAACTTACAAGACTTATCACACGGCGTATCAGTAGCGACCAGTAAACGGAATTAATACCAATCGCAGCCCTTAATATGAAATCTTTTGAGAGAAAAAAAACACTATAATAGTGCTTGGCTGCATCATAAAATATGGCAACAGTCCGCCCATACACATACACAGACACATGGACTAATCTTACTGTTCGCGACTACAAGAAATATCTTGACTTGTGTCACAAAACTACACTGCTTCTACACATATGTACAGTGTACATGTATCTGCTGACGTATACAAGTCGTACAACGCGCTGTATATAGAATGCAGCTGCAGTATAGTAACCATGCACAGCGCCACACGTGTTCGCTGGGGCCTGAGCGTGGAGGTCCTGGTTGGTGAGGCGGGGCCTGGCTAGAGAGGTAGGCTGGCGGACCCCGTTGAGATTTTGACTCCCATAAATGGCGGAGCGTGCTGCTTCGAGAAATTACGCAAAATTGAAGCATTTCTAAGGCACGTTTGTGTGGATCATTATATTCTACTTTTTAAACATCTTTCAGATCGTGCTCATTATACTTCAAACGCTTGTAATAGCCCAAAAACGCCCAATAAAGCGCAACCCGAAGGCAACGTGTTCCTTTAAGTACAGTATTCCTGTCATAACCAGTGAAGTTGAAGGGCGCCCTCTGTTGACGGGTGTGCCTGGTACTCATGTGAGCCATCTGCCATTTTGATTCAATGTTGACATATGAGTCAAGTTTACATCCAAAAGCATCGCCTCTGTTCATGGCCTGATTGGGATGTAACCTATTGCATTCAAGGTTTCCTCTTATCCAGAAGGAAATTGTGCTTAATAAATGAGTTGGACACTATACTACATGAAAGTAGTCTTTTATTTTGTGTTTGAACCTTTGCGTGTGTTCATTTGGCGATGTTTGAGTCAATTTCTGACCCCCATTTCCCCGCCCCCCAAAAAAAAACCCTTCACGCACCCACCTTGAAACTAGGCTGTGACGTCAGTGGCAGAAGACTTACTTGGCTAGGCTGGCCGGGGTCGTCGCTTCACGTACGGTTAAATGTGCATGTCGGCGTTTGACTCGTTGTCTAAAATTGACAATTTTCTCGGATTCGTCTGATTTCGACACACAAATTTCTGACGAAGACTCTCCAGATGAGTGAACACCTAGACGAAAATGTCATGTTGTTCCGTACAAGTACCACCTGCCACTTGAAATATGAAGCCTAATGTTCGGTTGGCTTTCGAAACAACCGTGTTGATGTGGTCAGTCCAGGTCAGGGTACTGTTGATAGTAATACCAAGGTATTTGTGTGTCAGGCGCGGATTCGAGGGGGGGGGGGGGGGGGGGGGGAGGGGGGTAGGGGTCAAACCCCCCCCCCCCCCCCCCCCCGCTCTTAAAAAAAAAAAAAATGGAAAAATTCCTGGATCCGCCCCTGTGTGTTGTAGTGATGCCGAGAGGAGTGCCGTGGAGGGTGTGAACTGGTGGTTCCACTGGTTTCCTCGCTCTTGCCATGAATATACCGGTAGGGCTTTTCGCATTTTTTAACTTCAAAAATGATTCTTAGCATATCAACTATCTAACTAAATTTTGTGTTTTTTTTAAACTAATGGTTACCTTTAATGTGTTACCTTTAAAGGATTGATGACGTCGTAAATGCTTTAACCATACAGGGCAATTCCAGCTCCACGGACGTTACATTTCACATTTGTTTTTTAACTTTAAGACCTCATTTCATATCTATGGATGTGTTTAATTTGAAATAATCCACAGTTATTACAAAACCGTCATCCTGGACAGTGTACATTAGGAACCCAGCTAACCAAATAACGTCCACCGAACGTTCTCCGAACGTTAGCGTAACGTTCGCGGAACGTTAGGAATGAACGTCTGGGGAACGTAATTGTGTGCAGTTTTCTGGTCGTCCTCGGCACGTTCGAAACTAACGTCCGCGGAACGTTATTGTGTGGACGTCCTCCGAACGTTAGAAACGAACGTTACAGAAAGCCGTCCAGGGGACGTTCGAGGGACGTTCGAGGGACGTTCAGGGGACGTGTCAATTAGCCTTTTTGAAGTATGGCGGACACAATAGGAGGGCGCACTTTGCAGTGGGTATAAAATCGACTAAAATGCAAAATAACTAAGTTTTTCACTTTACACTTATTAATTGGCTGTTCCAACACGGTTGGGAACAGCCTTTGTTTTCGTTAAGATTTTTTTTTTTTTATTTTTGGCTGTTCCCATACGGTTGGGAACAGCCTTTGTTTTCGTTAAGATTTTTTTTTTTTTTTTTTTTTTATTTTTTTTTTTCTTTTCCTTCTTCCACTTTTTTCAGACGCTTTTTCGGGCACTTGCACATTCATGATTGACTTTAAACTTCACATGGACATTGGTGACTATGTGAAGTTGTGCACAGTACTAATGACGTCATGATGACGTCATCACGTGTCAGATTAAAGGGGCATGAAGTTTAATAAATTAAATATTCAAAAATCAATAAAAAATCAACCGTTTGATCTACGATCTTGATTCCTTCGCCATATACGATGACTATCAAGGGTCTTTGAGATGCGCACACGCCTTGACCTTTGACCTCGTTTCCTATTGGTCAAACAGATTTTGCCTTGCCATTTGAAAGTGGTGCAAGATATTTGGACAAAGTCACTTGTGTTACACTTCGACTAGGGTGGGGTATCTAAAAAATATGTTGGTGACCTTTGACCTTGCTCACTTCCGGTCGAAACCGGAAGTGGCCCTTAGTTTGAAAGTGGTAGGAGGTATTGAGATGGGGTCAATGGTGTTATTATCAGAGGCCCTTAAGCTTTCCAAAAATATAAGTAATGACGTCATCGTACGAAATAGCGCCCTCTAGCGACAAGATGATTACGTAATTAAATATTCAAAAATCAATATAAAATCTACCGTTTGACCTACGAATTTGATTCCTTCTGCATATACGATCATTAACAAATGTCTTTAAGATGCGCACATGGCTTGACCTTTGACCTCGTTTCCTATTGGTCAAACAGATTTTGCCTTGCCATTTGAAAGGGGTACAATATACCACGATGGGGTCAACTGTGTTACACTTCGACTAGGGTGGGGTATCCAAACATATAGCAACACCTTTGACTTTCCCTACATGTCAGATTAAAGGGGCATGTAATAATATTCAATATTTAAAAATAGATAAAAACTCAACCGTTTGACCTACGATCGTGATTTATTCATATACGATCACTAACAAAGGTCATCCCGAACACCATATATGTTTATAAAAAGGAGGGGAACAGCCATGTGTTCGTTTTCAACGAACACATTTCTAGTTTTTTTTCTTTTCCTTCTTCCACTTTTTTCGCACGCTATTTCGGGCACTTGCACATTCATGATTGACTTCAAACTTCACATGGACATTGGTCACTATGTTAAGTTGTGCACAGTACTAATGACGTCATGATGACGTCATCACGTGTCAGATTAAAGGGGCATGAAGTTTAATCAATTAAATATTCAAAAATCAATAAAAAATCAACCGTTTGACCTACGATCTTGATTCCTTCGGCATATACGATGACTAACAAAGGTCTTTGAGATGCGCACACCCCTTGACCTTTGACCTCGTTTCCTATTGGTCTAACAGATTTTGCCTTGCCATTTGAAAGTGGTGCAAGATATTTGGACAAAGTCACTTGTGTTACACTTCGACTAGGGTGGGGTATCTAAAAAATATTTTTGTGACCTTTGACCTTGCTCACTTCCGGTCGAAACCGGAAGTGGCCCTTAGTTTGAAAGTGAAAGGAGGTATTGAGATGGGGTCAATGGTGTTATTACCAGAGGCCCTTAAGCTTTCCAAAAATATAAGTGATGACGTCATCGTACGAAATAGCGCCCTCTACCGACAAGATGATTACGTAATTAAATATTCAAAAATCAATAAAAAATCAACTGTTTGACCTACGATCTTGATTCCTGTGGCATATACGATCACTAACAAATGTCTTTAAGATGCGCACAGGGCTTGACCTTTGACCTCGTCTCCTATTGGTCTAACAGATTTTGCCTTGCCATTTGAAAGTGGTACAAGATATCTGGATGTGGTCAACTGTATTACACTTGGACCTAGGGTGGTGTATCCAAAAAATATGGCCGTGACCTTTGACCTTGCTCACTTCCGGTCGAAACCGGAAGTGGCCCTTAGTTTGAAAGTGAAAGGAGGTATTGAGATAGGGTCAATGGTGTTATTACCAGAGGCCCTTAAGCTTTCCAAAAATATAAGTGATGACGTCATCGTAGGAAATAGCGCCCTCTAGCGACAAGATGATTACGTAATTAAATATTCAAAAATCAATAAAAAATCTACCGTTTGACCTACAAATTTGATTCCTTCTGCATATACGATCACTAACAAATGTCTTTAAGATGCGCACATGGCTTGACCTTTGACCTCGTTTCCTATTGGTCAAACAGATTTTGCCTTGCCATTTGAAAGGGGTACAATATATCACGATGGGGTCAACTGTGTTACACTTCGACTAGGGTGGGGTATCCAAACATATAGCAACACCTTTGACCTTCCCTACATGTCAGATTAAAGTGGCATGTAATAATATTCAATATTTAAAAATCGATAAAAACTCAACCGTTTGACATACGATCGTGATTTATTCATATACAATCACTAACAAAGGTCATCCCGAACACCACATATGTTTATAAAAAGGAGGGGAACAGCCATGTGTTCGTTTTCAACGAACACATTTCTAGTTTTATTTATAATTCTGTTTACATGTATGTATTATAATTACAACATGTAAATCAAGTTTTTGGAAAGAAATACAATTGATAAAAAAATTCATACCCAAATGAAATTGCGCCCTCTCCTTTTGTTCCGCCATACTTCTAAAAGGCTAATTGTACCTACGACACCTTTATTATGACGCAACTGTAATGTAATCAATGATGTAATCGGAATCAATGACGTAATCGGAATATTTTCAATGCGTAATTACATATCAACTAATCGCTTACCTGAAGTTCCAGGGGCCAATTTCATGGAATTGTTTACCGTAAGCGAATAATTCTTGTTTACTGTAGCAACAAATCTGTGCTTACGGTAAACGTATTTCATGGCATATTTTTTGCTTTGCTACAGTAAGCATGAAAATGCATGTCACTGCGCATGCGTATGCAAAAAAAAAGATCAAACATAAGTTGGAAATGACCGTGTCGTCTGCTATACATAATTAGTCTGCTACGTTTGAAAAACTGTATGGACAAAATGAATTAAAGGCAGTATACATCATTGCTAATCTCGAAAATCAGAAATGTTCACATATTTCGCCTTACTTACACAATATAACCATGATGACCGTAGAAAACTTCCCCTAAAATAGTTTTGTCTGAAGTGCTATAGTCTTTGAGAAATGAGTAATTCCGTCTCATGAGACAAATTCAATTCGCCCCAATACCATTTCGCCCAAGTGCCATTTCGCCCCAAACCACTTTGCCCAAGTGCCATTTCGCCCCAAATTACTCCGTCCAGACACTACATCGCCCAAATGCCACTTCGCCCTAAAACCACTTCGTGCACGGGCCGTGGTTCAGGGCGAAATGGTTCAGGGCGAAGTGGTTTTGGGGCGAAATGACTGCAAACTCTTTTTTGACTGTTTTCCCAAAAGTTAGACGAAGTACGGAGCTGGTTTTTGCTCAGGTTGGTTTTAATCATGCATCTAGCATATCTTCAATCACACAGGGGGATAAAACTATTTGTAACAGTTTACCAATCATGTATACTATCTTTAAAAATTGCCGGGGTAATTCACGATTTACATCAGATCGTGTTAAAATATTGTTGTGATCGGCATAGGCCGTACTGCGTTCGTGTTGATTCGTACTGGGATAATGATCGCGATGGATTGGGGACACGATCTCAACACGATTTCAACAAGAATCGACACGGTTCGACACACATGGCACATCGTCAACACGTTTACTAGTCCCCCATTCGCGCCGTCGGATGTTTTGAAGACCCACATTTTACTTTTGGGTGTTCAATATTTGCATAAAAGTATATTTTGGTGAAAAATGTATTACTTTCCTCACGCGCGCGTATTCAAATTTTGTGGCAGGGTACGATCGCGATATGCAACAAATAAAACGTATACATAGCGCCATATGCACAATATTCTTCAAGTTTGCAAGTGCTGCGCGCGTAGTAAAAATGTCTCGGAGACTGGATGAACATTTGTTTCTCTTACTCAACTCAAAGAAAATGACAGATGGTATACCAAGGCGTAGCATCATAGGCCTGTCAGATGAAAGTTGAGGTAAGATGTATGCGCACGTCGCACTTTCAATTGTGTTATTACATGTACATAAACCGAGCAGCGATATGCATTTCATTTTGGCATGTATACATGTACATGTACATATACGTACTATTCGGCACACGCTGTTGGGTGCCGGTTGCTCCGGTTTACGAACGAATTTAAAAGAGTATGACCTAATGCACATCTTACATTTCCGAGTAGCCCGTGGGATCCACAAATAATAGTGTATCTCTACATTTTACTGAGGACCCCCAATTGAAAACATTTTACATGATTTTCCTCTTTACTGAATAGAAAGTTCTGGACTCCTGGTGCTACATGTGTGATACAAAGTTTGTATAAACACTGAAAAGCTGTTGCAAATGTTTATAATAGTCAGTCCTGATGAGCTGTGCATGTACTGTACATGTAGACTGTGCATCCTTAATTCAGCCTCAACATCATCTTGAAAACAGTATCGGTTCCTGTTGTCCATGGGAGAAGGAAGTGATTCACTAATTTGTTCTTGTTCAACAAATGACTCTTCTTCCTCACTGTAGACAAAGAGATTTGTGGTGCCTTGTCTCTTCAGAAATTTCACTGTGCATCCATAATTGTGTATACGTGCATGTGTGTTATTTGTGCAAAGTATTTTTGTGATTTTTTTGGTGAGGAACATCACACGGACAAAGAAGCCAATCTGGTTTATCATCACTACCACTAAAAAATGCAAACTCAACTCGCTTGCATCTGCTTGAAAGTATGGCTTGTACTACGATGCATGCCTTGCTTATACATATGTAGGTTTCAACCAGTAGACCCCCTGTGTACCATTTACGGGAGAAACAGACATTAACAGCTCATCTAAGCCGTTTTCCATGAATAAGAAAGAAATTTCTTCTTCTGTGATCCTGTAGAATTCCAACAAATGTTTACTTCAGCTCATATATATGCTATATGTAATGTCCGTGACGTCTAGGTAATGTAATGTCCGTGACGCAATTTCTGGACAAAATAAGCAAGTATTGTTAAAATGCTTAGGACGTGTTGTGTGATATCACATTCTAGCTTTGTTTATGAATTGTAAACAAAACTGAATTAAAATCGCACTGCTACAAAAACTCTTATACCTAAAACTACATGGACATTACACATCAAATGTTGTGAAAATCAACTTTTTTCGAATGACTGTATTTCGGATAACAATGACTTTCTTACAATTTCCTTTGGGAAGGTGTTAATACTAAGCTTAAGCTTTCGTCCAGAGTAAAAAATAACGCTCCTTAGTTTTGTTTTGTATTTTATATCTATTTAATACATAATAGGTGAAAATGACATTTATTTTTCCTACAGGTCATTTAAATTATGCTCGGTTTCAACAGCTGAAAAACATATGTTATTCATATAATTTCAGAGTATCTTTACCTGGACATCAAAATATTACCCTTCCCCATTGCTTTTCAGGTGAAAACAATGCTATAACATGAATTTCATTTTTCACCCTTAGGTTTCATTTTCTGTGGAATTGCCCATACAGACATGTTTGGTGGTCGACGTACTGTATAACCACCACTATTGAGATAAATTGCGAAAACACTGCTATGAAAGGGTCATTTAAGACTTTAATTTCGTCGCAAGAGGGCGCCCTTCCAAGTGATGACGTCATCACTTACATTTTTAGAAAGCCCAATCACCCTGGACACTAACACCATCGATTTTTACTCTGCATTACTTACATGTACCACTTTCCAAATATAGGTCCATTTTGTCTGCTTCCGGTTTCTACCGGAAGTGAAAAAAATCAAAGGTCATTGTCCGTGTACAAAACTTAGATATGTTAGCTGCGACTGTTACCGCAAGAATTAGAATTACATGTACCACTGTGTACATGTACAATGCTGATTTTGTATTGATTTATAAAGATTTAAACTATTAATTTTCAATTTATTGTAATATGACACTTGATAACGTCATCATGATAATATTGTGATATTTCACAGAATTCGTAGCAGGCAACATGCCTGAGAAAAATGAACTTCATCACTACTCCAAAAGTAAAGTAAAATATTCAACTTAAAAAATACTGAATGTTACCTTTAATTCCCCGCCGTTAAAGGATTGATGACGTCACTAAAGGTTTGGCACTTAATTTTTGGACATTTTAAATTTCGCCGCTAGAGGGCATCCTTTCATGAAATGACGTCAAGACTTACGTTTTTGGAAAGCCTATTTACCTTAGACACTAACACTACCAACACCATCTCGGCATCTTTCACCACTTTTACAAAATAGGTTCATTTAAGTGCACTTCTGGTTTCTACCGGAAGTAATTCAAATCAAAGGTCATCGTCTCTGTACAAAACAATAAGAGTCATACATGTATGTTAAAGTGCTGATTTTTTATTGATTTCTAAAAATATTTGGACCTTTAATTTTTAATCTATTGTAATATGACGTACGATGACGTCATAATGACGTTATTACAACATGTCACTAAGCTAACTACAGACAACATACCTGTGAAGTTTTATTCGTTTCCGATGTTGGGTTCTGCAAGAATAGGTCATCAAAGCTTCAACATTCAAATACATGTAAAATTTCACATGATGACGTCATCGAAGTATGACACCACAGGCATGTGTACTGACCCAAGGTCTTGATATACCAAGTTGGGGTGTTGGGGGGTTGACATTGCATACACTGTGTGTACAGGGGGAGGGGGTCCAAGCCAATGCGTATGGGTCTTTCCACGCTAATGGACCTATTTAAAAAATAAGTCAATAATTCCTTTCAGATGTCTTCAGTTTATCTCAAACTTAAAGATGTTATGCCGTGGAGAGATGAATTATATTTATGTTTGCATTTTTCTATTCTTTGATATATTAATTATTGATATCTTATCTCGTTTTACATTTTATATTTATAAAAAAAGTGAAAATTTAGGCTTATTTCCAACCCATGTTTTTCCTCTTTTCTGGAAACTGTCGAAATCCCGCCGCTGCGGGCAGCAAACAAATTTGGCCCAATTCGTGATGTCATTTTACGGACACGTTTTTAGCCAAAAATAAATAGTTCCGGCTCGCGCACGATATCACTCCGCGCCAATACAATAGTCTGGTGCCGCATACATTGTGTGAGAGGAAACCTGTGTATGGTCTTGATCCCACCGCTATGGCCGGGATTAATTTTTGGGGGCAGCGAACGTACACCTCACTGTGCACATTCATCAGTACCGTACCGAGTGCTTTGTGAATTACACGCCGAACGAACGGCTCGCTAGCCGGTAGGGTTTCAGCGAGTGCGCGCTGGACATTCTCGTAAACTTGTTACATTGCATTCTTGACACAGTCACATCACAAAACTAAATGTTCTGTGTTGGGATTAAATTTAACATCCACAAGTATCAAATGAAGAGGAAAGAACAGGTCTAAGTTTTTACATCAAACGGAGATTTTAGTGTTTGGTTTTCGCCTCAACAACGTACCGTAAGTTCATGGTAAGTTTTACACGGCACGGACTTGCAGTTTCGGCCGCGCCAGAAAAGGATGAATATAATTTCACATTTACATGGTCTAACAATTTACTAGGCAATCGTCTCAAACAAACATGGTACATTTGCCATGAAAACCTCCACGGACAAAATAATTATTGACGAAAGTTGATAGAAAAAAAAGAAACTGAAGACGAGGCAGTACCGAGGCAGTGTCCTGTTGCCGACTTCGGTCGTCGATTGGAACACCGGCATGACCGGATTCGCGTTGTTCTCGGATTTCTTCCTCGGTTAATTCCGGCTCAAACTGATACGGTTCAACCGTAGGAAATTCACTGGATGGTTCTTTATCGCTGTCTTCATGAAATGAATGCGATGAGCAAGACAAAAACATCGCTATCTTCATCGGAAAAAACGTCAACATTATACATGTATAGAGTCACTTGTCGACATGGTGTTGCAAAACGCCACGTTGTAGAATAACAAGAAACAGCCGTCGGCAAGACGCGCCCGTAAAATGACGTCACGATTCCGTGAAATTTCCTTTGTCAAACTTTTAGGCCCGACGGCTGTTGTTCAGATTTTGCTTCGAGTTTGGTCTGAAAAATGGGCTAAAAAGTGCCCTTGTAAAAAAACATTCGCACAGTCAAATTTTTTTCTAAATGGTTTTTCTGGCATAATTAAATGTATTTAATGGTTTAATGTGTAATTTTGGTAATTTCATCTCTCCACGGCATAACACTAAGTCCACCGTTACATACGTATATGGAAAATCTGTACACAAGCTTTTCAGAAATGTATGTTGTGGCAGCATTTTGGGCAAAAGTTATCTCCTGGGAACAGTACAAGGGAATTTCTTTAAGTTTGAGATAAACTTAAGACATCTGAAAGGAATTATCGACTTATTTTTCAAATAGGCCCATTAGCGTGGAAAGACCCACGTACGCAAACCGAATGTCCTTTTAGTAAATCGGGAAAGGACAAGTTGACTATGGCTTACATAGGCCTACTAGGATTTGGGCCACTGCGTACGCCATGTGTACAGGGGAGAGGGGGTGGTCTAAACAGTCTGCATCTTATGCGTACATACATGTACATGTACTTTATGGACGGCCACTTACTCAATTGCTACATTTATATGATCTTTATTCCAACAAAGTTTCATTGTCATCATAATTGAGGAACATATTGAAAAAGTGCTCCGAACGGTTTTAGTGCATTGTCAATGGTACTTCCGGGTTAAAAGGAAAAACATTCCGAACAAAAACAATGCCTTTTTCGCAAATGCTATTGCGAAAAAGCCAATAATGCTACCAGTAGGTTCACACATTCCCGAATTGCTGCCAAGATTCATCCCGAATAATTTTTTTTAATGGCATCGGGAGAAGTTAGTCCCGATTCGCTATCTGTAAGAATAACTAAGCTTAAGTACAAAATAAGAATAATCACGAACTAGCGGATTGGAAGCATGCAGAATCAGACCGAATCAAGCCGAATGATTGCGATTTAGTGCAGAATAAAACCGAATTGTGGCGATGTTGTCACGAATGATGTACGAATAACTACAGAATCATTCGTAAGTTATTCTTGTAATATTCGTACAGTTCTTAATACATATGTAGTGATTCGGCATGGGTCTGGACTGTTAATACTCAAGAATAACTCTACGAAACTTGTAAGAATGCTGTAAGAATATCCAGAGTTAGTTACGTTTAACCCCCAACCCAACCCCCGCCCCCTTTTGATCCGTGCCTGCCTATAGCTTTACCACGACCTACATGTATTGCGATTTATGACGAATTGATGACGGTTTCAACACGATTGTGCAAGAATACATGTATATCACGAATATGACACGATTTAACAAGACTGTAACACGGCCATCACGATATGACCCAAATTTTGGTTGACTGGACAGTGAATTTTGAAGAACTGACAAAGATCGCCGCGAATTGTGGCTTTTTATAAACCCTAATCGTCAGTTCGCGCCAGTTCCTGTTGAGTCGTGTTGAGTCGTGTTAATTCGTACTGAGAGTGTGTTGATTCTTGTTGATTCTTGTTGACATCGTGTCGATTCGTACTTGAATCTCGTTGATTCGTGTCGATTCTTGATAGGTCGTGGTGAAAGTCTTGTTGCAGTCGTGGACCATGCCAAAATCACACGATTGGTCGTACTATATTCGTGCCGTTGCCGTATTCTAAAATTAGCATAGGCCTATCCAAGGCGATCTACCGCGATATTCGAAATTGTTTTGTTAGGATCGTGCTCTGTGTGAACATACATTAACGTTGGGGCTAACGTTTTGCTCGATGTGACACGGATTGTTTGCCAAAATGGCCAAAATACAGTCAAGATGGCGGCGCCCATGGTCCCAGCGGCTGTAGTGACGTTGTACATGTAATGTGGCTCTCCTCTGCTTACCAAATTTGAGGAAATGTGACACATTGCCATTGATTGTGTTTCGCCAGCGCGCCGATAAGGAAGAAAACCACGAAAGGTGCAATTTATTTGCTATTTTCAAAACTGCAAACCATCGTCTGTCATCTTTCATGTCGCTTGCGTCATTTTGAAATGACTCGCGAACATCCCGAACAACTTGAAAGTTTGTTGGCCAACGTTGGCAACGTTTGCAAGAAAGTGTAAACTGCAACACAAACAGTAACGCAGCCAGTCGGCAAATTTGAACCAAGTTTAACTTTTCCGATTGTTTCCGTCAGTGTTTGCGTTGCAGTTGTTTGCGTCTAGTCTGCGTACGCGTTATGATTACAACAATGTATATGAAAACTTGGCTTAAAGCCGCCCTTAAAGGTCAACCTTGCGACGACGCAGAACAGGTGGCGACTGTCTTTTTATGACCAAGCTGCGCCTGAGCTATGCTCATGGGCATCAAAATCATTCGGTTTTGCGACACGAGTGTAGTTACGACAGCATTATGACAACCGGCATCAGGCGGCGCTAAAACAAATAAATAATCGCAAGAGTTGAACATGTTCAACTTTTGTGACGGGATGCCTATTGTCGTAAGTCAAGTTCTATGAAAGAAAACAAATAGCACGCCCATCCAGATTTCTTTAGCCAATCAGCGTGCGGGGAAAAAAATCACGCCATAGCATCGTGCGTTACATGAGCTTGGTTGCCGCTTGTTCAGCGATACTCCCACGATTTGTTCAGTTTTGTGACTTGATTGTTACTTTTTTTGCGCAAGAGAATCGCAGGTCGGCCCGAGGGCGGCTTTAAAGGGGCTATGTCACGGTTTGCGCATGCGCAGCAGAACATTAAAAAGTTGGGCTAACTTTTTAAAATTTGGTAGCTGGGTTTTGCATATCCTATTCAATCTTTGCCATCCCTTATAATTCTTTAATAATTTTGGCAGTGGTGTACTTGCCAACGCCCAGGTTGTCCTGGTGCATTACTTTTTACTTGAAATGGCGCGGTTTGCCGTTTTTTAAGCCGTCAAACATCAATATCAGTGGGTAAGGTGTTCCACACATATATTTCAAAGAGTTACACCTGGAGAAAGAAATCCTAAAAGTAGGATATTCTCTACCAGAGTTAATTTGCAAGTACATGTTTTCTACTCCAGTTAAGTTGTAAAACAATTTATAACAAATGCAAAGACTCAACGAGTTCCTTCTTGATTGAATTCAAGGTTCAAGGAGCTCAGACGGTCCGAATAATTAAGATAATCCGGTGCATCATGGTTATGTGAATTCTGATTGTAAAACGAAATCTGGTAAAATCCCTTTCGACCCTTTCAATACGATCAATAATGCAATTTAATTAAAGAATATGCATTCGAATACCTGTTAGTTGTTTTCTCATCATGGCTGCTATCCAATCTTTAAACGTCATCCCCGTAATAACTTTCTCTCCATCGTCGTTTACTCCTGAATCAAAAATGTAGGATTCCGGCCGTTCTTGAAAGACCCCGCCGTAGAACGGGTCGACTCGAACCTCAACGAGGTGCTTGCCTTCGCCCAAGGAGTGGAAATAGACATCCCAATACCTTTCTTGGTCAAGGACCTCTTGTTTCATTCCCAACTTCTTCCGCTTGGCACACCTGTCCAGACACGCCTCTATTTCACCTTTTGCTTCATCGGAAATGGTCTGCCCGAGCACTTTGTAGTTTTCGTCTTTGATGCCTATGATGATCCATCCACCATCGTAGTTTGCAAAGGCTCCTAAGTATTTCGAAACGCTGTCGCCTATGTTCTTAACCAGGTTTTTCCCATCGCATAATTTCTTATACTGGACTGTTTTTGATTCTGGTGTTTGAATGTTATCGCCTAGGCTGAGGTCCAAAAGACCTGGAAGATGATAGAAGCTGCGGCTTTGAGGCCTATCATCACTGAATGATGCCGAAGGGGCTTCATCCCTTGGGCAATGTTCATCAAAGTTGAAATATGTCAAACCTGGTGATGGGCGGTCTACCCCTCTCGTTAAAATGTCCATGACTTGGTTATACTCTGTTACAAGCTCCGTGCTTGTATCCGTTGGCAATCGGAGATTGAAGTTCATGGTACAGGGTTGCGCAGTCGGCGTGGTGTAGCAATATAGATACTCCGCGTTCGACGGTTGATTGCAAAAAGCAAAACAACTGCGCCACTGTGATGTTTTAAGTTTTTTTGAGAGCTTACCTTCAATGTTCTGTCTCCACTTTTCAAGTTGTTCCTCAGTCAACTTCTCTCGGTCCATATTCCTCAATTTCAAAACTTCCCTGTTAGGCGAGTTCAGAGCGGCGCACACCGCATGCACCAACGTCATTTCGACGTCATCACTTGTAGTTGCAGTGAAATTCATGGCATGAACGTTCATGTTGAACGAACGAAATTCCTCGGGCACAGAGGCCATATTGCTTTTTTACTCTTCAAGTCTCAGTTTCAATCTATAAAATAAAACGATAGAGCGTTTTGAGGGAGGTCGAGCAAGAGGTGCATGCCCATCAACGGGTGAAAATCATAGTTTACTTCATTGACACAGAAGCACCAAGGGGCTAATCCAAGAGGCAGTTTATATTATTCTTATTCAGCGCCCCAGCCAACCCCCTAGATGCTAATCCTCTACAATGTTATTGATTGTAAACATCTCCTCTTCACATTATGTCATCGGAGGAGCGGTAACATGGGTGTATTTACACACAGAGTACGGTGGACGGCTTAATGGCCGACTGGGGGTTTGGCCTCTGGTCCAGATTCTCAGGGTCGGCTAGGCTGGGGACTGAAATCATGCAACATTAAAGCACGTGGCTGCAGAATCTGAAACTAGACTTTTCGACCGAGGGTTACATGTAGTTTCAGCCAAATTAAACCTAAGATTTTTTTGTAATTAATATTTTTTAAATGCCTCTCAGGTGAGAACCTTGGGCGCACGGAGGGTTAAGGCTGGGTGGAAATCTCCCTTCACTTTCATGGTTTTCAACAGTATTCCTCTCTTTATATATTCTTTTATTCGGAATTGCATCCTTGAAAAGTCAGAAAATATTAGTCTTTTTCCGAGACTCTTTATCATTATGACTTCATCACCCAGCAAGGATTCCAGTGGCTCTTACCTTCAGGGCCGGAAAAAAAATCCAATATCATATATGCATGCATGTATGTATGTATGTACGTACGTACGTACGTACGTACACATATACTTGTAAACAACGTACACTGAGGACTACGTGTACAACACCGAGGACGTAGTTTGCGACCGCGTGCTTATATAGCCAGCCTCAGTAAAACGAATTGCGTAATAGCCCCAAATACAATTGCCACACCATAATAAGGCCCAAATGCCTCTGCTTAAAATGATTTATTGCCAAAACTTAGATAAATAAGAATACCAAAGTCGTCCCCTGAATACAAACTGGGGAAAAAACACCTTTTTGCCCTGATTTTATTTCAAATGTGATTGTCCATAGGATGGTTATTTAAAATGCGTCATTTTGATGAACCTGACATAATTGTTTGACAGAGGGTTGGTAAAGTGGAGAACGGTTGTCTCGGTCGACCGAGAAGGAGGATAAACCAATTTAATCAAAAATAAGCCCGGGCAGACGCCATCAAACGGAATAAAAATGAAATATTTGATATTTTATCAATTTGAAAGCTGGGAAGAGTTTATTATTCTGGCCATATTGACAAAGCGATCCGTCGTCATTGTCTTATCCAACGGTTTACCGCCGAACTGAAATAGTATAAATATAATATATATCTTATTAGTTTCTGGGGGTCAACCGTTGCAGTCTCGTCGAATGGGGGCGCTTTTAAATACAATAATCACATGTATTTGCCAAACAAAACATACTACAGGCCTGGAATACAAACAAATAAATAAATAAATATTTTTCTTGTAAATTGCGGTAATGAAATGAGGAAATAAATACGAAATGAAACACAAGAGAAACGAAATATGTTCAACTGTCTGGACGGTCGACCCTTGTCGAAAGACCAGTGAACATATATACCTTTCTACCCTTGGCAGAATGCCAAGCAATTAACATTGTAAGTACATGTGTTCTACACCTGTTGATGAATACAGGGAACCGGGGGCGCGTTCAATAGCGCAATACGTATGCATACCGTACCGACAATACCTTCAACTTCAAAGATATAGGAAAATACCCATTACTGGCATACCTATTGCGCTATTGAACACGCCCCATGACAATGCAATACAAATATGTGCGTGGGGAAGTTTTTTTCTACAAAAGTCAACAGTATCCTAGCTGTAGCCGTCAGTTGCAGACTCGGCATCACAGTGAAAAACACCATAACAGGGACGGATCTAGGAATTATTTTCAAGGGAGGAGGTGTTCTGCCAATGCGAGTGCCGACAAAATTGTGGGGCGAGGGTTACCATTAATATTTATATCGGCATGTTGCCGACACTGGCGGACTCGCAGAACATGTATTACATTTAAAATTTAGCCAGAGCAGGGGGAGCGGTGTTTGACCACGCCTCCCCCTCAACCCCCCCACCCCCCACCCCCCACCCCCCACCCCCACCCCCCCGCCCCCACCCCCACCCCCACCCCCCCCGCCCCCCTACCCCCCCATTTCAATGTTGTTCGGAGTTGCGTCCGCCGCGGCGAGTCCCAGGCCCAACATTGAAATGGGGGGGGGGGGGGGGGGGGGTCGAGATTGGCTCATTAAGTTCAGTAATTTTCGGCAAAGAAGCGAGGATGGTATTTATGATAAATATGAAAGGCCCACCTCCCACCCATACATGTAACACTGTGTAGTTAAAACATACTTGCCATTTCTGTAGTAATCACAAACCGAGGACGAGCTCGGTTTGCAGGCCGCCCTCGGTTTGTGTGAGTGTAACCACATACAAGACCTCGATTCGCAATTTGGACACGCCCGTACGTACGTACGTACGTACGTACGTACGTACGTGTCTGTACACACGAACTTGCCAGCACAGACACTGTACAGTATGTACATTGACAGTGTGCAATGCAACCACTGTTGTATGGATACAGCGCCCTCTATATGTACTTCTGATCAATAGTCTGGTTTCGTGGTACTTCAGCCGTGAATGATTATGGCCGGGATACAGACATACTGCGTGTGTTCAAACCATGTACTACACAGTACCCGTGTGAACTAAGACTGATAAGACTTGAAGTTGAGGAATTATTTGCTGGCTTGGCGCAATATATCTCTGTGGGGGCGCTTCATACTGCACCGCATTCTTCATCTCCAGCTCTCCCCCAATCAGTTTACACATGATTTCTAAGATGTATATCTCGGCTGCCGCTTGCTCAATTAACGCGATGAATGTTGTTTTGGAATTTACAGAAAATAATCTGTATTGTGAGATGATATTTTCAATGAAAATCGAACTTTGAATTTTTTTTTCCAAGTCCCTAGTAAAAGAGCTATGAAAAACGTGATTTCCCCACCTTTCTATAGGGATGTACAGTGATCACGGTGAAGGATTAGTGATGTCCGTGAAACAAATACTTACTGTGTAAAACCACACTAACAACCAGGACGAAATAATGACAACAAAAGTCGACGCGACAGTGGTCAATGCAACGTTAGTGTTGACGTACCTGGGCGCAGCCATCTTTACTGTGTCAGATGCAGGTCATGTGACAGAACCAACGTCAGGTGACAGAATCTAGCCAATCGTGGCAAGTGTCATCCAGGCTCGGTGTTGGGTGACGTCACACCCACGCGCTTCGCAGGATTTGCGGCGAAGTTTAGCAGTGGTTGGAGCGGGCAAACTAAAGTGGCGCGCAAAGCACTGCTAAAGGAGTGTAACCATGTACATAGGCTGTACATACATGACATAGGGCATATCCGGACATCGTTGATCAGTAATACCCCAGTCACATTTCCAAACTGATGTCTTCCCGGGTAGTTTAGGGGCTGTTTTTGGAACTTTCGGGGGGGGGGGGGGGGGTGGGGGGGGGGGGGGGGACCGGTGGGACTCCCAGCAGCTGCCGGGCTATGTTAGGCTTCGGGCGGGCCCCCGGTTCATTTGAATTCGAACTTAAAATCAACTCGGGGTCCGGCGAAAAATACAAGCCGGATCCAAGCTCATTTTCTGCCTGGGTGTTGTCTCAGGTAGAATGTCGGCCAAGACCAACGAGCTCTACCTTCCCTTACCTTTTGGCAAGGCCTGATGGCTTTGGGGTTATATTGTTTGATAATTAAAATGTGAGACAATTGGGCGTCTTGAGCGGAGTATACCAAGGCTGTGCAAACGTTAGGCCTCATGGCTTTGGCCATAAGGCCTTTTTCGAACTGGCAACTGCTACATTATTCATTACATGCAAGCAGTTGACCCGAACGTGCAACGGTCCTAACAACATTACCCACGCCCCACTCTACATGTACAGATATTGAAAACAGATCGAAAACAAACTGCCAACTGAGCCAATGAGCGCTAGGTAGCGGTTTTGCACGCGCGCGCGTGATGCAATTCACCCACGTTCCCACCGACCAATCACATCGCCTCCAGCGTTGTGGACTCGTTCATTATCAATGTAGGTACGACACTTACATTTACTTCGAAAATACACCATTGAGCTCCATGTAAATGCGTTTATATTTGACAAATTGTTTATTACATCCAAGTTTTGATTTGAATTCCATTTGATTTGATTAATTTGCTGTTTAATTTAACCAGTGAATTCAAAAGCGTAAGCCTACCTCCCTTGTTTGTAGGAGCACACGACGTAATTTGTATAGGGTGACCTGCACGTGACTGGCTGATTTCGCTACCATTTATAAAGAAAAACATAAGAATTGCCTCGCAGTTCAGAAAAAGCCAAATGAATGAGACACTCGGCGTGTGTAGACTCTACTCAAGTCACCAAATCGCCCAAATTCACGAGGCCTTGTCAAAAGGCTACTCACAAAGAGGAACTGATAATCATTTGTGTGTGCTAAAACAAACAAGCAAAGTACATACCTTTTACACTGGAATTCTGCACAAATACAATCTCCCCAAACTGTCGCTGGTTTCACAAGTCTGTTTCGCAACACAAACTACCTTTTTGGACCAGAAATCTCACTGTCAAACAAATATGTTGCAGTGTTCCAATTTAAATAATACAACAAAAACGTTTTAAAAATAAATATCATCAGAAAGTATTCTTTATTTTCAGTATCTATTTAAAAAGTTGGAATTGAACAATGTTGTGATGCATTTTTCACGATGCGCCACTTAGTCTTGATGCAAGACCGAATTTACTGTTGGAGTTTGCGATTCCCACATACGCACTGTTCATTTCAGCCGCCAGAGGGCGTACCTACACTCGCGTCTTAATTACTCCCTAAGAAAAAAGTTCGATAGCCTTTATGAAAGCACATGAATAATTAAACAGCAAGGTTAAAAAATTATGGGCGCCTGCGTAGAAGAGAAAGCGGTGCCTCCCTAAATAGGTCATGTGGGATGGTAACTTGCCGTGTACATTTGTACGTGTGCAGTGATTCACCGTGCCGCGCGAAAATGATATTGGGCCGTTTTCGTGGGTTCGACCGTGCAATTAACCGTGGTGCATGCCCTGCCGAGAAGCGGCATTTTATCGGTACGGTGCATGTGATAATCACACGAGTGCGGCGCGCTCAGCCCAGCCCAGCCCGTGACTTCCTGTCCCTGGGGTGCCTGCCCGTGTAGATTAAGACCCAATGCCATGGCCAAAACATTGGACAATGTTGGACAACAGTGGGAAAACAATCTAAACATTATGAAAATATCTCTTAGTTTTTACACCATGGTTTTTACAACCAAACTAAATTTGTACATAGTTTATAACTATGGAAATCCATGCTGGGGGCTCAAAATCAGACATGTCATAATTTTATTTCTCATTTTTATCATCAAACTTGCTGTTCTAACATGCATTGTTTATTTTTCATTTAAAAAAAATACGTTTATAGATAGTGGTCGGATATGGAATTCAACCTAAAAATTCAAATTATTTCTGCACTTGAAGTCAAATATTGAACTAAACAATTAAACAATTTTTTTTTAGTTAACAAAACTGTGCTAATTTCCTTCAAGGGCTTCTATCCTATCTACAAAGTAGTTTGCTGCCGTTCCTGGAATTCGTAAAAACAGCTTCATATCCACGAACTTTATGGGCCTTCTCAAAGCATCCTCCTCAAAGCACTGAAAAGGGTGAAATTGTAAACATTCAGTAAACTAATAGACATCAAATTTAAATTTGTTCCATTAAACATTATTCCAGTATATTTTTAGAGGCTTATGCAAGCAAGTTGCTCAAATTAATTTTCTGATTGCTGTAAAAACAAAAACATGCACGAAGAATCAGAAAAAAAGTGTTGTTTCAAATAGGCTGAAGAAAATGTACAGTAGTAAAACTATGTGGCATTGAGAGACTCCTCGGCGGGCCGTTTAACATGAAATTTACAAAAATTTAATAAGGGCATTTTGAAATTTTGGTAGGGACTTGGAAAAACATTCAAAGTTCGATTTTGATTGAAAATATCATCTCACATTACAGATTATTTTTCTGTAAATTCCAAAACAACATTCATCGCATAAATTGAGCAAGCGTAGTCGAGATATACATCTTAGAAATCAGCCGTTTTTCCGCGAAATCATGTGTGTAAACTGATTACATGTAGGAGAGACTAGAGCTGGAAGAATGCGATGCAGTATGAAGCGCCCCCACAGTGACATATTGCGCCAAGCCAGCGAAGAATTCCTCAACTTCAAGTCTAGCTTTGTCACGAAAGCCTAAATGCAACAGAAGTAGGCCTACGTAGCCTATACCACACGTGGGGGCGCGCAACGTCATTGTCAATGTGTAATAGCACACATTTACGCCAGGAATGAAAACTACGCACTCGACGACGCTCACAAAGAGGAACTGATAATCATTTTTGTGTGCTAAAACAAACAAACAAACAAAGTGCATGTTTTTAAAAATAAATATCTTCAGAAAGTATTCTTTATTTTCAGTATCTATTTAAAAAGTTGGAATTGAACAATGCTGTGATGTTTACAGTGCATTTCTCACGATGCGCCACTTCGCATACGGCAGAAAGCCACTGTGAAACTGACCAGTATTAGTGTACCCAGTGCGTGCGCGATGACGTTACATATTTCCAAGTCCCTAATTTTGTTGAATCTGCCCAACAATTTATTACTTCAGACATTGTGTACAAAGCATGTGATACTGAATGAAATTAGTAGTTTTTAAGGAAGGGGTAGTTCTTCACTCAGATTCACTCCTAAATTTCGGGTTTTTTATATCATATCTGAAATTACTGATGCTTGCAAGTCATTTTAGGGAAAAATAGTAGTAGACAACTTCTCCGAAATCGTTTTGCACTTTTTTTAACCGAAGCCAATAATATGAAAAGCATGCCATAGTATAGAGGAAGAAAACAATGTTCCCAGTCGTTTTCTTTCTCCATGCGTAAAGCGATGAAAAAAATTGTGACCAGCATGCAGAAAATGTCGTACAAAAATCTCTAAATGCCAGTCTTTGATGGCCTTTGAACTTTTTGATTCCCAATTTAGAACGAAATGCTTCGTCTTCACTGGCTGCCCGATCATCACACCCGAATGTAGACCCGTTCACGGGTCTAACCAACCCAACCGTACTGCGTTGCTCAAGTTTAGCGAGCAACACTGCCGGCCGGCCGGCCGCGGCGGACGGCCGAGCGAGCCAGTGCAACGAGGAAGATAGCTTTGTCCGTGGACAATGTGTGTTTGCCTCACATTGTTTGCCTGCTGATCGATCGATCGATCAGCGGGTAGGCTTATGTGTTAGCAACGCAGCGACATGCACTGTCGGTCCATGTGTATGTACTCTGGGTACCAGACCGACACAGAGCTGCAGTGAATTATGGACATTAGATGACGTCACGCATTTCACCGTGTCGAAAAAAGGTATGCCAGGAATTCGCTCGGTATTTTGGGAGCGATTTATACGGAATAGTAAAGACTGTCTTTTGGACTGTATTTCAGGTGCGCCCTCTGGCGACCAATGTTGAATAGTCTATGTACGTCGTGTATCGCGCGCCAAAAGGCAGTCTTGCCGAAAGACTATGCGCCACTTCGCATACGGCAGAAATCCACTTTGAAACTTACCATGCAGCATTAGCGTATCCAGTACGCGCGCGATGACGTCCCTACATACACGTTCGCCACAAATTTATTTCTGTTATATTTTGACAGGGTAGCCCCTTCAGTTATAGAACTGCTATCCTTGGGGCCCGGTAAATATTGCCTAATCACCCCAAGTTCGGTATAAATACCATAGGGGCCTACGTCCTAGCCACTAATTCTCCATAAAATAACATAGCACCCCAGAAAGTGTAAATGTAGCCCAGTGAGGAATTATGAATTTAGCAGTGAGAACATTTCAAGTTTTCCTTTTAAAACACAGGATTTTCATGTCATGGAGTCTCAATCGGCAAACGTGTAAGGTATTTCCCCAATCTGGGAGGGCAAGTATTTTGTGGCGAGTACACTCATCCCCAAAACACTACACGTTTCGCACTATACAGTTACCTCAAATTAACATATTTGCCACTTTTTCAAACTAAAAAAAAAAAATAACTTTAATATTATTTTTGGTATGAATTCCCTTCACTGGTCGGCACCGAGACGCCGTGTGTTAAGTCTGTAGAACTGGGCAGAAAAAGTATTTAAGGAAATTGTTTTTCACTCCTAAATTCACTTCCCTTTGAAATATTAACACGTTGTGGTGGTTATTGAGTCATATAGGCCTAAGGAGAATAAATGGAGACAAGTAAACGGAATTATTTCCTTATTTTTTGTTTTTTTAATAAATAATATTTAACTTTAAGCAATGAAAACTCATTTCGCCTACCTTTTTGAATGTCGGTTTTCCGTTCACTGAAATACGGGGAGAAAATTTGCGAAGTCAACTGCACTCGGTGTTAATATCTTGTACTGAAGAACTTGATGGTCGCACGGTTGTCTAATGCTAGCACGGTGCGGTTGCCATAATTTAGGCGTGTCGGAATTCTGGTCTGAATACCTATTGTGCGAGTGCGGTGTTTCATGCAACGTATTCAAATTTCTTTTGAGTTCAGGAAAGTGCGACAAGGTCAGTGGTGTACTCCCATACAACTTACGAACCATGGGAACGCATATACGTTTGCAGCAAACTGGCTGGCATTATGTTTTCTCTATTGCGCAATGCACCTACAGCCGTCAATGCTCAAGACTAATTGTGTAATGCAAGCAGTACACACATTTTCCGACGACTTTAGCATGTTTTCATAATTTAAAAAGTAAAATGTAGCTGTAATCTGTCCACCCTCGAGGTGTTATGCGGTTACTAAATATTTGTTTATTTATTTTTGTTTATTTATATACCACATCCAACAGCGGAGGGACCGCCAATTACAGGAATGGGAGCAAGTGTGGTTGAGTGCCTTGCTCAAGGGCACAGGTGCCACAACCCGTCACGGCCAGGAATCGAACCTACATTCTAGTACTAGCACAGGAACTTAAGTTCGACGCACTAGACCGCTCGGCCATAACACCCCACAATATACAATATTGTCAGGAAAAAACTACAGAAAACTCCTGTTTTCTGGCCGTTCGTTCGAGTTTACTCAAAAGGCGATCATTTTAGACCAAAATATGCACAGACAATATGAACCTATTTTCCAACTGATCCATCAAACGACGACTAGAATGGAATCTAGATGCATTAATGCATTTTACCGCATAGACGATAACATTATTTATGCCGAGCGAACGCGGTCATTGTTGATCGAGGATTCGGCGCGGTTTTGTTCCCCTTCGAAGCCAATTTTGCACACGAGTTTCTGCACGGTTTGCCAGCCGGAGTTTGCGGACGCAAGCGAAGTCATTCTGTGGGCCACCCTACTGAATATGCAGTGGCACTATGCGAAAGATTCTGGTACGTACTCCTGCTGCATTTAGGCTTTCGTGACAAACAGTCAGTCCGCAGCGCCCCCGATAATGAGGTCAAATGCCCAATTTTATCTGCACAGCTCATTGGCGTGAACGCGCCGCGAGAAAGTCCGGGATGTTCGCGAGATTTCGTTGGCCTTATTTCGTTGCTCGCATGCGTTTTTAACGAGTAGTTGGTGGCCAAGATGGCGGGGTAAGTTTGTAGAATAATTCTTCCTCTTTCGATTGATGTATATTTTGTCACAATTTGGGTCATTGTTTAGGTGGTAATTGTGTAAATCTGAAGTGATGGGTCGTATCGTGGATTTTGAGGGGGTCAATTGGTTTGTGATTCCTGACTGGACTAGACAAAACTTTGGAAAACAATAGCGTTTTTCCGATAGATGAAGACAAGTGCTTTCGTTTAACGTGCCATGTGGCTTGCTGATAGAGTTTTTTCAATGGTTTTTGCGCTACGATTTTACCGCGAGATTTCACCCTTTTAGCAGTGCGATGTTACTGTGGCTGCACACGTACGTACTGTAGCGGCGCTACACCATGACCTAATGACCTGTGTGCATAATTAGTTGACCTTTGACTTAGACAGTATGATGGGATAGAATCAAGATGGCTGATTTCCTGTGATGTTGATGTTTGCCTAATCAGTTGCAGATTATCTGGAATAAATGTGGACATTGTGATTGTATAATTGGAAGTCGCTTAGTATTTGCAGTTATTTGAACCTTAGATTGTGTAACGGTCTGTTACACTGGCGTAGTCGGCAGGATGGCTGCTTAAATTGGGTGATTTTCGTGTCGTTTGGATCTTGTCGACGTGGTCGATGTTTACGTGTCTCGCCCGGTCGTAATCGATGCGTGGTGTTACATGGAAGGTGTCCGTGAGTACTTTTCGAGCCAGATGCGACGTGATTTATCATGTTTATATGATTCGTCCGAATGCAGAATGGCAGACAGTGCATACAAAAAATCGTAAATTTTTGTTGGCTTGATGTTTTATTGTTTACGCATCCATTTTTGAAAAAAAGTCTTGGGGCTATTTGGTTGGCAAGGGATCACGGAAGGACAGTTGCACTGGTGGTTAGACAGTCACAGTGTTACCCTTCATCACCCGGAGGTGTGGCGGACCTGCGATTTGTACCGGGCGGGGTTCTATGCTCTTAAATTGCCTGGGAGACGGTCCGGCCTTGCGGGACCTCTGGTGACACTGCTGGCTGAAAGACTACCAGTGCTCCTCCCACCCTTGTTTTCACTCGCTTTCTGTCCCCTTCTTCAATTTTCAATGTGATTTTCTTTCAGACTACGTGACCTTTGGGCCAACCTTGTTTGTAAGAATTTATTAATTAGCTTGAAAAGCTTAAGTACTTGTTGTGCGGTAGGCTAGCCAAAGCAAGCCGCAATGGAGAGAGCAGTGTATCTCCACAGATTTACCGCTAAATATATTTGCCAGCTGTGTACACTTAACCACATCGATCTTAACGAAGTGAAGACAAAGCAAGAAAGAATTGATTGTCTTTGTAGTTTACCCACTATGAGAGAGCCACTAGTAGAGCAGCCTACGGCCATGGCCTCGCCAGATCTAGGGCAAGTTTTGGAGAAGCTAGAGACCCTCCGAAAGGCTGAAACAGAAGCCTTGTGTGAATCTCTGCTTAAAGCAATGACCGAGGTGACCAAGAAGTCAGTAGCTGCAATAAGAGTGGGCCCAGAGCTACCAGACTTTCATAAATTGTCTGCAGATGACGATATTACATGTTACTTGGCCACCTTCGAAAGAATGGCTAGGGCTGAGGAAAAGCCAAAAGAGGATTGGCCCCGTCTCATTGAGCCCTATTTGACTGGAAAGGCGCAAAAGGCATTCCACGCTTTGACAGAAGAAGACAAAAAAGATTACAGTAAAATCGTGGACATCATTCTCCGTCACTACCAATTGACGCCAGAAGCGTACCGCCTAAAATTTCGAACTGCATCAAAGACACCAGATGAGACTTTCGAGGAGTTGGCCTCCCGATTAGAGCTGTATTTCAAAAGATGGCTGAAGCCTTCGGACGAGACATCAGCATCTCCAGACGTTAAGAGGATGCTGGAACTCCTCATGGTCGACCAATTTTTGAGCTCCATTAAGAATGATAGCCTGCGTCTCCGACTTCGAGAGAAGAAATTCACGACGGTGCAGGCTGTTGCTCGTTTTGCAGACGAGTACCTTCTCAACCGTCGCATGGAGAATACAACCTCATACGTGAGACAAACACCCGAGACACAGATGACAGGTCAGCCAGCTAGGGTTGACTCAACAATTCCCAAGACCGATTCCTTCGCCCCAACGCCACGGCGTACTGGGGGATTTGAGCAGGTCTGCTTTAGGTGTCATCAACTTGGCCACCGTGTTGCTAACTGCCCAATCCCTCCTAACCCCAAAACAGAAACAGCGCTATCCAAGCCGTGGGTGGAAGGACGACCATCAAAACAGGCAGAGACAAGCGCTGCTAAACCAGCAACTGTAATCCCTGCAAGTGGCACCAGAGTGAGTCTTGTGAAACCACAGGGATCCTTGGATGATCCAGACTGCCAAGACACTGGCCCATACATCGTGGTAAAGATCTGTGAGAAAAATGTGGAGGCTATGATAGACACCGGTTCCTCTATCTCCCTCATCAGTCAGGACCTGTGTAATTCTTTGGAATTGCCCACCTCTCTGAAGTCGACCATTGGCCCTTTGACGACTGTAAATGGGGCACACTTTAACACCACTGGCTGTATCGAAGAATCGATTGAAGTGGCAGGGAACAGTGTCCCTGTGTGCCTCTATCAAGTTGGGCAACTGCCGACACCGATACTTCTGGGAAGAGATTTCGCAGTGGTGACACGACTGCTGATTGATTTCAGCGACAACTCGTACTGTATTCAGCCAACAGAGAGTGCAAGCTCGCCACGCATTAAGTGGCCACTGTTGGGTCTGCATCCGACATTTATGCCCAACGACGAAGGTGCGCTAGATCCCGAAGAAGGTGCCGAGGGATATACACATAACGCCATGCAAACAGACACCATTTTCACTGAAGAGGACATTCAGCACCTAGAAGCCCTACTTGGAAACTTCCCTAATGTTCTGACAACAAAACCAGGGAAAACCGATGTAGCTACACACTACATCAACACTGGAGCTGCACCGCCATTTCGAAGCCGGGCATACCGTTTATCTGCGGACAAACGGATATCATTAAAGAAACAGCTCCATGAAATGCTCGCCGATGGTCGGATTGAGCTTTCTTCCTCTCCATGGGCATCCCCGGTGGTTATGGTCCCGAAGAAGTCTAAAGGTGATTACCGCCTGTGCATTGACTACAGAAAACTTAATAGCGTCACAAAACTTGACGCCTACCCCATGCCAACAGTAGACTCCATCCTACAGTAGACTCCATCCTACAGTCTCTCCATGGCTCGACAATCTTCAGTTCCCTAGACTTAAAGAGCGGCTACCACCAAATGGCCGTAATCCCCACCGACAGGGAAAAGACGGCCTTCATCTGCGATGAAGGACTCTACCAATTCAAGGTTTTACCCTTTGGGGTAGTCAATGGCCCCGCAAGTTTCCAACGTCTAATGGATACCGTTTTGGGTGACCTAATCGGAAAGATCTGCTACGTATACTTGGACGACATCGTGTGCTACTCTGCTACTATAGACCAACACTTCCAGGATCTCAATCAGATTCTCCGGAGGCTTAGTGGAGCTGGCCTCACAGTAAACAGGCAGAAATGTGTCTTTGGCTGCAGTTCCATGAAATACCTCGGCCATGTGGTTGCAAGGGATGGCCTCCGAACCGATCCAGAGAAAACACAGGCAATCGTTGACTATCCGCAGCCACGCAACATCAAGCAACTTGAGAGGTTCCTTGGCATGGTAACGTGGTATGGAAAGTTTGTACCACACCTTGCTAATGTTGCAACCCCTCTAAACCACCTTCGCCGCAAGACAGCTACATGGTCCTGGACTGATGAATGTACAGCAGCCTTCAACCAACTGAAGCAAATTCTTGCATCAGAACCGGTCCTCGTCTACCCTGATGTGTCACAGCCGTTCGTGGTCCACACTGATGCCAGTGATACAGGCTTAGGTGCAGTGCTGCTCCAACAGACTGACGATGGCTTGCACTCTGTTGCATATGCCAGCAAGTCGCTCGATTCAAGTGAGCGCAATTACAGTACAACAGAAAAGGAATGCCTGGCGGTGATCTGGGCACTTGAGAAGTGGCAAGTGTACCTCATGGGAAAACGCTTCCAGGTTGTCACGGACCATCAGGCTCTCACCTGGCTGTTCAAGAAGGCTCGGTTGACTGGTAAATTTGCTAGGTGGGTCCTACGATTGCAAGAGTTCACCTTTGATGTTGCATATCGGCCGGGTGTTGTCCATGTTGTTCCCGACACCCTGTCACGTGTTCACGAAGTTCCACTTGTTGGAATCATTCAGGGCAACCAATCGAATGACCAGTCAGCGCCCCAACCTATTTTACAACCCGAGACCTCCCAACATGACCAACCTACAACCACTATTGATACAGACGTCGAAAAGGCTGATGAAGATTATGAGACTTGTGCAGCACCTCGTTGTGACCGTCCACAAACAGATCTGGTTGATTGGATCCAGTGCGACGGCTGTGATGCCTGGTACCATATGCTTTGTGTACACGTGCGGAAACGCCAGGCGGAAGACATGCCGACATACACATGCCCTCGGTGTAAGAGGCAGCGTTGGGAGATGAGACGTGACCTGGAGTGGAAGGCCACTGCCTGCACCCTGTTAAATGGAATGGACGTGCCCCTACCAGACAAGGCTGAGCTCATACAGAAACAGGAGGCCGATCCCACGCTGACGGAATTCAGGAATGGTGACTCGCCCGTCTATCGTCTGCGTAGTGATGTTTTGTATCACTACCACCATGGCAAATGGATGATAGTGGTGCCAAAAGCACTGCAGGCAGCTGTGCTACAAACATGTCACTGCAAACCCACTGCGGGACACTTGGGACGTACTAAGACACTGGAACGTGTTAACAGTCTCCATATATGGTGGCCGGGAATATCGAGAGATGTTCGCAGTTTTATCCGTGGGTGCAAGCCCTGTCGTGAAACGAAACCAAGAAACCGCAAGCCCCCTGGTCTGATGCTATCAACCCGTTCAGAGAATCCTTGGGAAGTCGTGGCCGTCGATCTCATGGGACCCCTGCCTCGCAGTTATGCCGGTCATGCTTACCTACTTGTAGCAGTGGATCACTTTTCCAAGTGGGTTGAAGTGGTGCCTCTCAAAAGAGCAACAGGGAAGGAGGTTGCCAGCGTGATCGTCCGACAACTCTTCAGCAGGTATGGGGCACCGAAGAAACTCCTGTCAGATAATGGGTCCCAATTTACTTGCCGAGCGATGGCAGCTGTGTCCACAGAGTGGGGAGTTCAGCAAAGTTTCATCTCGCCCTACCACCCGCAGACCAACTGGGTCGAGAGAGTAAATCGGAACCTGAAAGGGATGATCCGTACTTTTGTTGGAGATGAACACCGCTCATGGGACATTCACGTTGCGGAGTTTGCTTTTGCGCTGAATTCGGCAGTCCATGAAACCACTGGTGTTGCACCCTCGGTTTTGATGCTTGGGCGAAAGCTCGTCACACCACTTGGCAATAAATGGGATGTGCCAGGTATCACAGCAGCAGATGACGTCCAGATCGCACATGTGGAGGTTACCAGGCAACGAGCACTAGAGAAGCGCAAGAAGCATTACGACAAACATCGCCAGCCTGCACGCATTCAGGATGGCCAACACGTGATGGTGCGTACACACCCACGATCTGACGCTCAGTCTTTCTTCAATGCGAAGCTTGCCCCAACTTGGCGTGGCCCCTACCTTGTGGAGAGACGACTCAATCCGGTCAATCTGAAACTCCGTAGCATCGACAACCCATCTAAGGAACTGGTTGTCCATGTGGACCAAGTTAAACTGTGCTAGGAGAAAAGGAACTGAACTGGACTATAAGCCTATACTAACTGTTTGGCTCTCTAGCTGTGCTGGATTGCTGTTTGTTGGGTATCTTTACCCTGTTGGAGTTGATCTTTGTTCATGTCTCGGACGTTAAGAGTTTTAGTGTTTTCCACTTTAAAAAAGGAGTTGTTTTTGCTCTAGACTGTTGCCAATCATTGTAGACTAATAAGGCTGATATTTTATCCATTGTCACCAGTTGCTTGCAAACCGGACATTATTTGTAACATTACAGACACTTTGTGCTTAAGCAAACCTTGATTTTAAAGACAGTTTAATAAGAAAAAATTGTGGCACAACAAAACATGTTTTCTTTCTCCACAGTTTTTTCTAGCGGAGGGGAGTGTAGCGGCGCTACACCATGACCTAATGACCTGTGTGCATAATTAGTTGACCTTTGACTTAGACAGTATGATGGGATAGAATCAAGATGGCTGATTTCCTGTGATGTTGATGTTTGCCTAATCAGTTGCAGATTATCTGGAATAAATGTGGACATTGTGATTGTATAATTGGAAGTCACTTAGTATTTGCAGTTATTTGAACCTTAGATTGTGTAACGGTCTGTTACAGTACGTACGTGTGCACGCAGACATTGTAGAAATGCGCCTACATGTATAAACACATTCATGACAGTCAACTCGACCATTGGACCAACTCGACCGTTGGACCAACTCGTCCGTTGACCGACTCGACTTCAAAGTTGAGGGAAATTTGGGGAGTCGATCATGGCTTTAGACCTCGAGTGCAAAACATACGAGCCAGGCTGACAAATTGTTAAGTCTTTCTTCACACAATTTAAAAGAAATCTTAAATTTGTTTATCCCACTTATGTTTTTCTAAAGGTTAAGTTGGAATCAGGTCATCAAGTCGCCACCTTATGTACTCGGCCCCTTTCCAACTCGCCCCCTGACCGACTCGCCCCCTGATATCATCGATGCAGTGATTTACGCTGCAGTTGCAATACCGTAACTATATGCATTTCTTAACGCGTTATGGTTACTGTAACTATATATAGCCACTGCGATTTGTTAAGTGTTTCCTCAGGGAATGGTAAATTTTCCCCACTCAAAATGTGGGTTAAATCTGCACGGCACAACACCCCCTCCCCCTCCCCTTGATGTTATTATTAGTGCTCACTAATTTTGTTTTAACTATTTTAAATTACTGCAGTGGTCATCATGGGGACCTGCTATTATGTACATGCATGCAGCATCAGAAGCACAATGGCATAGGATAACGCCAAGTTCATCTGAGACACATCTCCTGACAACTTCACAGAGACTCCGGCAATTATCCCTGGTAATTTTAGTCATTCTAACTCACTCACTTGTCTTTTGACATAGTGTCAAGCATTCTGCCAAGGAACATAAAAACATACATTTACCGGTAATTAAGTTGCAGTACTTATCCTATAATGAAATGTGGCAGTGTGTGTATATGCAAGACTTTTATTTGCAGGGTTTGTACCAGTGTGCTATTTTAATTACAATGTATGTCAAAATTGTCAACTGATATTAATAACTTGTACTTCATTTTTGTTATGCATGTTAGTGCAAGTCCCACCTAGAGTTTAGATGTACATGTACCTGTATATAATTTTAAACCAGCTGCATGATGAGAGATACAACCTATATTTTATTTTTGGGATCTGTGCAGCTTGAAATACATGTACAAGCAATAAACCATATATTTTGTATCGTCATACATGTATTTGTCTTTTACAGTTGATCCAGTATACTTTAGCAACTCTAATCAGACAGTGTTTACATGTGTGGCAGTTATCAAGTTTTAAAAAACGTTTTATAATATTTATGTAATTATACACTCTCTGCAACAACAGAACCTGTTGTGACTATTCCGCTCGTGGTTTTTCATTATGGTTACATTTTTGGCAATAATAACGGTTTTGAAATCCACCATATGTCAATCATAAGTCATGTAGTTGTTTTAACAGATTTATTTATCAGTTGCTGTGTAGTATCCAAAGATGTGTGACATTGAATAAATTAAAAAGAACCGTTAACAATCTGTCATGTTTCCTGTGTCATATAATCCTTTTCCCAACTGGACTGATTACTGTTTAAAATTTATTTGGGCAGATGGAGGCATAGAACAAGGAACCAGAAGATTAGGACATTACTTCAATCTTGTGTAAACATAAAAAAAGCTTCAGATCCTAGCTAAGTGATTTTTAGGAAAAAATGATCAAAACTAAGATTGAATACACACTTGGCTATGCTTTGAGAATTTTTACACCGGTTTGAATTTAACTCGATTTATGGGGGCTTAACTATACTGTTCGAAGAGGAGAAAAGAAAATCAAGGTAGACCTATACATGCATTCAATAACTAGCTCCATGGTACAACCCACGAAAACATTGGTGGACTTGAAACCAGTCTAATCTGGAACTAGCAATGACGTCATCGTTAGCCAATCGGACTACGGGAAACTATGCGGTGCCACGGCGGTAATTTTGGGTTTGTGTTTTTTGGGAATGCCGTTGGATTTCGCTGTTTCCTGACTGGACTAGACAAAAGTACGTACAATTTTCATTATTTATGGGTAGAATATTACATATTCTTTGTATAAAAGGTAAATATGGACTGCTGCAAGTAGTGACAAAGGGAGATATTTGCCGATGTTTTGGGTGTCTTTTGTCGTCTTTTTTGACGTGTTTTTTCTTGAATATTTCTCAACTCAAAATAAAAAAAAAACATAAAATAGTGATACTCGACAACAGATATGTTTCTCATCTTTCCGAAAATCCTACTCTTATTGTTCAGAACCCTAGAAATGAATGAGAAATCCTTGGTTTTCGACAGGCTGTTCAAGCTCATTAAATATGCAAGACTGCAACTGGCTGAAGTCACGCTTGCATACTGTGCACATAAAAGGAAGCACTTTTGTGTGCGCTGCGGACTGACTGCAAAGCTTATAGTTTTGCAGAAAACGAGACAGCGTGTTGAACTAAGACTGATAAGACTTGAAGTTGAGGAATTCTTCGCTGGCTTGGCGCAATATGTCACTGTGGGGGCCGCTTCATACTGCATCGCATTCTTCAATTCCAGCCCTCTCCTAATCGGTTTATACACACATGATTTCGCGGGAAAACGGCCGATTTCTAGTATGTATATTTCGGCTACCGCTTGCTCAATTTATGCGATGAATGTTGTTTTGGAATTTACAGAAAATAATCTGTATTGTGAGATGATATTTTCAATCAAAATCGAACTTTGAATTTTTTCCCCAAGTCCCTAGTAAAAGAGCTATGAAAAACGTGATTTCCCCACCTTTCTATAGGGATGTACAGTGATCACGGTGAAGGATTAGTGATGTCCGTGAAACAAATACTTACTGTGTAAAACCACACTAACAACCAGGACGAAATAAATTATTTCGTAAAGTAAAGAGGGGGGTGGTGGCGTTCTCCCATTCAGAGACACATGCGTTCCGGTTGACTTGTTTTGATTGTTTGAAATAAAATATATTATTTTATTCCAAAAATTTATTTGTATCCAATTTGTACCGTTTTTGCTGGGTTTATTGTACATTACATTGGTGGTGTGGGAGAGTTTCCCCGGTTTTTGGTTGTGCGAGTAAAAGAACGTTTTTCAGTTCTTTTAGGTTTAGCAAGAGCTAGCTTTCTGGGCTTCCGTCTGCCCTTCATCAGTTGCGGGTGGATTCAAAATGAATCGGATTACCTCGCATTTGGGTAAATCTTGAGAGCGATAGAACCAGCTTTTTTGTTTAGTTAGAGCAGGATTGTTTAGTGTTCAGTGACTGCTCTTTTTATAGTTCTGGTTTGTTACTGGTATTGTTTGGGTATTAACACTGAGTGGCGTTTTGTTATTTTGAGGTGTCCTTTCATTATTTTGATATCCGTTGGCATATTTAGGTGTGTGCCGGCATGCTTTCTTTTTGACGCCGTTTGGTGTTAGAAAGGATTTTTGCGTGTTTAACATATTGGCCACTCTCATTTTTGGGTGTTTTTTAAATTGTCTACCGCTCGTAGATTTTCCCAATGTTTTAGCAATTGTCTGAACAAAAACTTAGTAGTTTACCCAAAGCGGTATATTTTTCAGTTTCTGAAATATTTGCTTTGGGTAGGTTGGTAGTTGTTCACAGGTTGTTTCTCGTTGGGGTTTTTTCGTTTGCGTTCGCATCCATTGCTTTTTTGTCGAAGTTTAATGCTCTCTTAGTTTATTTGAGTTTTGTTTAGCCTTGACATATATTGGGTATAGTTTTGGTCAAGGTGTTTGTTTCATGTTTTAAATTTAGAGATCTATTTTTTGCGCTTCTTTTGCGCGTTTTCTGCTTTTAGTTGGTATAAGGGCTGTCGTATCAAGTTGGTGATGTGTCTGTTGTGCATACAGTTAAGTTCAGACACTTTGCTGGCTTGATACGCCCCGTGCGTTTTGACCACGTCATTGTTGCAGTTAAATGGCCTGGTTGGGCTTTTTTATGCGTTGTGGATGCATCCTGCTCTGCGTGACCTCCCATGGGTTGGTTCCGTTGTCCAATGAGCGTTCGTGTTCAGCGGCGAGGAAAATCCTGATCCAAAGGTGGAAATTTTTCATCGGGTTGTGTTTCTTTGTTGTGGAAAAAGACCTTTTTCGAGTATTTGCAGTTACAATCGAGTAAAATGCAGTGTGTTGTGGTCCTTTATAGTTGGAGTTTTACCGATGTGTTGTGTTATTTTGTTTATGTTTTATTTCCACAGTTTATATTTTTGGGATTTTGTGTCATTCGTACACGTTAAATTTAAAAATCCGTTGGGTGGGATAGCGATTTTTGAGGTATAGTGTTTATTTTGGTAATTTTAAATGGTTACCCTCGAGGGTGGGTTTTTGGTAAATTACCAGATTTGTTATTTATTAGGGCTATCCCGATTAATTGTATATGTTTGGGATTATTTTTGATAACGAATTTGTATTTTTCTTCCCGTGCATAGCGTTTACAGGATCAGTGGCGTGTTCCACCAAGATTAAATGGAGGTTTCCGTTATTGTATTTGGTGGAGATGGATTTTCCAAATTAATTTTGAGGTTAGGGAGTTGTTTACTCCGGTGGGGTGGATACTGAATGGTCAAGTCAGTGGTGAGAACCCGTGGGTATCTCGGATCTGAGAACGATGCAACCTGAAGATTCGGTATTTCTCGTGCTAAGCACCCGGAATACTCGGGTAACGTTTCGGTTACCACCGACTCACGATATTCCCTAAAGGAACACGGAGTAAATCAGATCAAGTAAAGAGGGGGGTGGTGGCGTTCTCCCATTCAGAGACACATGCGTTCCGGTTGACTTGTTTTGATTGTTTGAAATAAAATATATTATTTTATTCCAAAAATTTATTTGTATCCAATTTGTACCGTTTTTGCTGGGTTTATTGTACATTACATTGGTGGTGTGGGAGAGTTTCCCCGGTTTTTGGTTGTGCGAGTAAAAGAACGTTTTTCAGTTCTTTTAGGTTTAGCAAGAGCTAGCTTTCTGGGCTTCCGTCTGCCCTTCATCAGTTGCGGGTGGATTCAAAATGAATCGGATTACCTCGCATTTGGGTAAATCTTGAGAGCGATAGAACCAGCTTTTTTGTTTAGTTAGAGCAGGATTGTTTAGTGTTCAGTGACTGCTCTTTTTATAGTTCTGGTTTGTTACTGGTATTGTTTGGGTATTAACACTGAGTGGCGTTTTGTTATTTTGAGGTGTCCTTTCATTATTTTGATATCCGTTGGCATATTTAGGTGTGTGCCGGCATGCTTTCTTTTTGACGCCGTTTGGTGTTAGAAAGGATTTTTGCGTGTTTAACATATTGGCCACTCTCATTTTTGGGTGTTTTTTAAATTGTCTACCGCTCGTAGATTTTCCCAATGTTTTAGCAATTGTCTGAACAAAAACTTAGTAGTTTACCCAAAGCGGTATATTTTTCAGTTTCTGAAATATTTGCTTTGGGTAGGTTGGTAGTTGTTCACAGGTTGTTTCTCGTTGGGGTTTTTTCGTTTGCGTTCGCATCCATTGCTTTTTTGTCGAAGTTTAATGCTCTCTTAGTTTATTTGAGTTTTGTTTAGCCTTGACATATATTGGGTATAGTTTTGGTCAAGGTGTTTGTTTCATGTTTTAAATTTAGAGATCTATTTTTTGCGCTTCTTTTGCGCGTTTTCTGCTTTTAGTTGGTATAAGGGCTGTCGTATCAAGTTGGTGATGTGTCTGTTGTGCATACAGTTAAGTTCAGACACTTTGCTGGCTTGATACGCCCCGTGCGTTTTGACCACGTCATTGTTGCAGTTAAATGGCCTGGTTGGGCTTTTTTATGCGTTGTGGATGCATCCTGCTCTGCGTGACCTCCCATGGGTTGGTTCCGTTGTCCAATGAGCGTTCGTGTTCAGCGGCGAGGAAAATCCTGATCCAAAGGTGGAAATTTTTCATCGGGTTGTGTTTCTTTGTTGTGGAAAAAGACCTTTTTCGAGTATTTGCAGTTACAATCGAGTAAAATGCAGTGTGTTGTGGTCCTTTATAGTTGGAGTTTTACCGATGTGTTGTGTTATTTTGTTTATGTTTTATTTCCACAGTTTATATTTTTGGGATTTTGTGTCATTCGTACACGTTAAATTTAAAAATCCGTTGGGTGGGATAGCGATTTTTGAGGTATAGTGTTTATTTTGGTAATTTTAAATGGTTACCCTCGAGGGTGGGTTTTTGGTAAATTACCAGATTTGTTATTTATTAGGGCTATCCCGATTAATTGTATATGTTTGGGATTATTTTTGATAACGAATTTGTATTTTTCTTCCCGTGCATAGCGTTTACAGGATCAGTGGCGTGTTCCACCAAGATTAAATGGAGGTTTCCGTTATTGTATTTGGTGGAGATGGATTTTCCAAATTAATTTTGAGGTTAGGGAGTTGTTTACTCCGGTGGGGTGGATACTGAATGGTCAAGTCAGTGGTGAGAACCCGTGGGTATCTCGGATCTGAGAACGATGCAACCTGAAGATTCGGTATTTCTCGTGCTAAGCACCCGGAATACTCGGGTAACGTTTCGGTTACCACCGACTCACGATATTCCCTAAAGGAACACGGAGTAAATCAGATCAAGTAAAGAGGGGGGTGGTGGCGTTCTCCCATTCAGAGACACATGCGTTCCGGTTGACTTGTTTTGATTGTTTGAAATAAAATATATTATTTTATTCCAAAAATTTATTTGTATCCAATTTGTACCGTTTTTGCTGGGTTTATTGTACATTACATTGGTGGTGTGGGAGAGTTTCCCCGGTTTTTGGTTGTGCGAGTAAAAGAACGTTTTTCAGTTCTTTTAGGTTTAGCAAGAGCTAGCTTTCTGGGCTTCCGTCTGCCCTTCATCAGTTGCGGGTGGATTCAAAATGAATCGGATTACCTCGCATTTGGGTAAATCTTGAGAGCGATAGAACCAGCTTTTTTGTTTAGTTAGAGCAGGATTGTTTAGTGTTCAGTGACTGCTCTTTTTATAGTTCTGGTTTGTTACTGGTATTGTTTGGGTATTAACACTGAGTGGCGTTTTGTTATTTTGAGGTGTCCTTTCATTATTTTGATATCCGTTGGCATATTTAGGTGTGTGCCGGCATGCTTTCTTTTTGACGCCGTTTGGTGTTAGAAAGGATTTTTGCGTGTTTAACATATTGGCCACTCTCATTTTTGGGTGTTTTTTAAATTGTCTACCGCTCGTAGATTTTCCCAATGTTTTAGCAATTGTCTGAACAAAAACTTAGTAGTTTACCCAAAGCGGTATATTTTTCAGTTTCTGAAATATTTGCTTTGGGTAGGTTGGTAGTTGTTCACAGGTTGTTTCTCGTTGGGGTTTTTTCGTTTGCGTTCGCATCCATTGCTTTTTTGTCGAAGTTTAATGCTCTCTTAGTTTATTTGAGTTTTGTTTAGCCTTGACATATATTGGGTATAGTTTTGGTCAAGGTGTTTGTTTCATGTTTTAAATTTAGAGATCTATTTTTTGCGCTTCTTTTGCGCGTTTTCTGCTTTTAGTTGGTATAAGGGCTGTCGTATCAAGTTGGTGATGTGTCTGTTGTGCATACAGTTAAGTTCAGACACTTTGCTGGCTTGATACGCCCCGTGCGTTTTGACCACGTCATTGTTGCAGTTAAATGGCCTGGTTGGGCTTTTTTATGCGTTGTGGATGCATCCTGCTCTGCGTGACCTCCCATGGGTTGGTTCCGTTGTCCAATGAGCGTTCGTGTTCAGCGGCGAGGAAAATCCTGATCCAAAGGTGGAAATTTTTCATCGGGTTGTGTTTCTTTGTTGTGGAAAAAGACCTTTTTCGAGTATTTGCAGTTACAATCGAGTAAAATGCAGTGTGTTGTGGTCCTTTATAGTTGGAGTTTTACCGATGTGTTGTGTTATTTTGTTTATGTTTTATTTCCACAGTTTATATTTTTGGGATTTTGTGTCATTCGTACACGTTAAATTTAAAAATCCGTTGGGTGGGATAGCGATTTTTGAGGTATAGTGTTTATTTTGGTAATTTTAAATGGTTACCCTCGAGGGTGGGTTTTTGGTAAATTACCAGATTTGTTATTTATTAGGGCTATCCCGATTAATTGTATATGTTTGGGATTATTTTTGATAACGAATTTGTATTTTTCTTCCCGTGCATAGCGTTTACAGGATCAGTGGCGTGTTCCACCAAGATTAAATGGAGGTTTCCGTTATTGTATTTGGTGGAGATGGATTTTCCAAATTAATTTTGAGGTTAGGGAGTTGTTTACTCCGGTGGGGTGGATACTGAATGGTCAAGTCAGTGGTGAGAACCCGTGGGTATCTCGGATCTGAGAACGATGCAACCTGAAGATTCGGTATTTCTCGTGCTAAGCACCCGGAATACTCGGGTAACGTTTCGGTTACCACCGACTCACGATATTCCCTAAAGGAACACGGAGTAAATCAGATCAAGTAAAGAGGGGGGTGGTGGCGTTCTCCCATTCAGAGACACATGCGTTCCGGTTGACTTGTTTTGATTGTTTGAAATAAAATATATTATTTTATTCCAAAAATTTATTTGTATCCAATTTGTACCGTTTTTGCTGGGTTTATTGTACATTACATTGGTGGTGTGGGAGAGTTTCCCCGGTTTTTGGTTGTGCGAGTAAAAGAACGTTTTTCAGTTCTTTTAGGTTTAGCAAGAGCTAGCTTTCTGGGCTTCCGTCTGCCCTTCATCAGTTGCGGGTGGATTCAAAATGAATCGGATTACCTCGCATTTGGGTAAATCTTGAGAGCGATAGAACCAGCTTTTTTGTTTAGTTAGAGCAGGATTGTTTAGTGTTCAGTGACTGCTCTTTTTATAGTTCTGGTTTGTTACTGGTATTGTTTGGGTATTAACACTGAGTGGCGTTTTGTTATTTTGAGGTGTCCTTTCATTATTTTGATATCCGTTGGCATATTTAGGTGTGTGCCGGCATGCTTTCTTTTTGACGCCGTTTGGTGTTAGAAAGGATTTTTGCGTGTTTAACATATTGGCCACTCTCATTTTTGGGTGTTTTTTAAATTGTCTACCGCTCGTAGATTTTCCCAATGTTTTAGCAATTGTCTGAACAAAAACTTAGTAGTTTACCCAAAGCGGTATATTTTTCAGTTTCTGAAATATTTGCTTTGGGTAGGTTGGTAGTTGTTCACAGGTTGTTTCTCGTTGGGGTTTTTTCGTTTGCGTTCGCATCCATTGCTTTTTTGTCGAAGTTTAATGCTCTCTTAGTTTATTTGAGTTTTGTTTAGCCTTGACATATATTGGGTATAGTTTTGGTCAAGGTGTTTGTTTCATGTTTTAAATTTAGAGATCTATTTTTTGCGCTTCTTTTGCGCGTTTTCTGCTTTTAGTTGGTATAAGGGCTGTCGTATCAAGTTGGTGATGTGTCTGTTGTGCATACAGTTAAGTTCAGACACTTTGCTGGCTTGATATGCCCCGTGCGTTTTGACCACGTCATTGTTGCAGTTAAATGGCCTGGTTGGGCTTTTTTATGCGTTGTGGATGCATCCTGCTCTGCGTGACCTCCCATGGGTTGGTTCCGTTGTCCAATGAGCGTTCGTGTTCAGCGGCGAGGAAAATCCTGATCCAAAGGTGGAAATTTTTCATCGGGTTGTGTTTCTTTGTTGTGGAAAAAGACCTTTTTCGAGTATTTGCAGTTACAATCGAGTAAAATGCAGTGTGTTGTGGTCCTTTATAGTTGGAGTTTTACCGATGTGTTGTGTTATTTTGTTTATGTTTTATTTCCACAGTTTATATTTTTGGGATTTTGTGTCATTCGTACACGTTAAATTTAAAAATCCGTTGGGTGGGATAGCGATTTTTGAGGTATAGTGTTTATTTTGGTAATTTTAAATGGTTACCCTCGAGGGTGGGTTTTTGGTAAATTACCAGATTTGTTATTTATTAGGGCTATCCCGATTAATTGTATATGTTTGGGATTATTTTTGATAACGAATTTGTATTTTTCTTCCCGTGCATAGCGTTTACAGGATCAGTGGCGTGTTCCACCAAGATTAAATGGAGGTTTCCGTTATTGTATTTGGTGGAGATGGATTTTCCAAATTAATTTTGAGGTTAGGGAGTTGTTTACTCCGGTGGGGTGGATACTGAATGGTCAAGTCAGTGGTGAGAACCCGTGGGTATCTCGGATCTGAGAACGATGCAACCTGAAGATTCGGTATTTCTCGTGCTAAGCACCCGGAATACTCGGGTAACGTTTCGGTTACCACCGACTCACGATATTCCCTAAAGGAACACGGAGTAAATCAGATCAAGTAAAGAGGGGGGTGGTGGCGTTCTCCCATTCAGAGACACATGCGTTCCGGTTGACTTGTTTTGATTGTTTGAAATAAAATATATTATTTTATTCCAAAAATTTATTTGTATCCAATTTGTACCGTTTTTGCTGGGTTTATTGTACATTACATTGGTGGTGTGGGAGAGTTTCCCCGGTTTTTGGTTGTGCGAGTAAAAGAACGTTTTTCAGTTCTTTTAGGTTTAGCAAGAGCTAGCTTTCTGGGCTTCCGTCTGCCCTTCATCAGTTGCGGGTGGATTCAAAATGAATCGGATTACCTCGCATTTGGGTAAATCTTGAGAGCGATAGAACCAGCTTTTTTGTTTAGTTAGAGCAGGATTGTTTAGTGTTCAGTGACTGCTCTTTTTATAGTTCTGGTTTGTTACTGGTATTGTTTGGGTATTAACACTGAGTGGCGTTTTGTTATTTTGAGGTGTCCTTTCATTATTTTGATATCCGTTGGCATATTTAGGTGTGTGCCGGCATGCTTTCTTTTTGACGCCGTTTGGTGTTAGAAAGGATTTTTGCGTGTTTAACATATTGGCCACTCTCATTTTTGGGTGTTTTTTAAATTGTCTACCGCTCGTAGATTTTCCCAATGTTTTAGCAATTGTCTGAACAAAAACTTAGTAGTTTACCCAAAGCGGTATATTTTTCAGTTTCTGAAATATTTGCTTTGGGTAGGTTGGTAGTTGTTCACAGGTTGTTTCTCGTTGGGGTTTTTTCGTTTGCGTTCGCATCCATTGCTTTTTTGTCGAAGTTTAATGCTCTCTTAGTTTATTTGAGTTTTGTTTAGCCTTGACATATATTGGGTATAGTTTTGGTCAAGGTGTTTGTTTCATGTTTTAAATTTAGAGATCTATTTTTTGCGCTTCTTTTGCGCGTTTTCTGCTTTTAGTTGGTATAAGGGCTGTCGTATCAAGTTGGTGATGTGTCTGTTGTGCATACAGTTAAGTTCAGACACTTTGCTGGCTTGATACGCCCCGTGCGTTTTGACCACGTCATTGTTGCAGTTAAATGGCCTGGTTGGGCTTTTTTATGCGTTGTGGATGCATCCTGCTCTGCGTGACCTCCCATGGGTTGGTTCCGTTGTCCAATGAGCGTTCGTGTTCAGCGGCGAGGAAAATCCTGATCCAAAGGTGGAAATTTTTCATCGGGTTGTGTTTCTTTGTTGTGGAAAAAGACCTTTTTCGAGTATTTGCAGTTACAATCGAGTAAAATGCAGTGTGTTGTGGTCCTTTATAGTTGGAGTTTTACCGATGTGTTGTGTTATTTTGTTTATGTTTTATTTCCACAGTTTATATTTTTGGGATTTTGTGTCATTCGTACACGTTAAATTTAAAAATCCGTTGGGTGGGATAGCGATTTTTGAGGTATAGTGTTTATTTTGGTAATTTTAAATGGTTACCCTCGAGGGTGGGTTTTTGGTAAATTACCAGATTTGTTATTTATTAGGGCTATCCCGATTAATTGTATATGTTTGGGATTATTTTTGATAACGAATTTGTATTTTTCTTCCCGTGCATAGCGTTTACAGGATCAGTGGCGTGTTCCACCAAGATTAAATGGAGGTTTCCGTTATTGTATTTGGTGGAGATGGATTTTCCAAATTAATTTTGAGGTTAGGGAGTTGTTTACTCCGGTGGGGTGGATACTGAATGGTCAAGTCAGTGGTGAGAACCCGTGGGTATCTCGGATCTGAGAACGATGCAACCTGAAGATTCGGTATTTCTCGTGCTAAGCACCCGGAATACTCGGGTAACGTTTCGGTTACCACCGACTCACGATATTCCCTAAAGGAACACGGAGTAAATCAGATCAAGTAAAGAGGGGGGTGGTGGCGTTCTCCCATTCAGAGACACATGCGTTCCGGTTGACTTGTTTTGATTGTTTGAAATAAAATATATTATTTTATTCCAAAAATTTATTTGTATCCAATTTGTACCGTTTTTGCTGGGTTTATTGTACATTACATTGGTGGTGTGGGAGAGTTTCCCCGGTTTTTGGTTGTGCGAGTAAAAGAACGTTTTTCAGTTCTTTTAGGTTTAGCAAGAGCTAGCTTTCTGGGCTTCCGTCTGCCCTTCATCAGTTGCGGGTGGATTCAAAATGAATCGGATTACCTCGCATTTGGGTAAATCTTGAGAGCGATAGAACCAGCTTTTTTGTTTAGTTAGAGCAGGATTGTTTAGTGTTCAGTGACTGCTCTTTTTATAGTTCTGGTTTGTTACTGGTATTGTTTGGGTATTAACACTGAGTGGCGTTTTGTTATTTTGAGGTGTCCTTTCATTATTTTGATATCCGTTGGCATATTTAGGTGTGTGCCGGCATGCTTTCTTTTTGACGCCGTTTGGTGTTAGAAAGGATTTTTGCGTGTTTAACATATTGGCCACTCTCATTTTTGGGTGTTTTTTAAATTGTCTACCGCTCGTAGATTTTCCCAATGTTTTAGCAATTGTCTGAACAAAAACTTAGTAGTTTACCCAAAGCGGTATATTTTTCAGTTTCTGAAATATTTGCTTTGGGTAGGTTGGTAGTTGTTCACAGGTTGTTTCTCGTTGGGGTTTTTTCGTTTGCGTTCGCATCCATTGCTTTTTTGTCGAAGTTTAATGCTCTCTTAGTTTATTTGAGTTTTGTTTAGCCTTGACATATATTGGGTATAGTTTTGGTCAAGGTGTTTGTTTCATGTTTTAAATTTAGAGATCTATTTTTTGCGCTTCTTTTGCGCGTTTTCTGCTTTTAGTTGGTATAAGGGCTGTCGTATCAAGTTGGTGATGTGTCTGTTGTGCATACAGTTAAGTTCAGACACTTTGCTGGCTTGATACGCCCCGTGCGTTTTGACCACGTCATTGTTGCAGTTAAATGGCCTGGTTGGGCTTTTTTATGCGTTGTGGATGCATCCTGCTCTGCGTGACCTCCCATGGGTTGGTTCCGTTGTCCAATGAGCGTTCGTGTTCAGCGGCGAGGAAAATCCTGATCCAAAGGTGGAAATTTTTCATCGGGTTGTGTTTCTTTGTTGTGGAAAAAGACCTTTTTCGAGTATTTGCAGTTACAATCGAGTAAAATGCAGTGTGTTGTGGTCCTTTATAGTTGGAGTTTTACCGATGTGTTGTGTTATTTTGTTTATGTTTTATTTCCACAGTTTATATTTTTGGGATTTTGTGTCATTCGTACACGTTAAATTTAAAAATCCGTTGGGTGGGATAGCGATTTTTGAGGTATAGTGTTTATTTTGGTAATTTTAAATGGTTACCCTCGAGGGTGGGTTTTTGGTAAATTACCAGATTTGTTATTTATTAGGGCTATCCCGATTAATTGTATATGTTTGGGATTATTTTTGATAACGAATTTGTATTTTTCTTCCCGTGCATAGCGTTTACAGGATCAGTGGCGTGTTCCACCAAGATTAAATGGAGGTTTCCGTTATTGTATTTGGTGGAGATGGATTTTCCAAATTAATTTTGAGGTTAGGGAGTTGTTTACTCCGGTGGGGTGGATACTGAATGGTCAAGTCAGTGGTGAGAACCCGTGGGTATCTCGGATCTGAGAACGATGCAACCTGAAGATTCGGTATTTCTCGTGCTAAGCACCCGGAATACTCGGGTAACGTTTCGGTTACCACCGACTCACGATATTCCCTAAAGGAACACGGAGTAAATCAGATCAAGTAAAGAGGGGGGTGGTGGCGTTCTCCCATTCAGAGACACATGCGTTCCGGTTGACTTGTTTTGATTGTTTGAAATAAAATATATTATTTTATTCCAAAAATTTATTTGTATCCAATTTGTACCGTTTTTGCTGGGTTTATTGTACATTACATTGGTGGTGTGGGAGAGTTTCCCCGGTTTTTGGTTGTGCGAGTAAAAGAACGTTTTTCAGTTCTTTTAGGTTTAGCAAGAGCTAGCTTTCTGGGCTTCCGTCTGCCCTTCATCAGTTGCGGGTGGATTCAAAATGAATCGGATTACCTCGCATTTGGGTAAATCTTGAGAGCGATAGAACCAGCTTTTTTGTTTAGTTAGAGCAGGATTGTTTAGTGTTCAGTGACTGCTCTTTTTATAGTTCTGGTTTGTTACTGGTATTGTTTGGGTATTAACACTGAGTGGCGTTTTGTTATTTTGAGGTGTCCTTTCATTATTTTGATATCCGTTGGCATATTTAGGTGTGTGCCGGCATGCTTTCTTTTTGACGCCGTTTGGTGTTAGAAAGGATTTTTGCGTGTTTAACATATTGGCCACTCTCATTTTTGGGTGTTTTTTAAATTGTCTACCGCTCGTAGATTTTCCCAATGTTTTAGCAATTGTCTGAACAAAAACTTAGTAGTTTACCCAAAGCGGTATATTTTTCAGTTTCTGAAATATTTGCTTTGGGTAGGTTGGTAGTTGTTCACAGGTTGTTTCTCGTTGGGGTTTTTTCGTTTGCGTTCGCATCCATTGCTTTTTTGTCGAAGTTTAATGCTCTCTTAGTTTATTTGAGTTTTGTTTAGCCTTGACATATATTGGGTATAGTTTTGGTCAAGGTGTTTGTTTCATGTTTTAAATTTAGAGATCTATTTTTTGCGCTTCTTTTGCGCGTTTTCTGCTTTTAGTTGGTATAAGGGCTGTCGTATCAAGTTGGTGATGTGTCTGTTGTGCATACAGTTAAGTTCAGACACTTTGCTGGCTTGATACGCCCCGTGCGTTTTGACCACGTCATTGTTGCAGTTAAATGGCCTGGTTGGGCTTTTTTATGCGTTGTGGATGCATCCTGCTCTGCGTGACCTCCCATGGGTTGGTTCCGTTGTCCAATGAGCGTTCGTGTTCAGCGGCGAGGAAAATCCTGATCCAAAGGTGGAAATTTTTCATCGGGTTGTGTTTCTTTGTTGTGGAAAAAGACCTTTTTCGAGTATTTGCAGTTACAATCGAGTAAAATGCAGTGTGTTGTGGTCCTTTATAGTTGGAGTTTTACCGATGTGTTGTGTTATTTTGTTTATGTTTTATTTCCACAGTTTATATTTTTGGGATTTTGTGTCATTCGTACACGTTAAATTTAAAAATCCGTTGGGTGGGATAGCGATTTTTGAGGTATAGTGTTTATTTTGGTAATTTTAAATGGTTACCCTCGAGGGTGGGTTTTTGGTAAATTACCAGATTTGTTATTTATTAGGGCTATCCCGATTAATTGTATATGTTTGGGATTATTTTTGATAACGAATTTGTATTTTTCTTCCCGTGCATAGCGTTTACAGGATCAGTGGCGTGTTCCACCAAGATTAAATGGAGGTTTCCGTTATTGTATTTGGTGGAGATGGATTTTCCAAATTAATTTTGAGGTTAGGGAGTTGTTTACTCCGGTGGGGTGGATACTGAATGGTCAAGTCAGTGGTGAGAACCCGTGGGTATCTCGGATCTGAGAACGATGCAACCTGAAGATTCGGTATTTCTCGTGCTAAGCACCCGGAATACTCGGGTAACGTTTCGGTTACCACCGACTCACGATATTCCCTAAAGGAACACGGAGTAAATCAGATCAAGTAAAGAGGGGGGTGGTGGCGTTCTCCCATTCAGAGACACATGCGTTCCGGTTGACTTGTTTTGATTGTTTGAAATAAAATATATTATTTTATTCCAAAAATTTATTTGTATCCAATTTGTACCGTTTTTGCTGGGTTTATTGTACATTACATTGGTGGTGTGGGAGAGTTTCCCCGGTTTTTGGTTGTGCGAGTAAAAGAACGTTTTTCAGTTCTTTTAGGTTTAGCAAGAGCTAGCTTTCTGGGCTTCCGTCTGCCCTTCATCAGTTGCGGGTGGATTCAAAATGAATCGGATTACCTCGCATTTGGGTAAATCTTGAGAGCGATAGAACCAGCTTTTTTGTTTAGTTAGAGCAGGATTGTTTAGTGTTCAGTGACTGCTCTTTTTATAGTTCTGGTTTGTTACTGGTATTGTTTGGGTATTAACACTGAGTGGCGTTTTGTTATTTTGAGGTGTCCTTTCATTATTTTGATATCCGTTGGCATATTTAGGTGTGTGCCGGCATGCTTTCTTTTTGACGCCGTTTGGTGTTAGAAAGGATTTTTGCGTGTTTAACATATTGGCCACTCTCATTTTTGGGTGTTTTTTAAATTGTCTACCGCTCGTAGATTTTCCCAATGTTTTAGCAATTGTCTGAACAAAAACTTAGTAGTTTACCCAAAGCGGTATATTTTTCAGTTTCTGAAATATTTGCTTTGGGTAGGTTGGTAGTTGTTCACAGGTTGTTTCTCGTTGGGGTTTTTTCGTTTGCGTTCGCATCCATTGCTTTTTTGTCGAAGTTTAATGCTCTCTTAGTTTATTTGAGTTTTGTTTAGCCTTGACATATATTGGGTATAGTTTTGGTCAAGGTGTTTGTTTCATGTTTTAAATTTAGAGATCTATTTTTTGCGCTTCTTTTGCGCGTTTTCTGCTTTTAGTTGGTATAAGGGCTGTCGTATCAAGTTGGTGATGTGTCTGTTGTGCATACAGTTAAGTTCAGACACTTTGCTGGCTTGATACGCCCCGTGCGTTTTGACCACGTCATTGTTGCAGTTAAATGGCCTGGTTGGGCTTTTTTATGCGTTGTGGATGCATCCTGCTCTGCGTGACCTCCCATGGGTTGGTTCCGTTGTCCAATGAGCGTTCGTGTTCAGCGGCGAGGAAAATCCTGATCCAAAGGTGGAAATTTTTCATCGGGTTGTGTTTCTTTGTTGTGGAAAAAGACCTTTTTCGAGTATTTGCAGTTACAATCGAGTAAAATGCAGTGTGTTGTGGTCCTTTATAGTTGGAGTTTTACCGATGTGTTGTGTTATTTTGTTTATGTTTTATTTCCACAGTTTATATTTTTGGGATTTTGTGTCATTCGTACACGTTAAATTTAAAAATCCGTTGGGTGGGATAGCGATTTTTGAGGTATAGTGTTTATTTTGGTAATTTTAAATGGTTACCCTCGAGGGTGGGTTTTTGGTAAATTACCAGATTTGTTATTTATTAGGGCTATCCCGATTAATTGTATATGTTTGGGATTATTTTTGATAACGAATTTGTATTTTTCTTCCCGTGCATAGCGTTTACAGGATCAGTGGCGTGTTCCACCAAGATTAAATGGAGGTTTCCGTTATTGTATTTGGTGGAGATGGATTTTCCAAATTAATTTTGAGGTTAGGGAGTTGTTTACTCCGGTGGGGTGGATACTGAATGGTCAAGTCAGTGGTGAGAACCCGTGGGTATCTCGGATCTGAGAACGATGCAACCTGAAGATTCGGTATTTCTCGTGCTAAGCACCCGGAATACTCGGGTAACGTTTCGGTTACCACCGACTCACGATATTCCCTAAAGGAACACGGAGTAAATCAGATCAAGTAAAGAGGGGGGTGGTGGCGTTCTCCCATTCAGAGACACATGCGTTCCGGTTGACTTGTTTTGATTGTTTGAAATAAAATATATTATTTTATTCCAAAAATTTATTTGTATCCAATTTGTACCGTTTTTGCTGGGTTTATTGTACATTACATTGGTGGTGTGGGAGAGTTTCCCCGGTTTTTGGTTGTGCGAGTAAAAGAACGTTTTTCAGTTCTTTTAGGTTTAGCAAGAGCTAGCTTTCTGGGCTTCCGTCTGCCCTTCATCAGTTGCGGGTGGATTCAAAATGAATCGGATTACCTCGCATTTGGGTAAATCTTGAGAGCGATAGAACCAGCTTTTTTGTTTAGTTAGAGCAGGATTGTTTAGTGTTCAGTGACTGCTCTTTTTATAGTTCTGGTTTGTTACTGGTATTGTTTGGGTATTAACACTGAGTGGCGTTTTGTTATTTTGAGGTGTCCTTTCATTATTTTGATATCCGTTGGCATATTTAGGTGTGTGCCGGCATGCTTTCTTTTTGACGCCGTTTGGTGTTAGAAAGGATTTTTGCGTGTTTAACATATTGGCCACTCTCATTTTTGGGTGTTTTTTAAATTGTCTACCGCTCGTAGATTTTCCCAATGTTTTAGCAATTGTCTGAACAAAAACTTAGTAGTTTACCCAAAGCGGTATATTTTTCAGTTTCTGAAATATTTGCTTTGGGTAGGTTGGTAGTTGTTCACAGGTTGTTTCTCGTTGGGGTTTTTTCGTTTGCGTTCGCATCCATTGCTTTTTTGTCGAAGTTTAATGCTCTCTTAGTTTATTTGAGTTTTGTTTAGCCTTGACATATATTGGGTATAGTTTTGGTCAAGGTGTTTGTTTCATGTTTTAAATTTAGAGATCTATTTTTTGCGCTTCTTTTGCGCGTTTTCTGCTTTTAGTTGGTATAAGGGCTGTCGTATCAAGTTGGTGATGTGTCTGTTGTGCATACAGTTAAGTTCAGACACTTTGCTGGCTTGATACGCCCCGTGCGTTTTGACCACGTCATTGTTGCAGTTAAATGGCCTGGTTGGGCTTTTTTATGCGTTGTGGATGCATCCTGCTCTGCGTGACCTCCCATGGGTTGGTTCCGTTGTCCAATGAGCGTTCGTGTTCAGCGGCGAGGAAAATCCTGATCCAAAGGTGGAAATTTTTCATCGGGTTGTGTTTCTTTGTTGTGGAAAAAGACCTTTTTCGAGTATTTGCAGTTACAATCGAGTAAAATGCAGTGTGTTGTGGTCCTTTATAGTTGGAGTTTTACCGATGTGTTGTGTTATTTTGTTTATGTTTTATTTCCACAGTTTATATTTTTGGGATTTTGTGTCATTCGTACACGTTAAATTTAAAAATCCGTTGGGTGGGATAGCGATTTTTGAGGTATAGTGTTTATTTTGGTAATTTTAAATGGTTACCCTCGAGGGTGGGTTTTTGGTAAATTACCAGATTTGTTATTTATTAGGGCTATCCCGATTAATTGTATATGTTTGGGATTATTTTTGATAACGAATTTGTATTTTTCTTCCCGTGCATAGCGTTTACAGGATCAGTGGCGTGTTCCACCAAGATTAAATGGAGGTTTCCGTTATTGTATTTGGTGGAGATGGATTTTCCAAATTAATTTTGAGGTTAGGGAGTTGTTTACTCCGGTGGGGTGGATACTGAATGGTCAAGTCAGTGGTGAGAACCCGTGGGTATCTCGGATCTGAGAACGATGCAACCTGAAGATTCGGTATTTCTCGTGCTAAGCACCCGGAATACTCGGGTAACGTTTCGGTTACCACCGACTCACGATATTCCCTAAAGGAACACGGAGTAAATCAGATCAAGTAAAGAGGGGGGTGGTGGCGTTCTCCCATTCAGAGACACATGCGTTCCGGTTGACTTGTTTTGATTGTTTGAAATAAAATATATTATTTTATTCCAAAAATTTATTTGTATCCAATTTGTACCGTTTTTGCTGGGTTTATTGTACATTACATTGGTGGTGTGGGAGAGTTTCCCCGGTTTTTGGTTGTGCGAGTAAAAGAACGTTTTTCAGTTCTTTTAGGTTTAGCAAGAGCTAGCTTTCTGGGCTTCCGTCTGCCCTTCATCAGTTGCGGGTGGATTCAAAATGAATCGGATTACCTCGCATTTGGGTAAATCTTGAGAGCGATAGAACCAGCTTTTTTGTTTAGTTAGAGCAGGATTGTTTAGTGTTCAGTGACTGCTCTTTTTATAGTTCTGGTTTGTTACTGGTATTGTTTGGGTATTAACACTGAGTGGCGTTTTGTTATTTTGAGGTGTCCTTTCATTATTTTGATATCCGTTGGCATATTTAGGTGTGTGCCGGCATGCTTTCTTTTTGACGCCGTTTGGTGTTAGAAAGGATTTTTGCGTGTTTAACATATTGGCCACTCTCATTTTTGGGTGTTTTTTAAATTGTCTACCGCTCGTAGATTTTCCCAATGTTTTAGCAATTGTCTGAACAAAAACTTAGTAGTTTACCCAAAGCGGTATATTTTTCAGTTTCTGAAATATTTGCTTTGGGTAGGTTGGTAGTTGTTCACAGGTTGTTTCTCGTTGGGGTTTTTTCGTTTGCGTTCGCATCCATTGCTTTTTTGTCGAAGTTTAATGCTCTCTTAGTTTATTTGAGTTTTGTTTAGCCTTGACATATATTGGGTATAGTTTTGGTCAAGGTGTTTGTTTCATGTTTTAAATTTAGAGATCTATTTTTTGCGCTTCTTTTGCGCGTTTTCTGCTTTTAGTTGGTATAAGGGCTGTCGTATCAAGTTGGTGATGTGTCTGTTGTGCATACAGTTAAGTTCAGACACTTTGCTGGCTTGATACGCCCCGTGCGTTTTGACCACGTCATTGTTGCAGTTAAATGGCCTGGTTGGGCTTTTTTATGCGTTGTGGATGCATCCTGCTCTGCGTGACCTCCCATGGGTTGGTTCCGTTGTCCAATGAGCGTTCGTGTTCAGCGGCGAGGAAAATCCTGATCCAAAGGTGGAAATTTTTCATCGGGTTGTGTTTCTTTGTTGTGGAAAAAGACCTTTTTCGAGTATTTGCAGTTACAATCGAGTAAAATGCAGTGTGTTGTGGTCCTTTATAGTTGGAGTTTTACCGATGTGTTGTGTTATTTTGTTTATGTTTTATTTCCACAGTTTATATTTTTGGGATTTTGTGTCATTCGTACACGTTAAATTTAAAAATCCGTTGGGTGGGATAGCGATTTTTGAGGTATAGTGTTTATTTTGGTAATTTTAAATGGTTACCCTCGAGGGTGGGTTTTTGGTAAATTACCAGATTTGTTATTTATTAGGGCTATCCCGATTAATTGTATATGTTTGGGATTATTTTTGATAACGAATTTGTATTTTTCTTCCCGTGCATAGCGTTTACAGGATCAGTGGCGTGTTCCACCAAGATTAAATGGAGGTTTCCGTTATTGTATTTGGTGGAGATGGATTTTCCAAATTAATTTTGAGGTTAGGGAGTTGTTTACTCCGGTGGGGTGGATACTGAATGGTCAAGTCAGTGGTGAGAACCCGTGGGTATCTCGGATCTGAGAACGATGCAACCTGAAGATTCGGTATTTCTCGTGCTAAGCACCCGGAATACTCGGGTAACGTTTCGGTTACCACCGACTCACGATATTCCCTAAAGGAACACGGAGTAAATCAGATCAAGTAAAGAGGGGGGTGGTGGCGTTCTCCCATTCAGAGACACATGCGTTCCGGTTGACTTGTTTTGATTGTTTGAAATAAAATATATTATTTTATTCCAAAAATTTATTTGTATCCAATTTGTACCGTTTTTGCTGGGTTTATTGTACATTACATTGGTGGTGTGGGAGAGTTTCCCCGGTTTTTGGTTGTGCGAGTAAAAGAACGTTTTTCAGTTCTTTTAGGTTTAGCAAGAGCTAGCTTTCTGGGCTTCCGTCTGCCCTTCATCAGTTGCGGGTGGATTCAAAATGAATCGGATTACCTCGCATTTGGGTAAATCTTGAGAGCGATAGAACCAGCTTTTTTGTTTAGTTAGAGCAGGATTGTTTAGTGTTCAGTGATTGCTCTTTTTATAGTTCTGGTTTGTTACTGGTATTGTTTGGGTATTAACACTGAGTGGCGTTTTGTTATTTTGAGGTGTCCTTTCATTATTTTGATATCCGTTGGCATATTTAGGTGTGTGCCGGCATGCTTTCTTTTTGACGCCGTTTGGTGTTAGAAAGGATTTTTGCGTGTTTAACATATTGGCCACTCTCATTTTTGGGTGTTTTTTAAATTGTCTACCGCTCGTAGATTTTCCCAATGTTTTAGCAATTGTCTGAACAAAAACTTAGTAGTTTACCCAAAGCGGTATATTTTTCAGTTTCTGAAATATTTGCTTTGGGTAGGTTGGTAGTTGTTCACAGGTTGTTTCTCGTTGGGGTTTTTTCGTTTGCGTTCGCATCCATTGCTTTTTTGTCGAAGTTTAATGCTCTCTTAGTTTATTTGAGTTTTGTTTAGCCTTGACATATATTGGGTATAGTTTTGGTCAAGGTGTTTGTTTCATGTTTTAAATTTAGAGATCTATTTTTTGCGCTTCTTTTGCGCGTTTTCTGCTTTTAGTTGGTATAAGGGCTGTCGTATCAAGTTGGTGATGTGTCTGTTGTGCATACAGTTAAGTTCAGACACTTTGCTGGCTTGATACGCCCCGTGCGTTTTGACCACGTCATTGTTGCAGTTAAATGGCCTGGTTGGGCTTTTTTATGCGTTGTGGATGCATCCTGCTCTGCGTGACCTCCCATGGGTTGGTTCCGTTGTCCAATGAGCGTTCGTGTTCAGCGGCGAGGAAAATCCTGATCCAAAGGTGGAAATTTTTCATCGGGTTGTGTTTCTTTGTTGTGGAAAAAGACCTTTTTCGAGTATTTGCAGTTACAATCGAGTAAAATGCAGTGTGTTGTGGTCCTTTATAGTTGGAGTTTTACCGATGTGTTGTGTTATTTTGTTTATGTTTTATTTCCACAGTTTATATTTTTGGGATTTTGTGTCATTCGTACACGTTAAATTTAAAAATCCGTTGGGTGGGATAGCGATTTTTGAGGTATAGTGTTTATTTTGGTAATTTTAAATGGTTACCCTCGAGGGTGGGTTTTTGGTAAATTACCAGATTTGTTATTTATTAGGGCTATCCCGATTAATTGTATATGTTTGGGATTATTTTTGATAACGAATTTGTATTTTTCTTCCCGTGCATAGCGTTTACAGGATCAGTGGCGTGTTCCACCAAGATTAAATGGAGGTTTCCGTTATTGTATTTGGTGGAGATGGATTTTCCAAATTAATTTTGAGGTTAGGGAGTTGTTTACTCCGGTGGGGTGGATACTGAATGGTCAAGTCAGTGGTGAGAACCCGTGGGTATCTCGGATCTGAGAACGATGCAACCTGAAGATTCGGTATTTCTCGTGCTAAGCACCCGGAATACTCGGGTAACGTTTCGGTTACCACCGACTCACGATATTCCCTAAAGGAACACGGAGTAAATCAGATCAAGTAAAGAGGGGGGTGGTGGCGTTCTCCCATTCAGAGACACATGCGTTCCGGTTGACTTGTTTTGATTGTTTGAAATAAAATATATTATTTTATTCCAAAAATTTATTTGTATCCAATTTGTACCGTTTTTGCTGGGTTTATTGTACATTACATTGGTGGTGTGGGAGAGTTTCCCCGGTTTTTGGTTGTGCGAGTAAAAGAACGTTTTTCAGTTCTTTTAGGTTTAGCAAGAGCTAGCTTTCTGGGCTTCCGTCTGCCCTTCATCAGTTGCGGGTGGATTCAAAATGAATCGGATTACCTCGCATTTGGGTAAATCTTGAGAGCGATAGAACCAGCTTTTTTGTTTAGTTAGAGCAGGATTGTTTAGTGTTCAGTGACTGCTCTTTTTATAGTTCTGGTTTGTTACTGGTATTGTTTGGGTATTAACACTGAGTGGCGTTTTGTTATTTTGAGGTGTCCTTTCATTATTTTGATATCCGTTGGCATATTTAGGTGTGTGCCGGCATGCTTTCTTTTTGACGCCGTTTGGTGTTAGAAAGGATTTTTGCGTGTTTAACATATTGGCCACTCTCATTTTTGGGTGTTTTTTAAATTGTCTACCGCTCGTAGATTTTCCCAATGTTTTAGCAATTGTCTGAACAAAAACTTAGTAGTTTACCCAAAGCGGTATATTTTTCAGTTTCTGAAATATTTGCTTTGGGTAGGTTGGTAGTTGTTCACAGGTTGTTTCTCGTTGGGGTTTTTTCGTTTGCGTTCGCATCCATTGCTTTTTTGTCGAAGTTTAATGCTCTCTTAGTTTATTTGAGTTTTGTTTAGCCTTGACATATATTGGGTATAGTTTTGGTCAAGGTGTTTGTTTCATGTTTTAAATTTAGAGATCTATTTTTTGCGCTTCTTTTGCGCGTTTTCTGCTTTTAGTTGGTATAAGGGCTGTCGTATCAAGTTGGTGATGTGTCTGTTGTGCATACAGTTAAGTTCAGACACTTTGCTGGCTTGATACGCCCCGTGCGTTTTGACCACGTCATTGTTGCAGTTAAATGGCCTGGTTGGGCTTTTTTATGCGTTGTGGATGCATCCTGCTCTGCGTGACCTCCCATGGGTTGGTTCCGTTGTCCAATGAGCGTTCGTGTTCAGCGGCGAGGAAAATCCTGATCCAAAGGTGGAAATTTTTCATCGGGTTGTGTTTCTTTGTTGTGGAAAAAGACCTTTTTCGAGTATTTGCAGTTACAATCGAGTAAAATGCAGTGTGTTGTGGTCCTTTATAGTTGGAGTTTTACCGATGTGTTGTGTTATTTTGTTTATGTTTTATTTCCACAGTTTATATTTTTGGGATTTTGTGTCATTCGTACACGTTAAATTTAAAAATCCGTTGGGTGGGATAGCGATTTTTGAGGTATAGTGTTTATTTTGGTAATTTTAAATGGTTACCCTCGAGGGTGGGTTTTTGGTAAATTACCAGATTTGTTATTTATTAGGGCTATCCCGATTAATTGTATATGTTTGGGATTATTTTTGATAACGAATTTGTATTTTTCTTCCCGTGCATAGCGTTTACAGGATCAGTGGCGTGTTCCACCAAGATTAAATGGAGGTTTCCGTTATTGTATTTGGTGGAGATGGATTTTCCAAATTAATTTTGAGGTTAGGGAGTTGTTTACTCCGGTGGGGTGGATACTGAATGGTCAAGTCAGTGGTGAGAACCCGTGGGTATCTCGGATCTGAGAACGATGCAACCTGAAGATTCGGTATTTCTCGTGCTAAGCACCCGGAATACTCGGGTAACGTTTCGGTTACCACCGACTCACGATATTCCCTAAAGGAACACGGAGTAAATCAGATCAAGTAAAGAGGGGGGTGGTGGCGTTCTCCCATTCAGAGACACATGCGTTCCGGTTGACTTGTTTTGATTGTTTGAAATAAAATATATTATTTTATTCCAAAAATTTATTTGTATCCAATTTGTACCGTTTTTGCTGGGTTTATTGTACATTACATTGGTGGTGTGGGAGAGTTTCCCCGGTTTTTGGTTGTGCGAGTAAAAGAACGTTTTTCAGTTCTTTTAGGTTTAGCAAGAGCTAGCTTTCTGGGCTTCCGTCTGCCCTTCATCAGTTGCGGGTGGATTCAAAATGAATCGGATTACCTCGCATTTGGGTAAATCTTGAGAGCGATAGAACCAGCTTTTTTGTTTAGTTAGAGCAGGATTGTTTAGTGTTCAGTGACTGCTCTTTTTATAGTTCTGGTTTGTTACTGGTATTGTTTGGGTATTAACACTGAGTGGCGTTTTGTTATTTTGAGGTGTCCTTTCATTATTTTGATATCCGTTGGCATATTTAGGTGTGTGCCGGCATGCTTTCTTTTTGACGCCGTTTGGTGTTAGAAAGGATTTTTGCGTGTTTAACATATTGGCCACTCTCATTTTTGGGTGTTTTTTAAATTGTCTACCGCTCGTAGATTTTCCCAATGTTTTAGCAATTGTCTGAACAAAAACTTAGTAGTTTACCCAAAGCGGTATATTTTTCAGTTTCTGAAATATTTGCTTTGGGTAGGTTGGTAGTTGTTCACAGGTTGTTTCTCGTTGGGGTTTTTTCGTTTGCGTTCGCATCCATTGCTTTTTTGTCGAAGTTTAATGCTCTCTTAGTTTATTTGAGTTTTGTTTAGCCTTGACATATATTGGGTATAGTTTTGGTCAAGGTGTTTGTTTCATGTTTTAAATTTAGAGATCTATTTTTTGCGCTTCTTTTGCGCGTTTTCTGCTTTTAGTTGGTATAAGGGCTGTCGTATCAAGTTGGTGATGTGTCTGTTGTGCATACAGTTAAGTTCAGACACTTTGCTGGCTTGATACGCCCCGTGCGTTTTGACCACGTCATTGTTGCAGTTAAATGGCCTGGTTGGGCTTTTTTATGCGTTGTGGATGCATCCTGCTCTGCGTGACCTCCCATGGGTTGGTTCCGTTGTCCAATGAGCGTTCGTGTTCAGCGGCGAGGAAAATCCTGATCCAAAGGTGGAAATTTTTCATCGGGTTGTGTTTCTTTGTTGTGGAAAAAGACCTTTTTCGAGTATTTGCAGTTACAATCGAGTAAAATGCAGTGTGTTGTGGTCCTTTATAGTTGGAGTTTTACCGATGTGTTGTGTTATTTTGTTTATGTTTTATTTCCACAGTTTATATTTTTGGGATTTTGTGTCATTCGTACACGTTAAATTTAAAAATCCGTTGGGTGGGATAGCGATTTTTGAGGTATAGTGTTTATTTTGGTAATTTTAAATGGTTACCCTCGAGGGTGGGTTTTTGGTAAATTACCAGATTTGTTATTTATTAGGGCTATCCCGATTAATTGTATATGTTTGGGATTATTTTTGATAACGAATTTGTATTTTTCTTCCCGTGCATAGCGTTTACAGGATCAGTGGCGTGTTCCACCAAGATTAAATGGAGGTTTCCGTTATTGTATTTGGTGGAGATGGATTTTCCAAATTAATTTTGAGGTTAGGGAGTTGTTTACTCCGGTGGGGTGGATACTGAATGGTCAAGTCAGTGGTGAGAACCCGTGGGTATCTCGGATCTGAGAACGATGCAACCTGAAGATTCGGTATTTCTCGTGCTAAGCACCCGGAATACTCGGGTAACGTTTCGGTTACCACCGACTCACGATATTCCCTAAAGGAACACGGAGTAAATCAGATCAAGTAAAGAGGGGGGTGGTGGCGTTCTCCCATTCAGAGACACATGCGTTCCGGTTGACTTGTTTTGATTGTTTGAAATAAAATATATTATTTTATTCCAAAAATTTATTTGTATCCAATTTGTACCGTTTTTGCTGGGTTTATTGTACATTACATTGGTGGTGTGGGAGAGTTTCCCCGGTTTTTGGTTGTGCGAGTAAAAGAACGTTTTTCAGTTCTTTTAGGTTTAGCAAGAGCTAGCTTTCTGGGCTTCCGTCTGCCCTTCATCAGTTGCGGGTGGATTCAAAATGAATCGGATTACCTCGCATTTGGGTAAATCTTGAGAGCGATAGAACCAGCTTTTTTGTTTAGTTAGAGCAGGATTGTTTAGTGTTCAGTGACTGCTCTTTTTATAGTTCTGGTTTGTTACTGGTATTGTTTGGGTATTAACACTGAGTGGCGTTTTGTTATTTTGAGGTGTCCTTTCATTATTTTGATATCCGTTGGCATATTTAGGTGTGTGCCGGCATGCTTTCTTTTTGACGCCGTTTGGTGTTAGAAAGGATTTTTGCGTGTTTAACATATTGGCCACTCTCATTTTTGGGTGTTTTTTAAATTGTCTACCGCTCGTAGATTTTCCCAATGTTTTAGCAATTGTCTGAACAAAAACTTAGTAGTTTACCCAAAGCGGTATATTTTTCAGTTTCTGAAATATTTGCTTTGGGTAGGTTGGTAGTTGTTCACAGGTTGTTTCTCGTTGGGGTTTTTTCGTTTGCGTTCGCATCCATTGCTTTTTTGTCGAAGTTTAATGCTCTCTTAGTTTATTTGAGTTTTGTTTAGCCTTGACATATATTGGGTATAGTTTTGGTCAAGGTGTTTGTTTCATGTTTTAAATTTAGAGATCTATTTTTTGCGCTTCTTTTGCGCGTTTTCTGCTTTTAGTTGGTATAAGGGCTGTCGTATCAAGTTGGTGATGTGTCTGTTGTGCATACAGTTAAGTTCAGACACTTTGCTGGCTTGATACGCCCCGTGCGTTTTGACCACGTCATTGTTGCAGTTAAATGGCCTGGTTGGGCTTTTTTATGCGTTGTGGATGCATCCTGCTCTGCGTGACCTCCCATGGGTTGGTTCCGTTGTCCAATGAGCGTTCGTGTTCAGCGGCGAGGAAAATCCTGATCCAAAGGTGGAAATTTTTCATCGGGTTGTGTTTCTTTGTTGTGGAAAAAGACCTTTTTCGAGTATTTGCAGTTACAATCGAGTAAAATGCAGTGTGTTGTGGTCCTTTATAGTTGGAGTTTTACCGATGTGTTGTGTTATTTTGTTTATGTTTTATTTCCACAGTTTATATTTTTGGGATTTTGTGTCATTCGTACACGTTAAATTTAAAAATCCGTTGGGTGGGATAGCGATTTTTGAGGTATAGTGTTTATTTTGGTAATTTTAAATGGTTACCCTCGAGGGTGGGTTTTTGGTAAATTACCAGATTTGTTATTTATTAGGGCTATCCCGATTAATTGTATATGTTTGGGATTATTTTTGATAACGAATTTGTATTTTTCTTCCCGTGCATAGCGTTTACAGGATCAGTGGCGTGTTCCACCAAGATTAAATGGAGGTTTCCGTTATTGTATTTGGTGGAGATGGATTTTCCAAATTAATTTTGAGGTTAGGGAGTTGTTTACTCCGGTGGGGTGGATACTGAATGGTCAAGTCAGTGGTGAGAACCCGTGGGTATCTCGGATCTGAGAACGATGCAACCTGAAGATTCGGTATTTCTCGTGCTAAGCACCCGGAATACTCGGGTAACGTTTCGGTTACCACCGACTCACGATATTCCCTAAAGGAACACGGAGTAAATCAGATCAAGTAAAGAGGGGGGTGGTGGCGTTCTCCCATTCAGAGACACATGCGTTCCGGTTGACTTGTTTTGATTGTTTGAAATAAAATATATTATTTTATTCCAAAAATTTATTTGTATCCAATTTGTACCGTTTTTGCTGGGTTTATTGTACATTACATTGGTGGTGTGGGAGAGTTTCCCCGGTTTTTGGTTGTGCGAGTAAAAGAACGTTTTTCAGTTCTTTTAGGTTTAGCAAGAGCTAGCTTTCTGGGCTTCCGTCTGCCCTTCATCAGTTGCGGGTGGATTCAAAATGAATCGGATTACCTCGCATTTGGGTAAATCTTGAGAGCGATAGAACCAGCTTTTTTGTTTAGTTAGAGCAGGATTGTTTAGTGTTCAGTGACTGCTCTTTTTATAGTTCTGGTTTGTTACTGGTATTGTTTGGGTATTAACACTGAGTGGCGTTTTGTTATTTTGAGGTGTCCTTTCATTATTTTGATATCCGTTGGCATATTTAGGTGTGTGCCGGCATGCTTTCTTTTTGACGCCGTTTGGTGTTAGAAAGGATTTTTGCGTGTTTAACATATTGGCCACTCTCATTTTTGGGTGTTTTTTAAATTGTCTACCGCTCGTAGATTTTCCCAATGTTTTAGCAATTGTCTGAACAAAAACTTAGTAGTTTACCCAAAGCGGTATATTTTTCAGTTTCTGAAATATTTGCTTTGGGTAGGTTGGTAGTTGTTCACAGGTTGTTTCTCGTTGGGGTTTTTTCGTTTGCGTTCGCATCCATTGCTTTTTTGTCGAAGTTTAATGCTCTCTTAGTTTATTTGAGTTTTGTTTAGCCTTGACATATATTGGGTATAGTTTTGGTCAAGGTGTTTGTTTCATGTTTTAAATTTAGAGATCTATTTTTTGCGCTTCTTTTGCGCGTTTTCTGCTTTTAGTTGGTATAAGGGCTGTCGTATCAAGTTGGTGATGTGTCTGTTGTGCATACAGTTAAGTTCAGACACTTTGCTGGCTTGATACGCCCCGTGCGTTTTGACCACGTCATTGTTGCAGTTAAATGGCCTGGTTGGGCTTTTTTATGCGTTGTGGATGCATCCTGCTCTGCGTGACCTCCCATGGGTTGGTTCCGTTGTCCAATGAGCGTTCGTGTTCAGCGGCGAGGAAAAACCTGATCCAAAGGTGGAAATTTTTCATCGGGTTGTGTTTCTTTGTTGTGGAAAAAGACCTTTTTCGAGTATTTGCAGTTACAATCGAGTAAAATGCAGTGTGTTGTGGTCCTTTATAGTTGGAGTTTTACCGATGTGTTGTGTTATTTTGTTTATGTTTTATTTCCACAGTTTATATTTTTGGGATTTTGTGTCATTCGTACACGTTAAATTTAAAAATCCGTTGGGTGGGATAGCGATTTTTGAGGTATAGTGTTTATTTTGGTAATTTTAAATGGTTACCCTCGAGGGTGGGTTTTTGGTAAATTACCAGATTTGTTATTTATTAGGGCTATCCCGATTAATTGTATATGTTTGGGATTATTTTTGATAACGAATTTGTATTTTTCTTCCCGTGCATAGCGTTTACAGGATCAGTGGCGTGTTCCACCAAGATTAAATGGAGGTTTCCGTTATTGTATTTGGTGGAGATGGATTTTCCAAATTAATTTTGAGGTTAGGGAGTTGTTTACTCCGGTGGGGTGGATACTGAATGGTCAAGTCAGTGGTGAGAACCCGTGGGTATCTCGGATCTGAGAACGATGCAACCTGAAGATTCGGTATTTCTCGTGCTAAGCACCCGGAATACTCGGGTAACGTTTCGGTTACCACCGACTCACGATATTCCCTAAAGGAACACGGAGTAAATCAGATCAAGTAAAGAGGGGGGTGGTGGCGTTCTCCCATTCAGAGACACATGCGTTCCGGTTGACTTGTTTTGATTGTTTGAAATAAAATATATTATTTTATTCCAAAAATTTATTTGTATCCAATTTGTACCGTTTTTGCTGGGTTTATTGTACATTACATTGGTGGTGTGGGAGAGTTTCCCCGGTTTTTGGTTGTGCGAGTAAAAGAACGTTTTTCAGTTCTTTTAGGTTTAGCAAGAGCTAGCTTTCTGGGCTTCCGTCTGCCCTTCATCAGTTGCGGGTGGATTCAAAATGAATCGGATTACCTCGCATTTGGGTAAATCTTGAGAGCGATAGAACCAGCTTTTTTGTTTAGTTAGAGCAGGATTGTTTAGTGTTCAGTGACTGCTCTTTTTATAGTTCTGGTTTGTTACTGGTATTGTTTGGGTATTAACACTGAGTGGCGTTTTGTTATTTTGAGGTGTCCTTTCATTATTTTGATATCCGTTGGCATATTTAGGTGTGTGCCGGCATGCTTTCTTTTTGACGCCGTTTGGTGTTAGAAAGGATTTTTGCGTGTTTAACATATTGGCCACTCTCATTTTTGGGTGTTTTTTAAATTGTCTACCGCTCGTAGATTTTCCCAATGTTTTAGCAATTGTCTGAACAAAAACTTAGTAGTTTACCCAAAGCGGTATATTTTTCAGTTTCTGAAATATTTGCTTTGGGTAGGTTGGTAGTTGTTCACAGGTTGTTTCTCGTTGGGGTTTTTTCGTTTGCGTTCGCATCCATTGCTTTTTTGTCGAAGTTTAATGCTCTCTTAGTTTATTTGAGTTTTGTTTAGCCTTGACATATATTGGGTATAGTTTTGGTCAAGGTGTTTGTTTCATGTTTTAAATTTAGAGATCTATTTTTTGCGCTTCTTTTGCGCGTTTTCTGCTTTTAGTTGGTATAAGGGCTGTCGTATCAAGTTGGTGATGTGTCTGTTGTGCATACAGTTAAGTTCAGACACTTTGCTGGCTTGATACGCCCCGTGCGTTTTGACCACGTCATTGTTGCAGTTAAATGGCCTGGTTGGGCTTTTTTATGCGTTGTGGATGCATCCTGCTCTGCGTGACCTCCCATGGGTTGGTTCCGTTGTCCAATGAGCGTTCGTGTTCAGCGGCGAGGAAAATCCTGATCCAAAGGTGGAAATTTTTCATCGGGTTGTGTTTCTTTGTTGTGGAAAAAGACCTTTTTCGAGTATTTGCAGTTACAATCGAGTAAAATGCAGTGTGTTGTGGTCCTTTATAGTTGGAGTTTTACCGATGTGTTGTGTTATTTTGTTTATGTTTTATTTCCACAGTTTATATTTTTGGGATTTTGTGTCATTCGTACACGTTAAATTTAAAAATCCGTTGGGTGGGATAGCGATTTTTGAGGTATAGTGTTTATTTTGGTAATTTTAAATGGTTACCCTCGAGGGTGGGTTTTTGGTAAATTACCAGATTTGTTATTTATTAGGGCTATCCCGATTAATTGTATATGTTTGGGATTATTTTTGATAACGAATTTGTATTTTTCTTCCCGTGCATAGCGTTTACAGGATCAGTGGCGTGTTCCACCAAGATTAAATGGAGGTTTCCGTTATTGTATTTGGTGGAGATGGATTTTCCAAATTAATTTTGAGGTTAGGGAGTTGTTTACTCCGGTGGGGTGGATACTGAATGGTCAAGTCAGTGGTGAGAACCCGTGGGTATCTCGGATCTGAGAACGATGCAACCTGAAGATTCGGTATTTCTCGTGCTAAGCACCCGGAATACTCGGGTAACGTTTCGGTTACCACCGACTCACGATATTCCCTAAAGGAACACGGAGTAAATCAGATCAAGTAAAGAGGGGGGTGGTGGCGTTCTCCCATTCAGAGACACATGCGTTCCGGTTGACTTGTTTTGATTGTTTGAAATAAAATATATTATTTTATTCCAAAAATTTATTTGTATCCAATTTGTACCGTTTTTGCTGGGTTTATTGTACATTACATTGGTGGTGTGGGAGAGTTTCCCCGGTTTTTGGTTGTGCGAGTAAAAGAACGTTTTTCAGTTCTTTTAGGTTTAGCAAGAGCTAGCTTTCTGGGCTTCCGTCTGCCCTTCATCAGTTGCGGGTGGATTCAAAATGAATCGGATTACCTCGCATTTGGGTAAATCTTGAGAGCGATAGAACCAGCTTTTTTGTTTAGTTAGAGCAGGATTGTTTAGTGTTCAGTGACTGCTCTTTTTATAGTTCTGGTTTGTTACTGGTATTGTTTGGGTATTAACACTGAGTGGCGTTTTGTTATTTTGAGGTGTCCTTTCATTATTTTGATATCCGTTGGCATATTTAGGTGTGTGCCGGCATGCTTTCTTTTTGACGCCGTTTGGTGTTAGAAAGGATTTTTGCGTGTTTAACATATTGGCCACTCTCATTTTTGGGTGTTTTTTAAATTGTCTACCGCTCGTAGATTTTCCCAATGTTTTAGCAATTGTCTGAACAAAAACTTAGTAGTTTACCCAAAGCGGTATATTTTTCAGTTTCTGAAATATTTGCTTTGGGTAGGTTGGTAGTTGTTCACAGGTTGTTTCTCGTTGGGGTTTTTTCGTTTGCGTTCGCATCCATTGCTTTTTTGTCGAAGTTTAATGCTCTCTTAGTTTATTTGAGTTTTGTTTAGCCTTGACATATATTGGGTATAGTTTTGGTCAAGGTGTTTGTTTCATGTTTTAAATTTAGAGATCTATTTTTTGCGCTTCTTTTGCGCGTTTTCTGCTTTTAGTTGGTATAAGGGCTGTCGTATCAAGTTGGTGATGTGTCTGTTGTGCATACAGTTAAGTTCAGACACTTTGCTGGCTTGATACGCCCCGTGCGTTTTGACCACGTCATTGTTGCAGTTAAATGGCCTGGTTGGGCTTTTTTATGCGTTGTGGATGCATCCTGCTCTGCGTGACCTCCCATGGGTTGGTTCCGTTGTCCAATGAGCGTTCGTGTTCAGCGGCGAGGAAAATCCTGATCCAAAGGTGGAAATTTTTCATCGGGTTGTGTTTCTTTGTTGTGGAAAAAGACCTTTTTCGAGTATTTGCAGTTACAATCGAGTAAAATGCAGTGTGTTGTGGTCCTTTATAGTTGGAGTTTTACCGATGTGTTGTGTTATTTTGTTTATGTTTTATTTCCACAGTTTATATTTTTGGGATTTTGTGTCATTCGTACACGTTAAATTTAAAAATCCGTTGGGTGGGATAGCGATTTTTGAGGTATAGTGTTTATTTTGGTAATTTTAAATGGTTACCCTCGAGGGTGGGTTTTTGGTAAATTACCAGATTTGTTATTTATTAGGGCTATCCCGATTAATTGTATATGTTTGGGATTATTTTTGATAACGAATTTGTATTTTTCTTCCCGTGCATAGCGTTTACAGGATCAGTGGCGTGTTCCACCAAGATTAAATGGAGGTTTCCGTTATTGTATTTGGTGGAGATGGATTTTCCAAATTAATTTTGAGGTTAGGGAGTTGTTTACTCCGGTGGGGTGGATACTGAATGGTCAAGTCAGTGGTGAGAACCCGTGGGTATCTCGGATCTGAGAACGATGCAACCTGAAGATTCGGTATTTCTCGTGCTAAGCACCCGGAATACTCGGGTAACGTTTCGGTTACCACCGACTCACGATATTCCCTAAAGGAACACGGAGTAAATCAGATCAAGTAAAGAGGGGGGTGGTGGCGTTCTCCCATTCAGAGACACATGCGTTCCGGTTGACTTGTTTTGATTGTTTGAAATAAAATATATTATTTTATTCCAAAAATTTATTTGTATCCAATTTGTACCGTTTTTGCTGGGTTTATTGTACATTACATTGGTGGTGTGGGAGAGTTTCCCCGGTTTTTGGTTGTGCGAGTAAAAGAACGTTTTTCAGTTCTTTTAGGTTTAGCAAGAGCTAGCTTTCTGGGCTTCCGTCTGCCCTTCATCAGTTGCGGGTGGATTCAAAATGAATCGGATTACCTCGCATTTGGGTAAATCTTGAGAGCGATAGAACCAGCTTTTTTGTTTAGTTAGAGCAGGATTGTTTAGTGTTCAGTGACTGCTCTTTTTATAGTTCTGGTTTGTTACTGGTATTGTTTGGGTATTAACACTGAGTGGCGTTTTGTTATTTTGAGGTGTCCTTTCATTATTTTGATATCCGTTGGCATATTTAGGTGTGTGCCGGCATGCTTTCTTTTTGACGCCGTTTGGTGTTAGAAAGGATTTTTGCGTGTTTAACATATTGGCCACTCTCATTTTTGGGTGTTTTTTAAATTGTCTACCGCTCGTAGATTTTCCCAATGTTTTAGCAATTGTCTGAACAAAAACTTAGTAGTTTACCCAAAGCGGTATATTTTTCAGTTTCTGAAATATTTGCTTTGGGTAGGTTGGTAGTTGTTCACAGGTTGTTTCTCGTTGGGGTTTTTTCGTTTGCGTTCGCATCCATTGCTTTTTTGTCGAAGTTTAATGCTCTCTTAGTTTATTTGAGTTTTGTTTAGCCTTGACATATATTGGGTATAGTTTTGGTCAAGGTGTTTGTTTCATGTTTTAAATTTAGAGATCTATTTTTTGCGCTTCTTTTGCGCGTTTTCTGCTTTTAGTTGGTATAAGGGCTGTCGTATCAAGTTGGTGATGTGTCTGTTGTGCATACAGTTAAGTTCAGACACTTTGCTGGCTTGATACGCCCCGTGCGTTTTGACCACGTCATTGTTGCAGTTAAATGGCCTGGTTGGGCTTTTTTATGCGTTGTGGATGCATCCTGCTCTGCGTGACCTCCCATGGGTTGGTTCCGTTGTCCAATGAGCGTTCGTGTTCAGCGGCGAGGAAAATCCTGATCCAAAGGTGGAAATTTTTCATCGGGTTGTGTTTCTTTGTTGTGGAAAAAGACCTTTTTCGAGTATTTGCAGTTACAATCGAGTAAAATGCAGTGTGTTGTGGTCCTTTATAGTTGGAGTTTTACCGATGTGTTGTGTTATTTTGTTTATGTTTTATTTCCACAGTTTATATTTTTGGGATTTTGTGTCATTCGTACACGTTAAATTTAAAAATCCGTTGGGTGGGATAGCGATTTTTGAGGTATAGTGTTTATTTTGGTAATTTTAAATGGTTACCCTCGAGGGTGGGTTTTTGGTAAATTACCAGATTTGTTATTTATTAGGGCTATCCCGATTAATTGTATATGTTTGGGATTATTTTTGATAACGAATTTGTATTTTTCTTCCCGTGCATAGCGTTTACAGGATCAGTGGCGTGTTCCACCAAGATTAAATGGAGGTTTCCGTTATTGTATTTGGTGGAGATGGATTTTCCAAATTAATTTTGAGGTTAGGGAGTTGTTTACTCCGGTGGGGTGGATACTGAATGGTCAAGTCAGTGGTGAGAACCCGTGGGTATCTCGGATCTGAGAACGATGCAACCTGAAGATTCGGTATTTCTCGTGCTAAGCACCCGGAATACTCGGGTAACGTTTCGGTTACCACCGACTCACGATATTCCCTAAAGGAACACGGAGTAAATCAGATCAAGTAAAGAGGGGGGTGGTGGCGTTCTCCCATTCAGAGACACATGCGTTCCGGTTGACTTGTTTTGATTGTTTGAAATAAAATATATTATTTTATTCCAAAAATTTATTTGTATCCAATTTGTACCGTTTTTGCTGGGTTTATTGTACATTACATTGGTGGTGTGGGAGAGTTTCCCCGGTTTTTGGTTGTGCGAGTAAAAGAACGTTTTTCAGTTCTTTTAGGTTTAGCAAGAGCTAGCTTTCTGGGCTTCCGTCTGCCCTTCATCAGTTGCGGGTGGATTCAAAATGAATCGGATTACCTCGCATTTGGGTAAATCTTGAGAGCGATAGAACCAGCTTTTTTGTTTAGTTAGAGCAGGATTGTTTAGTGTTCAGTGACTGCTCTTTTTATAGTTCTGGTTTGTTACTGGTATTGTTTGGGTATTAACACTGAGTGGCGTTTTGTTATTTTGAGGTGTCCTTTCATTATTTTGATATCCGTTGGCATATTTAGGTGTGTGCCGGCATGCTTTCTTTTTGACGCCGTTTGGTGTTAGAAAGGATTTTTGCGTGTTTAACATATTGGCCACTCTCATTTTTGGGTGTTTTTTAAATTGTCTACCGCTCGTAGATTTTCCCAATGTTTTAGCAATTGTCTGAACAAAAACTTAGTAGTTTACCCAAAGCGGTATATTTTTCAGTTTCTGAAATATTTGCTTTGGGTAGGTTGGTAGTTGTTCACAGGTTGTTTCTCGTTGGGGTTTTTTCGTTTGCGTTCGCATCCATTGCTTTTTTGTCGAAGTTTAATGCTCTCTTAGTTTATTTGAGTTTTGTTTAGCCTTGACATATATTGGGTATAGTTTTGGTCAAGGTGTTTGTTTCATGTTTTAAATTTAGAGATCTATTTTTTGCGCTTCTTTTGCGCGTTTTCTGCTTTTAGTTGGTATAAGGGCTGTCGTATCAAGTTGGTGATGTGTCTGTTGTGCATACAGTTAAGTTCAGACACTTTGCTGGCTTGATACGCCCCGTGCGTTTTGACCACGTCATTGTTGCAGTTAAATGGCCTGGTTGGGCTTTTTTATGCGTTGTGGATGCATCCTGCTCTGCGTGACCTCCCATGGGTTGGTTCCGTTGTCCAATGAGCGTTCGTGTTCAGCGGCGAGGAAAATCCTGATCCAAAGGTGGAAATTTTTCATCGGGTTGTGTTTCTTTGTTGTGGAAAAAGACCTTTTTCGAGTATTTGCAGTTACAATCGAGTAAAATGCAGTGTGTTGTGGTCCTTTATAGTTGGAGTTTTACCGATGTGTTGTGTTATTTTGTTTATGTTTTATTTCCACAGTTTATATTTTTGGGATTTTGTGTCATTCGTACACGTTAAATTTAAAAATCCGTTGGGTGGGATAGCGATTTTTGAGGTATAGTGTTTATTTTGGTAATTTTAAATGGTTACCCTCGAGGGTGGGTTTTTGGTAAATTACCAGATTTGTTATTTATTAGGGCTATCCCGATTAATTGTATATGTTTGGGATTATTTTTGATAACGAATTTGTATTTTTCTTCCCGTGCATAGCGTTTACAGGATCAGTGGCGTGTTCCACCAAGATTAAATGGAGGTTTCCGTTATTGTATTTGGTGGAGATGGATTTTCCAAATTAATTTTGAGGTTAGGGAGTTGTTTACTCCGGTGGGGTGGATACTGAATGGTCAAGTCAGTGGTGAGAACCCGTGGGTATCTCGGATCTGAGAACGATGCAACCTGAAGATTCGGTATTTCTCGTGCTAAGCACCCGGAATACTCGGGTAACGTTTCGGTTACCACCGACTCACGATATTCCCTAAAGGAACACGGAGTAAATCAGATCAAGTAAAGAGGGGGGTGGTGGCGTTCTCCCATTCAGAGACACATGCGTTCCGGTTGACTTGTTTTGATTGTTTGAAATAAAATATATTATTTTATTCCAAAAATTTATTTGTATCCAATTTGTACCGTTTTTGCTGGGTTTATTGTACATTACATTGGTGGTGTGGGAGAGTTTCCCCGGTTTTTGGTTGTGCGAGTAAAAGAACGTTTTTCAGTTCTTTTAGGTTTAGCAAGAGCTAGCTTTCTGGGCTTCCGTCTGCCCTTCATCAGTTGCGGGTGGATTCAAAATGAATCGGATTACCTCGCATTTGGGTAAATCTTGAGAGCGATAGAACCAGCTTTTTTGTTTAGTTAGAGCAGGATTGTTTAGTGTTCAGTGACTGCTCTTTTTATAGTTCTGGTTTGTTACTGGTATTGTTTGGGTATTAACACTGAGTGGCGTTTTGTTATTTTGAGGTGTCCTTTCATTATTTTGATATCCGTTGGCATATTTAGGTGTGTGCCGGCATGCTTTCTTTTTGACGCCGTTTGGTGTTAGAAAGGATTTTTGCGTGTTTAACATATTGGCCACTCTCATTTTTGGGTGTTTTTTAAATTGTCTACCGCTCGTAGATTTTCCCAATGTTTTAGCAATTGTCTGAACAAAAACTTAGTAGTTTACCCAAAGCGGTATATTTTTCAGTTTCTGAAATATTTGCTTTGGGTAGGTTGGTAGTTGTTCACAGGTTGTTTCTCGTTGGGGTTTTTTCGTTTGCGTTCGCATCCATTGCTTTTTTGTCGAAGTTTAATGCTCTCTTAGTTTATTTGAGTTTTGTTTAGCCTTGACATATATTGGGTATAGTTTTGGTCAAGGTGTTTGTTTCATGTTTTAAATTTAGAGATCTATTTTTTGCGCTTCTTTTGCGCGTTTTCTGCTTTTAGTTGGTATAAGGGCTGTCGTATCAAGTTGGTGATGTGTCTGTTGTGCATACAGTTAAGTTCAGACACTTTGCTGGCTTGATACGCCCCGTGCGTTTTGACCACGTCATTGTTGCAGTTAAATGGCCTGGTTGGGCTTTTTTATGCGTTGTGGATGCATCCTGCTCTGCGTGACCTCCCATGGGTTGGTTCCGTTGTCCAATGAGCGTTCGTGTTCAGCGGCGAGGAAAATCCTGATCCAAAGGTGGAAATTTTTCATCGGGTTGTGTTTCTTTGTTGTGGAAAAAGACCTTTTTCGAGTATTTGCAGTTACAATCGAGTAAAATGCAGTGTGTTGTGGTCCTTTATAGTTGGAGTTTTACCGATGTGTTGTGTTATTTTGTTTATGTTTTATTTCCACAGTTTATATTTTTGGGATTTTGTGTCATTCGTACACGTTAAATTTAAAAATCCGTTGGGTGGGATAGCGATTTTTGAGGTATAGTGTTTATTTTGGTAATTTTAAATGGTTACCCTCGAGGGTGGGTTTTTGGTAAATTACCAGATTTGTTATTTATTAGGGCTATCCCGATTAATTGTATATGTTTGGGATTATTTTTGATAACGAATTTGTATTTTTCTTCCCGTGCATAGCGTTTACAGGATCAGTGGCGTGTTCCACCAAGATTAAATGGAGGTTTCCGTTATTGTATTTGGTGGAGATGGATTTTCCAAATTAATTTTGAGGTTAGGGAGTTGTTTACTCCGGTGGGGTGGATACTGAATGGTCAAGTCAGTGGTGAGAACCCGTGGGTATCTCGGATCTGAGAACGATGCAACCTGAAGATTCGGTATTTCTCGTGCTAAGCACCCGGAATACTCGGGTAACGTTTCGGTTACCACCGACTCACGATATTCCCTAAAGGAACACGGAGTAAATCAGATCAAGTAAAGAGGGGGGTGGTGGCGTTCTCCCATTCAGAGACACATGCGTTCCGGTTGACTTGTTTTGATTGTTTGAAATAAAATATATTATTTTATTCCAAAAATTTATTTGTATCCAATTTGTACCGTTTTTGCTGGGTTTATTGTACATTACATTGGTGGTGTGGGAGAGTTTCCCCGGTTTTTGGTTGTGCGAGTAAAAGAACGTTTTTCAGTTCTTTTAGGTTTAGCAAGAGCTAGCTTTCTGGGCTTCCGTCTGCCCTTCATCAGTTGCGGGTGGATTCAAAATGAATCGGATTACCTCGCATTTGGGTAAATCTTGAGAGCGATAGAACCAGCTTTTTTGTTTAGTTAGAGCAGGATTGTTTAGTGTTCAGTGACTGCTCTTTTTATAGTTCTGGTTTGTTACTGGTATTGTTTGGGTATTAACACTGAGTGGCGTTTTGTTATTTTGAGGTGTCCTTTCATTATTTTGATATCCGTTGGCATATTTAGGTGTGTGCCGGCATGCTTTCTTTTTGACGCCGTTTGGTGTTAGAAAGGATTTTTGCGTGTTTAACATATTGGCCACTCTCATTTTTGGGTGTTTTTTAAATTGTCTACCGCTCGTAGATTTTCCCAATGTTTTAGCAATTGTCTGAACAAAAACTTAGTAGTTTACCCAAAGCGGTATATTTTTCAGTTTCTGAAATATTTGCTTTGGGTAGGTTGGTAGTTGTTCACAGGTTGTTTCTCGTTGGGGTTTTTTCGTTTGCGTTCGCATCCATTGCTTTTTTGTCGAAGTTTAATGCTCTCTTAGTTTATTTGAGTTTTGTTTAGCCTTGACATATATTGGGTATAGTTTTGGTCAAGGTGTTTGTTTCATGTTTTAAATTTAGAGATCTATTTTTTGCGCTTCTTTTGCGCGTTTTCTGCTTTTAGTTGGTATAAGGGCTGTCGTATCAAGTTGGTGATGTGTCTGTTGTGCATACAGTTAAGTTCAGACACTTTGCTGGCTTGATACGCCCCGTGCGTTTTGACCACGTCATTGTTGCAGTTAAATGGCCTGGTTGGGCTTTTTTATGCGTTGTGGATGCATCCTGCTCTGCGTGACCTCCCATGGGTTGGTTCCGTTGTCCAATGAGCGTTCGTGTTCAGCGGCGAGGAAAATCCTGATCCAAAGGTGGAAATTTTTCATCGGGTTGTGTTTCTTTGTTGTGGAAAAAGACCTTTTTCGAGTATTTGCAGTTACAATCGAGTAAAATGCAGTGTGTTGTGGTCCTTTATAGTTGGAGTTTTACCGATGTGTTGTGTTATTTTGTTTATGTTTTATTTCCACAGTTTATATTTTTGGGATTTTGTGTCATTCGTACACGTTAAATTTAAAAATCCGTTGGGTGGGATAGCGATTTTTGAGGTATAGTGTTTATTTTGGTAATTTTAAATGGTTACCCTCGAGGGTGGGTTTTTGGTAAATTACCAGATTTGTTATTTATTAGGGCTATCCCGATTAATTGTATATGTTTGGGATTATTTTTGATAACGAATTTGTATTTTTCTTCCCGTGCATAGCGTTTACAGGATCAGTGGCGTGTTCCACCAAGATTAAATGGAGGTTTCCGTTATTGTATTTGGTGGAGATGGATTTTCCAAATTAATTTTGAGGTTAGGGAGTTGTTTACTCCGGTGGGGTGGATACTGAATGGTCAAGTCAGTGGTGAGAACCCGTGGGTATCTCGGATCTGAGAACGATGCAACCTGAAGATTCGGTATTTCTCGTGCTAAGCACCCGGAATACTCGGGTAACGTTTCGGTTACCACCGACTCACGATATTCCCTAAAGGAACACGGAGTAAATCAGATCAAGTAAAGAGGGGGGTGGTGGCGTTCTCCCATTCAGAGACACATGCGTTCCGGTTGACTTGTTTTGATTGTTTGAAATAAAATATATTATTTTATTCCAAAAATTTATTTGTATCCAATTTGTACCGTTTTTGCTGGGTTTATTGTACATTACATTGGTGGTGTGGGAGAGTTTCCCCGGTTTTTGGTTGTGCGAGTAAAAGAACGTTTTTCAGTTCTTTTAGGTTTAGCAAGAGCTAGCTTTCTGGGCTTCCGTCTGCCCTTCATCAGTTGCGGGTGGATTCAAAATGAATCGGATTACCTCGCATTTGGGTAAATCTTGAGAGCGATAGAACCAGCTTTTTTGTTTAGTTAGAGCAGGATTGTTTAGTGTTCAGTGACTGCTCTTTTTATAGTTCTGGTTTGTTACTGGTATTGTTTGGGTATTAACACTGAGTGGCGTTTTGTTATTTTGAGGTGTCCTTTCATTATTTTGATATCCGTTGGCATATTTAGGTGTGTGCCGGCATGCTTTCTTTTTGACGCCGTTTGGTGTTAGAAAGGATTTTTGCGTGTTTAACATATTGGCCACTCTCATTTTTGGGTGTTTTTTAAATTGTCTACCGCTCGTAGATTTTCCCAATGTTTTAGCAATTGTCTGAACAAAAACTTAGTAGTTTACCCAAAGCGGTATATTTTTCAGTTTCTGAAATATTTGCTTTGGGTAGGTTGGTAGTTGTTCACAGGTTGTTTCTCGTTGGGGTTTTTTCGTTTGCGTTCGCATCCATTGCTTTTTTGTCGAAGTTTAATGCTCTCTTAGTTTATTTGAGTTTTGTTTAGCCTTGACATATATTGGGTATAGTTTTGGTCAAGGTGTTTGTTTCATGTTTTAAATTTAGAGATCTATTTTTTGCGCTTCTTTTGCGCGTTTTCTGCTTTTAGTTGGTATAAGGGCTGTCGTATCAAGTTGGTGATGTGTCTGTTGTGCATACAGTTAAGTTCAGACACTTTGCTGGCTTGATACGCCCCGTGCGTTTTGACCACGTCATTGTTGCAGTTAAATGGCCTGGTTGGGCTTTTTTATGCGTTGTGGATGCATCCTGCTCTGCGTGACCTCCCATGGGTTGGTTCCGTTGTCCAATGAGCGTTCGTGTTCAGCGGCGAGGAAAATCCTGATCCAAAGGTGGAAATTTTTCATCGGGTTGTGTTTCTTTGTTGTGGAAAAAGACCTTTTTCGAGTATTTGCAGTTACAATCGAGTAAAATGCAGTGTGTTGTGGTCCTTTATAGTTGGAGTTTTACCGATGTGTTGTGTTATTTTGTTTATGTTTTATTTCCACAGTTTATATTTTTGGGATTTTGTGTCATTCGTACACGTTAAATTTAAAAATCCGTTGGGTGGGATAGCGATTTTTGAGGTATAGTGTTTATTTTGGTAATTTTAAATGGTTACCCTCGAGGGTGGGTTTTTGGTAAATTACCAGATTTGTTATTTATTAGGGCTATCCCGATTAATTGTATATGTTTGGGATTATTTTTGATAACGAATTTGTATTTTTCTTCCCGTGCATAGCGTTTACAGGATCAGTGGCGTGTTCCACCAAGATTAAATGGAGGTTTCCGTTATTGTATTTGGTGGAGATGGATTTTCCAAATTAATTTTGAGGTTAGGGAGTTGTTTACTCCGGTGGGGTGGATACTGAATGGTCAAGTCAGTGGTGAGAACCCGTGGGTATCTCGGATCTGAGAACGATGCAACCTGAAGATTCGGTATTTCTCGTGCTAAGCACCCGGAATACTCGGGTAACGTTTCGGTTACCACCGACTCACGATATTCCCTAAAGGAACACGGAGTAAATCAGATCAAGTAAAGAGGGGGGTGGTGGCGTTCTCCCATTCAGAGACACATGCGTTCCGGTTGACTTGTTTTGATTGTTTGAAATAAAATATATTATTTTATTCCAAAAATTTATTTGTATCCAATTTGTACCGTTTTTGCTGGGTTTATTGTACATTACATTGGTGGTGTGGGAGAGTTTCCCCGGTTTTTGGTTGTGCGAGTAAAAGAACGTTTTTCAGTTCTTTTAGGTTTAGCAAGAGCTAGCTTTCTGGGCTTCCGTCTGCCCTTCATCAGTTGCGGGTGGATTCAAAATGAATCGGATTACCTCGCATTTGGGTAAATCTTGAGAGCGATAGAACCAGCTTTTTTGTTTAGTTAGAGCAGGATTGTTTAGTGTTCAGTGACTGCTCTTTTTATAGTTCTGGTTTGTTACTGGTATTGTTTGGGTATTAACACTGAGTGGCGTTTTGTTATTTTGAGGTGTCCTTTCATTATTTTGATATCCGTTGGCATATTTAGGTGTGTGCCGGCATGCTTTCTTTTTGACGCCGTTTGGTGTTAGAAAGGATTTTTGCGTGTTTAACATATTGGCCACTCTCATTTTTGGGTGTTTTTTAAATTGTCTACCGCTCGTAGATTTTCCCAATGTTTTAGCAATTGTCTGAACAAAAACTTAGTAGTTTACCCAAAGCGGTATATTTTTCAGTTTCTGAAATATTTGCTTTGGGTAGGTTGGTAGTTGTTCACAGGTTGTTTCTCGTTGGGGTTTTTTCGTTTGCGTTCGCATCCATTGCTTTTTTGTCGAAGTTTAATGCTCTCTTAGTTTATTTGAGTTTTGTTTAGCCTTGACATATATTGGGTATAGTTTTGGTCAAGGTGTTTGTTTCATGTTTTAAATTTAGAGATCTATTTTTTGCGCTTCTTTTGCGCGTTTTCTGCTTTTAGTTGGTATAAGGGCTGTCGTATCAAGTTGGTGATGTGTCTGTTGTGCATACAGTTAAGTTCAGACACTTTGCTGGCTTGATACGCCCCGTGCGTTTTGACCACGTCATTGTTGCAGTTAAATTTATTTCAAATAATGACAACAAAAGTCGACGCGACAGTGGTCAATGCAACGTTAGTGTTGACGTGGCGCAGCCATCTTTACTGCGTCAGATGCAGGTCATGTGACAGAACCAACGTCAGGTGACAGAATCTAGCCAATCATGGCAAGTGTCATCCAGGCTCGGTGTTGGGTGACGTCACACCCACGCGCTTCGCAGGATTTGCGGCGAAGTTTAGCAGTGGTTGGAGCGGGCAAACTAAAGTGGCGCGCAAATCACTGCTAAAGGAGTGTAACCATGTACATAGGCTGTACATACATGACATAGGGCATATCCGGACATCGTTGATCAGTAATACCCCAGTCACATTTCCAAACTGATGTCTTCCCGGGTAGTTTAGGGGCTGTTTTTGGAACTTTCGGGGGGGGGGGGGGGGTGGGGGGACCGGTGGGACTCCCAGCAGCTGCCGGGCTATGTTAGGCTTCGGGCGGGCCCCCGGTTCATTTGAATTCGAACTTAAAATCAACTCGGGGTCCGGCGAAAAATACAAGCCGGATCCAAGCTCATTTTCTGCCTGGGTGTTGTCTCAGGTAGAATGTCGGCCAAGACCAACGAGCTCTACCTTCCCTTACCTTTTGGCAAGGCCTTATGGCTTTGGGGTTATATTGTTTGATAATTAAAATGTGAGACAATTGGGCGTCTTGAGCGGAGTATACCAAGACTGTGCAAACGTTAGGCCTCATGGCTTTGGCCATCAGGCCTTTTTCGAACTGGCAACTGCTACATTATTCATTACATGCAAGCAGTTGACCCGAACGTGCAACGGTCACAACAACATTACCCACGCCCCACTCTACATGTAAAGATATTGAAAACAGATCGAAAACAAACTGCCAACTGAGCCAATGAGCGCTAGGTAGCGGTTTTGCAGGCGCGCGCGTGACGCAATTCACCCACGTTCCCACCGACCAATCACATCGCCTCCAGCGTTGTGGACTCGTTCATTATCAATGTAGGTACGACACTTACATTTACTTCGAAAATACACCATTGAGCTCCATGTAAATGCGTTTATATTTGACAAATTGTTTATTACATCCAAGTTTTGATTTGAATTCCATTTGATTTGATTAATTTGCTGTTTAATTTAACCAGTGAATTCAAAAGCGTAAGCCTACCTCCCTTGTTTGTAGGAGCACACGACGTAATTTGTATAGGGTGACCTGCACGTGACTGGCTGATTTCGCTACCAACTTTGGTACCGATTATAAAGAAAAACATAAGAATTGCCTCGCAGTTCAGAAAAAGCCAAATGAATGAGACACTCGGCGTGTGTAGACTCTACTCAAGTCACCAAATCGCCCAAATTCACGAGGCCTTGTCAAAAGGCTACTCACAAAGAGGAACTGATAATCATTTGTGTGTGCTAAAACAAACAAGCAAAGTACATACCTTTTACACTGGAATTCTGCACAAATACAATCTCCCCAAACTGTCGCTGGTTTCACAAGTCTGTTTCGCAACACAAACTACCTTTTTGGACCAGAAATCTCACTGTCAAACAAATATGTTGCTGTGTTCCAATTATTTAAATAATACAACAAAAACGTTTTAAAAATAAATATCGTCAGAAAGTATTCTTTATTTTCAGTATCTATTTAAAAAGTTGGAATTGAACAATGTTGTGATGCATTTTTCACGATGCGCCACTTAGTCTTGATGCAAGACCGAATTTACTGTTGGAGTTTGCGATTCCCACATACGCACTGTTCATTTCAGCCGCCAGAGGGCGTACCTACACTCGCGTCTTAATTACTCCCTAAGAAAAAAGTTCGACAGCCTTTATGAGAGCACATGAATAATTAAACAGCAAGGTTAAAAAATTATGGGCGCCTGCGTAGAAGAGAAAGCGGTGCCTCCCTAAATAGGTCATGTGGGATGGTAACTTGCCGTGTACATTTGTACGTGTGCAGTGATTCACCGTGCCGCGCGAAAATGATATTGGGCCGTTTTCGTGGGTTCGACCGTGCAATTAACCGTGGTGCATGCCCTGCCGAGAAGCGGCATTTTATCGGTACGGTGCATGTGATAATCACACGAGTGCGGCGCGCTCAGCCCAGCCCAGCCCGTGACTTCCTGTCCCTGGGGTGCCTGCCCGTGTAGATTAAGACCCAATGCCATGGCCAAAACATTGGACAATGTTGGACAACAGTGGGAAAACAATCTAAACATTATGAAAATATCTCTTAGTTTTTACACCATGGTTTTTACAACCAAACTAAATTTTTACATAGTTTATAACTATGGAAATCCAGGCTGGGTGCTCAAAATCAGACATGTCATAATTTTATTTCTCATTTTTATCATCAAACTTGCTGTTCTAACATGCATTGTTTATTTTTCATTTAAAAAAAAAACGTTTATAGATAGTGGTCGGATATGGAATTCAACCTAAAAATTCAAATTATTTCTGCACTTGAAGTCAAATATTAAACTAAAAAATTAAACAATGTTGACAAACATTTCTTTTTTTTTTAGTTAACAAAACTGTGCTAATTTCCTTCAAGGGCTTCTATCCTATCTACAAAGTAGTTTGCTGCTGTTCCTGGAATTCGTAAAAACAGCTTTATATCCACAAACTTTATGGGCCTTCTCAAAGCATCCTCCTCAAAGCACTGAAAAGGGTGAAATTGTAAACATTCAGTAAACTAATAGACATCAAATTTAAATTTGTTCCATTAAACATTATTCCAGTATATTTTTAGACGCTTATGCAAGCAAGTTGCTCAAATTAATTTTCTGATTGCTGTAAAAACAAAAACATGCACGAAGAATCAGAAAAAAAGTGTTGTTTCAAATAGGCTGAAGAAAATGTACAGTAGTAAAACCATGTGGCATTGAGAGACTCCTCGGCGGGCCGTTTAACATGAAATTTACAAAAATTTAATAAGGGCATTTTGAAATTTTGGTAGGGACTTGGAAAAACATTCAAAGTTCGATTTTGATTGAAAATATCATCTCACATTACAGATTATTTTTCTGTAAATTCCAAAACAACATTCATCGCATAAATTGAGCAAGCGGTAGCCGAGATATACATCTTAGAAATCAGCCGTTTTTCCGCGAAATCATGTGTGTAAACTGATTACATGTAGGAGAGACTAGAGCTGGAAGAATGCGATGCAGTATGAAGCGCCCCCACAGTGACATATCGCGCCAAGCCAGCGAAGAATTCCTCAACTTCAAGTCTAGCTTTGTCACGAAAGCCTAAATGCAGCAGAAGTAGGCCTACGTAGCCTATAGCACACGTGGGGGCGCGCAACGTCATTGTCAATGTGTAATAGCACACATTTACGCCTGGAATGAAAACTACGCACTCGACGACGCTCACAAAGAGGAACTGATAATCATTTTTGTGTGCTAAAACAAACAAACAAAGTGCATGTTTTTAAAAATAAATATCTTCAGAAAATATTCTTTATTTTCAGTATCTATTTAAAAAGTTGGAATTGAACAATGCTGTGATGTTTACAGTGCATTTCTCACGATGCGCCACTTCGCATACGGCAGAAAGCCACTGTGAAACTGACCAGTATTAGTGTACCCAGTGCGTGCGCGATGACGTTACATATTTCCAAGTCCCTAATTTTGTTGAATCTGCCCAACAATTTATTACTTCAGACATTGTGTACAAAGCATGTGATACTGAATGAAATTAGTAGTTTTTAAGGAAGGGGTAGTTCTTCACTCAGATTCACTCCTAAATTTCGGGTTTTTTATATCATATCTGAAATTACTGATGCTTGCAAGTCATTTTAGGGAAAAATAGTAGTAGACAACTTCTCCGAAATCGTTTTGCACTTTTTTTAACCGAAGCCAATAATATGAAAAGCATGCCATAGTATAGAGGAAGAAAACAATGTTCCCAGTCGTTTTCTTTCTCCATGCGTAAAGCGATGAAAAAAATTGTGACCAGCATGCAGAAAATGTCGTACAAAAATCTCTAAATGCCAGTCTTTGATGGCCTTTGAACTTTTTGATTCCCAATTTAGAACGAAATGCTTCGTCTTCACTGGCTGCCCGATCATCACACCCGAATGTAGACCCGTTCACGGGTCTAACCAACCCAACCGTACTGCGTTGCTCAAGTTTAGCGAGCAACACTGCAGGCCGTGCCGGCCGGCCGGCCGGCCGCGGCGGACGGCCGAGCGAGCCAGTGCAACGAGGAAGATAGCTTTGTCCGTGGACAATGTGTGTTTGCCTCACATTGTTTGCCTGCTGATCGATCGATCGATCAGCGGGTAGGCTTATGTGTTAGCAACGCAGCGACATGCACTGTCGGTCCATGTGTATGTACTCTGGGTACCAGACCGACACAGAGCTGCAGTGAATTATGGACATTAGATGACGTCACGCATTTCACCGTGTCGAAAAAAGGTATGCCAGGAATTCGCTCGGTATTTTGCGAGCGATTTATACGGAATAGTAAAGACTGTCTTTTGGACTGTATTTCAGGTGCGCCCTCTGGCGACCAATGTTGAATAGTCTATGTGCGTCGTGTATCGCGCGCCAAAAGGCAGTCTTGCCGAAAGACTATGCGCCACTTCGCATACGGCAGAAATCCACTTTGAAACTGACCATGCAGCATTAGCGTATCCAGTACGCGCGCGATGACGTCCCTACATACACGTTCGCCACAAATTTATTTATGTTATATTTTGACAGGGTAGCCCCTTCAGTTATAGAACTGCTATCCTTGGGGCCCGGTAAATATTGCCTAATCACCCCAAGTTCGGTATAAATACCATAGGGGCCTACGTCCTAGCCACTAATTCTCCATAAAATAACATAGCACCCCAGAAAGTGTAAATGTAGCCCAGTGAGGAATTATGAATTTAGCAGTGAGAACATTTCAAGTTTTCCTTTTAAAACACAGGATTTTCATGTCATGGAGTCTCAATCGGCAAACGTGTAAGGTATTTCCCCAATCTGGGAGGGCAAGTATTTTTGTGGCGAGTACACTCATCCCCAAAACACTACACGTTTCGCACTATACAGTTACCTCAAATTAACATATTTGCCACTTTTTCAAACTAAAAAAAAAAATATCACTTTAATATTATTTTTGGTATGAATTCCCTTCACTGGTCGGCACCGAGACGCCGTGTGTTAAGTCTGTAGAACTGGGCAGAAAAAGTATTTAAGGAAATTGTTTTTCACTCCTAAATTCACTTCCCTTTGAAATATTAACACGTTGTGGTGGTTATTGAGTCATATAGGCCTGAGGAGAATAAATGGAGACAAGTAAACGGAATTATTTCCTTATTTTTTGTTTTTTTAATAAATAATATTTAACTTTAAGCAATGAAAACTCATTTCGCCTACCTTTTTGAATGTCGGTTTTCCGTTCACTGAAATACGGGGAGAAAATTTGCGAAGTCAACTGCACTCGGTGTTAATATCTTGTACTGAAGAACTTGATGGTCGCACGGTTGTCTAATGCTAGCACGGTGCGGTTGCCATAATTTAGGCGTGTCGGAATTCTGGTCTGAATACCTATTGTGCGAGTGCGGTGTTTCATGCAACGTATTCAAATTTCTTTTGAGTTCAGGAAAGTGCGACAAGGTCAGTGGTGTACTCCCATACAACTTACGAACCATGGGAACGCATATACGTTTGCAGCAAACTGGCTGGCATTATGTTTTCTCTATTGCGCAATGCACCTACAGCCGTCAATGCTCAAGACTAATTGTGTAATGCAAACAGTACACACATTTTCCGACGACTTTAGCATGTTTTCATAATTTAAAAAGTAAAATGTAGCTGTAATCTGTCCACCCTCGAGGTGTTATGCGGTTACTAAATATTTGTTTATTTATTTTTGTTTATTTATATACCACATCCAACAGCGGAGGGACCGCCAATTACAGGAATGGGAGCAAGTGTGGTTGAGTGCCTTGCTCAAGGGCACAGGTGCCACAACCCGTCACGGCCAGGAATCGAACCTACATTCTAGTACTAGCACAGGAACTTAAGTTCGACGCACTAGACCGCTCGGCCATAACACCCCACAACTTATACAATATTGTCAGGAAAAAACTACAGAAAACTCCTGTTTTCTGGCCGTTCGTTCGAGTTTACTCAAAAGGCGATCATTTTAGACCAAAATATGCACAGACAATATGAACCTATTTTCCAACTGATCCATCAAACGACGACTAGAATGGAATCTAGATGCATTAATGCATTTTACCGCATAGACGATAACATTATTTATGCCGAGCGAACGCGGTCATTGTTGATCGAGGATTCGGCGCGGTTTTGTTCCCCTTCGAAGCCAATTTTGCACACGAGTTTCTGCACGGTTTGCCAGCCGGAGTTTGCGGACGCAAGCGAAGTCATTCTGTGGGCCACCCTACTGAATATGCAGTGGCACTATGCGAAAGATTCTGGTACGTACTCCTGCTGCATTTAGGCTTTCGTGACAAAGCTTATAGTTTTGCAGAAAACGAGACAGCGTGTTGAACTAAGACTGATCAGACTTGAAGTTGAGGAATTCTTCGCTGGCTTGGCGCAATATGTCACTGTGGGGGCCGCTTCATACTGCATCGCATTCTTCAATTCCAGCCCTCTCCTAATCGGTTTATACACACATGATTTCGCGGGAAAACGGCCGATTTCTAGTATGTATATTTCGGCTACCGCTTGCTCAATTTATGCGATGAATGTTGTTTTGGAATTTACAGAAAATAATCTGTATTGTGAGATGATATTTTCAATCAAAATCGAACTTTGAATTTTTTCCCCAAGTCCCTAGTAAAAGAGCTATGAAAAACGTGATTTCCCCACCTTTCTATAGGGATGTACAGTGATCACGGTGAAGGAATAGTGATGTCCGTGAAACAAATACTTACTGTGTAAAACCACACTAACAACCAGGACGAAATAATGACAACAAAAGTCGACGCGACAGTGGTCAATGCAACGTTAGTGTTGACGTGGCGCAGCCATCTTTACTGCGTCAGATGCAGGTCATGTGACAGAACCAACGTCAGGTGACAGAATCTAACCAATCATGGCAAGTGTCATCCAGGCTCGGTGTTGGGTGACGTCACACCCACGCGCTTCGCAGGATTTGCGGCGAAGTTTAGCAGTGGTTGGAGCGGGCAAACTAAAGTGGCGCGCAAAGCACTGCTAAAGGAGTGTAACCATGTACATAGGCTGTACATACATGACATAGGCATATCCGGACATCGTTGATCAGTAATACCCCAGTCACATTTCCAAACTGATGTCTTCCCGGGTAGTTTAGGGGCTGTTTTTGGAACTTTCGGGGGGGGGGGGGGTGGGGGGACCGGTGGGACTCCCAGCAGCTGCCGGGCTATGTTAGGCTTCGGGCGGGCCCCCGGTTCATTTGAATTCGAACTTAAAATCAACTCGGGGTCCGGCGAAAAATACAAGCCGGATCCAAGCTCATTTTCTGCCTGGGTGTTGTCTCAGGTAGAATGTCGGCCAAGACCAACGAGCTCTACCTTCCCTTACCTTTTGGCAAGGCCTTATGGCTTTGGGGTTATATTGTTTGATAATTAAAATGTGAGACAATTGGGCGTCTTGAGCGGAGTATACCAAGACTGTGCAAACGTTAGGCCTCATGGCTTTGGCCATAAGGCCTTTTTCGAACTGGCAACTGCTACATTATTCATTACATGCAAGCAGTTGACCCGAACGTGCAACGGTCACAACAACATTACCCACGCCCCACTCTACATGTACAGATATTGAAAACAGATCGAAAACAAACTGCCAACTGAGCCAATGAGCGCTAGGTAGCGGTTTTGCACGCGCGCGCGTGATGCAATTCACCCACGTTCCCACCGACCAATCACATCGCCTCCAGCGTTGTGGACTCGTTCATTATCAATGTAGGTACGACACTTACATTTACTTCGAAAATACACCATTGAGCTCCATGTAAATGCGTTTATATTTGACAAATTGTTTATTACATCCAAGTTTTGATTTGAATTCCATTTGATTTGATTAATTTGCTGTTTAATTTAACCAGTGAATTCAAAAGCGTAAGCCTACCTCCCTTGTTTGTAGGAGCACACGACGTAATTTGTATAGGGTGACCTGCACGTGACTGGCTGATTTCGCTACCAACTTTGGTACCGATTATAAAGAAAAACATAAGAATTGCCTCGCAGTTCAGAAAAAGCCAAATGAATGAGACACTCGGCGTGTGTAGACTCTACTCAAGTCACCAAATCGCCCAAATTCACGAGGCCTTGTCAAAAGGCTACTCACAAAGAGGAACTGATAATCATTTGTGTGTGCTAAAACAAACAAACAAAGTACATACCTTTTACACTGGAATTCTGCACAAATACAATCTCCCCAAACTGTCGCTGGTTTCACAAGTCTGTTTCGCAACACAAACTACCTTTTTGGACCAGAAATCTCACTGTCAAACAAATATGTTGCTGTGTTCCAATTATTTAAATAATACAACAAAAACGTTTTAAAAATAAATATCGTCAGAAAGTATTCTTTATTTTCAGTATCTATTTAAAAAGTTGGAATTGAACAATGTTGTGATGCATTTTTCACGATGCGCCACTTAGTCTTGATGCAAGACCGAATTTACTGTTGGAGTTTGCGATTCCCACATACGCACTGTTCATTTCAGCCGCCAGAGGGCGTACCTACACTCGCGTCTTAATTACTCCCTAAGAAAAAAGTTCGATAGCCTTTATGGAAGCACATGAATAATTAAACAGCAAGGTTAAACAATTATGGGCGCCTGCGTAGAAGAGAAAGCGGTGCCTCCCTAAATAGGTCATGTGGGATGGTAACTTGCCGTGTACATTTGTACGTGTGCAGTGATTCACCGTGCCGCGCGAAAATGATATTGGGCCGTTTTCGTGGGTTCGACCGTGCAATTAACCGTGGTGCATGCCCTGCCGAGAAGCGGCATTTTATCGGTACGGTGCATGTGATAATCACACGAGTGCGGCGCGCTCAGCCCAGCCCAGCCCGTGACTTCCTGTCCCTGGGGTGCCTGCCCGTGTAGATTAAGACCCAATGCCATGGCCAAAACATTGGACAATGTTGGACAACAGTGGGAAAACAATCTAAACATTATGAAAATATCTCTCTTAGTTTTTACACCATGGTTTTTACAACCAAACTAAATTTTTACATAGTTTATAACTATGGAAATCCAGGCTGGGTGCTCAAAATCAGACATGTCATAATTTTATTTCTCATTTTTATCATCAAACTTGCTGTTCTAACATGCATTGTTTATTTTTCATTTAAAAAAAAAACGTTTATAGATAGTGGTCGGATATGGAATTCAACCTAAAAATTCAAATTATTTCTGCACTTGAAGTCAAATATTGAACTAAAAAATTAAACAATGTTGACAAACATTTCTTTTTTTTTTAGTTAACAAAACTGTGCTAATTTCCTTCAAGGGCTTCTATCCTATCTACAAAGTAGTTTGCTGCTGTTCCTGGAATTCGTAAAAATAGCTTCATATCCACGAACTTTATGGGCCTTCTCAAAGCATCCTCCTCAAAGCACTGAAAAGGGTGAAATTGTAAACATTCAGTAAACTAATAGACATCAAATTTAAATTTGTTCCATTAAACATTATTCCAGTATATTTTTAGAGGCTTATGCAAGCAAGTTGCTCAAATTAATTTTCTGATTGCTGTAAAAACAAAAACATGCACGAAGAATCAGAAAAAAAGTGTTGTTTCAAATAGGCTGAAGAAAATGTACAGTAGTAAAACCATGTGGCATTGAGAGACTCCTCGGCGGGCCGTTTAACATGAAATTTACAAAAATTTAATAAGGGCATTTTGAAATTTTGGTAGGGACTTGGAAAAACATTCAAAGTTCGATTTTGATTGAAAATATCATCTCACATTACAGATTATTTTTCTGTAAATTCCAAAACATTCATCGCATAAATTGAGCAAGCGGTAGCCGAGATATACATCTTAGAAATCAGCCGTTTTTCCGCGAAATCATGTGTGTAAACTGATTACATGTAGGAGAGACTAGAGCTGGAAGAATGCGATGCAGTATGAAGCGCCCCCACAGTGACATATTGCGCCAAGCCAGCGAAGAATTCCTCAACTTCAAGTCTAGCTTTGTCACGAAAGCCTAAATGCAGCAGAAGTAGGCCTACGTAGCCTATAGCACACGTGGGGGCGCGCAACGTCATTGTCAATGTGTAATAGCACACATTTACGCCTGGAATGAAAACTACGCACTCGACGACGCTCACAAAGAGGAACTGATAATCATTTTTGTGTGCTAAAACAAACAAACAAAGTGCATGTTTTTAAAAATAAATATCTTCAGAAAATATTCTTTATTTTCAGTATCTATTTAAAAAGTTGGAATTGAACAATGCTTTACAATGTTTTACAACGCATTTCTCACGATGCGCCACTTCGCATACGGCAGAAAGCCACTGTGAAACTGACCAGTATTAGTGTACCCAGTGCGTGCGCGATGACGTTACATATTTCCAAGTCCCTAATTTTGTTGAATCTGCCCAACAATTTATTACTTCAGACATTGTGTACAAAGCATGTGATACTGAATGAAATTAGTATTTTTTAAGGAAGGGGTAGTTCTTCACTCAGATTCACTCCTAAATTTCGGGTTTTTTATATCATATCTGAAATTACTGATGCTTGCAAGTCATTTTAGGGAAAAATAGTAGTAGACAACTTCTCCGAAATCGTTTTGCACTTTTTTAACCGAAGCCAATAATATGAAAAGCATGCCATAGTATAGAGGAAGAAAACAAAATTCCCAGTCGTTTTCTTTCTCCATGCGTAAAGCGATGAAACAAATTGTGACCAGCATGCAGAAAATGTCGTACAAAAATCTCTAAATGCCAGTCTTTGATGGCCTTTGAACTTTTTGATTCCCAATTTAGAACGAAATGCTTCGTCTTCACTGGCTGCCCGATCATCACACCCGAATGTAGACCCGTTCACGGGTCTAACCAACCCAACCGTACTGCGTTGCTCAAGTTTAGCGAGCAACACTGCAGGCCGTGCCGGCCGGCCGGCCGCGGCGGACGGCCGAGCGAGCCAGTGCAACGAGGAAGATAGCTTTGTCCGTGGACAATGTATGTTTGCCTCACATTGTTTGCCTGCTGATCGATCGATCGATCAGCGGGTAGGCTTAGGTGCTAGCAACGCAGCGACATGCACTGTCGGTCCATGTTTATGTACTCTGGGTACCAGACCGACACAGAGCTGCAGTGAATTATGGACATTAGATGACGTCACGCATTTCACCGTGTCGAAAAAAGGTATGCCAGGAATTCGCTCGGTATTTTGCGAGCGATTTATACGGAATAGTAAAGACTTTCTTTTGGACTGTATTTCAGGTGCGCCCTCTGGCGACCAATGTTGAATAGTCTATGTGCGTCGTGTATCGCGCGCCAAAAGGCAGTCTTGCCGAAAGACTATGCGCCACTTCGCATACGGCAGAAATCCACTTTGAAACTGACCATGCAGCATTAGCGTATCCAGTACGCGCGCGATGACGTCCCTACATACATACACGTTCGCCACAAATTTATTTCTGTTATATTTTGACAGGGTAGCCCCTTCAGTTATAGAACTGCTATCCTTGGGGCCCGGTAAATATTGCCTAATCACCCCAAGTTCGGTATAAATACCATAGGGGCCTACGTCCTAGCCACTAATTCTCCATAAAATAACATAGCACCCCAGAAAGTGTAAATGTAGCCCAGTGAGGAATTATGAATTTAGCAGTGAGAACATTTCAAGTTTTCCTTTTAAAACACAGGATTTTCATGTCATGGAGTCTCAATCGGCAAACGTGTAAGGTATTTCCCCAATCTGGGAGGGCAAGTATTTTTATGGCGAGTACACTCATCCCCAAAACACTACACGTTCGGCACTAAACAGTTACCTTAAATTAACATATTTGCCACTTTTTCAAACTAAAAAAATAAATATCACTTTAATATTATTTTTGGTATGAATTCCGTTCACTAGTCGGCACCGAGACGCCGTGTGTTAAGTCTGTAGAACTGGGCAGAAAAGGTATTTTCAAGGAAATTGTTGAATGTTTTTCACTCCTAAATTCACTTCCCTTTGAAATATTAACACGTTGTGGTGGTTATTGCGTCATATAGGCCTAAGGAGAATAAATGGCGAAAAGTAAACGGAATTATTTCCTTATTTTTTGTTTTTTTAATAAATAATATTTAACTTTAAGCAATGAAAACTCATTTCGCCTACCTTTTTGAATGTCGGTTTTCCGTTCACTGAAATACGGGGAGAAAATTTGCGAAGTCAACTGCACTCGGTGTTAATATATTGTACTGAAGAACTTGATGGTCGCACGGTTGTCTAATGCTAGCACGGTGCGGTTGCCATAATTTAGGCGTGTCGGAATTCTGGTCTAAATACCTATTGTGCGAGTGCGGTGTTTCATGCAACGTATTCAAATTTCTTTTGAGTTCAGGAAAGTGCGACAAGGTCAGTGGTGTACTCCCATACAACTTACGAACCATGGGAACGCATAAACGGTCGAGTTGGTATGACGGTCGAGTTGGTAGGAGTCGAGTTGGCAAACGGTCGAGTTGACCTGCACCCGCTAAAGTTGCTCCGGTTGCATGTATGATGTACCATGTGCATGATGATAATGTGTAGTGGGTCCCATGCATGATGTCTTGCAGTCTTGTTTTCCCGATAGCGGCGGTTTGAGGCAGCCTTTAATCGTCTTTTTGGCGCTGTCGTTTAACTTAATTAGGCCTTCCTTTTCCATTTTCCGTTTTCATCATTCAAGGAATGTCTCTGGCGCAATTCATTCACTCGATGCATTCCGCGTATTTTTTTTTGCGCTATGCGTTATGAAATTTACGTCGATATGCACGAAAGACCACATAACAACCTTGTTACAAAGATAGTCGAGCATCCCGTTACGTTACGCGGCATATCTGGGGGACAAGGTTGACCATGTCATAAATATTATCGGTCGTGTGAGGGCAGCATTCAACAAAATGTTTAAAAATATTGACTTTTCGTCTCGTGAGACGAAAACTAATTGTTTTACTCATTTTTCAAGTACTACAGCACTTTAGACAAAACCATTTAAGGGGAAGTATTCTACGTTCATCATGTTTATATTGTGTAATTAAGTTAGGCGTAAATCTGTGAAATATTTTTTTATTTTCGAGATACCAATACTGCCTTTAATTCTTCCTTTTTCCACATGATGTGCACGTCTATATCAATTTCAATGGGATTGTTGGAATTCCCCACGTTTTGTGCCATTTTGCATTAACCGTGCAACAATACGGAACAAGCAAATCCAAATTACAACAGTTTTAAGTTTTGTTTTCTAAATCAATCAAAGTCCGACTATATTCACGAAAATAAAACCATATGCAGTTGTGTTGTCCCTTATGTACATGGGTCTGTCCACAGTAATGGGGTACATTTGAAAAGTAAGTCAATAATTCCTTTCAGATGTCTTTAGTTTATCTCAGAATTAAAGAAATGTCCTTGTTTTGTTCTCAGGAGATAACTTTTGCCCAAAAAGGTAAAAAATTTCTGCCACAACATACATTTTTGAAAAGCTTGTGTACAAATTTTCCTATTACGTAGGTAACGTGGACAGACCATTTTGTGACATTTTTTTCCGTCTTTGTTACACGCGTAATAGGAAAATTTGTGCACGGGGTTTTCAGAAATGTATGTTGTAGGACTATTTTTCTTACTCCTTGGTGAAAAAGTTATTTCCTCAGTTTAGCTTGATAATTTAAAGATAAAATTAAGACATTTGAAGTGAACACGGACCTAAGATCTTGAATGTTACAGAAATGTACCCCATTACTGTGGACAGACCCACATGTAAGTGTACGTACACGTACGTATGCGGAGATCAAAAGCACGTACAGTGTAGTACATGTACATGTAGGCTACCCCATTCGGCGTGTGGTGTCACATGTACCATCTGCCTCGACTGTTAAACGCAGAACTTTGTTCTCCTGTCGCCATGGTTCTACATCATTAATGGTTTTCAAAATCCACCGCACGGATCTGACTTCAGGCTCAGTCTTAGCGATTTTAAGTTCCCCTTATGAGTAGTTCATTTCCTGGAATTCCTCTTGATGAAGTACGCTCCAACAGAAGTGAACGTTCAAGTTGGTGTTGACGCCATGTTTATTCAACTGGCAATGCGTCGTTTTTAGTGGAAAGATGCACTGGATAAATCACGGAATTACAACAACACTTTCGGCCCAAGTTTATTCTGCGATTTTCAGTGCATCGATCGTTGTCGTTGTACTCCATCCAACAGGGGCCAATTTCATGGCGTTGCTTAGCACACAAATTTGCTTAGCACAGGATTTGTTTGCTTTATTTTGTAAAAATGGATTGCCAGCCAAAATCGTAAGTGATGTGTATTGAAAGGTATTCTTCTACTCTTGCGAAGAGCACAAGTTGGTGTATAATTTTGGCTTGTAATCCATTTTATAAAGCAAATAAATCCTGTGCTTCAAATTTTCGTGCTAAGCAACGCCATGAAATTGGCCCCTGATCGCTTTTTCATAAAGCATCGCGCGTCGCATTAGGCGCGAAAAGGCATTACACTGTAACTGCATGATCCATGGCACACACACACAAAGATGGAACCCGGTAAGCCTACACACATTTCACATAATGCAACAGCATGTATACAAAATGCAACCAGACATGTACGTTTATCAGTACATTTATGAGCCCACCATTTGCACGGTCATAGTTCACGCTTAAGTCAACAATGTAATAATTCACGGTTTATGTAACCACAAAGCGATTCCAACAACTGTGTACATGAAAGCTCGTGGTATTTTCCCGTGGGTATTTCCACTCAGATCGGACGTAGGCTACGTGCGAGTAGAGCTAGAGGAGTGCGTTTAGGCCTTGTGGCGAATTGCTGAAGATGTGTACCGTTGGTGATGCGGGGATGGGATATCTAACACACAGAGTCCTGCGGACAATAGCAGACATTTTGTTGTCCACAATTTTTAGTTTAGGGTGATTGTGGATTAGTTCCAGAGCAACGGAATCTTTGGCAGGTAGACTATACATATGACAGTTTAAAAAGGTGAGTAGGCCTAAATGTCACATCTCAGGGCATGTCATGGGTGTACATTGTAATTTGGAAGGGACAACACTTGTACGCTTCATGTAAGTCGCTATCTTTTGTTGTTGTTGTTGTTGTATATTTTATGGCATCTTCGGCAACCAAGGCCCTTTATGCCATCAACTATACGGTTTTAGCTTTAACTATACTTCATACTCGGACTCCGAAAAAGACATCAACAACACATTTTGCATTTGGATCAGGCCACAGCCAAAGAGATGTTATGACGAAGAAGGAGTTGCAGTTTTAGAAGTGGGAGGAAAACCCCCAGAGAAATGCCCCAGGGGAAACCCCACGCGGTCAAGTAGGGACTGCAAACCCAATCCACATACTTCGCTATCGATCTTTTGCAGTTCGGCGCTCGGATTTGAGAGGGCGTTAGTCAGGACACAACATATTTTTTACATTTGTTTACCATTGATATATATTAAGAACACATCACTGGATGCGCGGCAACGACCTCTAAATTTGAAGCCACCGTCCGCCATCTTAGCACTCCAAATACAATGCCTTGCCTAGACTGAACACAACATCAGGGCCCAATTTCATAGCTGCTTATAAGCGCTAGCTAAAAACGTATGCTTAGTGACTGTAGCAGGAAAGTTGTGCTAACGTTAAGGCTATTTGACGGCCGCGGCGCTTGGAAACCGCCATTGTTGCGTCACTATCTTAAGCAAAATTTGGCTCTGCGGTTGAGGCAGGTTTTCAGTTGCTTACCGTTAACGATGTCTATGAAATAGCCTGACGCTCGGTTAATTGAAAATGGGCTGTTAAACAGCTCTATGAAATTGAGCCCTGGTATCATGGTGCCTGATGGGTGTACATTGTGATTAGGAAGGGTGCCTGATCACCATTGAAATGAAACAACCAAACTTGGGATGAGATAAAAATCGTAAGGGCCTTATCGGGATTCGAACCCGAGACATCTGACTCCATATAGGCAGACGCTTTATCAGCTGAGCTATAAGGCACATTTGATATATTCCCTCAGGTTTTTCCTATAGACCCAATTCTTCTCTCGGCGTTGCATGGTGGCACAACTGAGCAAAGTAACGAACACAACATCTGGCATGGTGCCTGCTCACCATTGAAATGAAACAACCAAACATGGGATGAGACCGGGGGATGAGAGCAAAGTCGTACTTTTCTCTCATCCCAAGTTTGGTTGCCTAGACTTGTCATACTTTCTTCACTAGTTTACATGTGTGTATAAGTGGAATGCAAGCGATCGCATGGACCGGGGAGCAGTCGATCTAGGCAAAGCATTGTTTCGGGAGTACAATGGCGGCCGGCGCATGACTTCAATTCTTGTATAGCCAGTGATTATATATCGATGCGTATGGGAGTCGGGGAAACAAGACACATCAATCTTGACGTCATCCATGCAGTCGTTGCAATCGTTGCATGGTTAAAGGCAGAGGCTCGTCAGCAATGCGCGCGCGCCAAATTCGTGCCACGAAATACTCAGCTCCATAGCAAAGGTATGGAGCTGCGTATTTCGTGGCACGAATTTGGCGCGTGCGCATTGCTGACGAGCCTGTGCCTTTAATTTGACGCCATATCACCCCTTTCAAAATTTGAAATATGGCGCAGCAGATACTAGTTGCATTAGTTGCAGAGTATATATCATCAAAATTAATTGGGTTGCCGACGTTGAAAACAAGATTCTCTTATTCTCATCAAGGTTTATGCACCGGGCACTACATCGGTAATATTTTTGATTAAATTCGTCGATAACTTCAAACAAGTGTTGTCCCTTCAATCAAAGGAGCTTGCTTAATATATTTCGTTCTAACCTTACAATCATATAAAATACCTCCCCAAAATATTCCTGGACAATTCTACAGAAAATGCGAATTTAAATTTGTACAAATCTAAATGCAAAATTCAATATATCGCGCTGATTTGGAGAACACATCCCGGTTTCATTTTCGCAATAACTAGCTAATTTCGATTTCATTTTGCGTCATTCAGACAACTGAATGTGCCTATAGGCTTTATTTAAAGAATTACAAATACGTACGTCATAGGCTTTCGGTTTCAAGATACGTTGCTAGTATTGCGAATGTGCAATCCAATTCAAGGCATGGAGCTGCGTATTTCCTGGCACGAATTTGGCGCGCGCGCATTGCTAATATATACTCTCCAGCAAAAGAAACTGTGCATGATAAAAATTGCTGTATTTTTTCAGCCATGGCAGATAACTCGCTGGAATAAACTGTTAATGAAAGTCCATGAAATCTTTCAAATGGTTAACCGAACTTGAAATGTACAAAATGTGTTCTTCGTGTTCACAGAGGTTGCTGAAAACTGGCTTGCCAATATTGAAGTCGCACAAAGTCAGTATCGAGTGCGTCCCCCTTGTGCATTAATCACTGCTGTGCATCTTCGCCTCATGGAGCCAATGACACGCGCATGAAAGAGAATATTGACTTTTGGGTAGTCCTTTTATACGGCTTGCTAACGAGACCTGAACTTTATGGAATTCTGTTACATAACAACCTGTAGGACCCCTATTGTGAAATCAACACCCAGGCATGCCTAAGCCCTGCACTATGCCATGAGCAGGTTTTGAGTGCATAACCTTTTTCTAACAATGTCAGAGAATATTGTCTGTGAATTTGGTGTTTATTTTCCACCTACTTGAAAAAATACAACAATTTTTACCATGCACAGTTTCTTTTGTTGGAGAGTATATAAGCCTGTGCCTTGAACATTCCTTTTCATTTGTTGAGAGAATGCGATTTAAATTGCGTCTACGATCATGAATATTAATTAGGGTTTGTTTTGCCCTACCCGTAACTTGATTAGCACTGTATGGTCAGTGCTTCCTCGAGAGGCTGAGAAAATCTTCCTAGAGTGTTCGGGTGGGACTCGAATCCACGACCTGGTGCATAGGCCTACTAGGCAGACTGACGTCTTAACCACTCGGCCACTTAACTCTCCGTGCGCCCAAGGTACTCATCTGAGAGGCATTTAAAAAACGATTTTAATTTAAATTTTGTTTTGCTGAAACTACATGTAATCCTCAGTCGAAAAGCCTATAGTTTGATATTCTGCAGCCACGTGCTTTAATGTTGACTCATGGAGGAAGAAACAATTCCTCCATGGTTGACTTAAGTCCCTAGCCTGGCCGACTCTGCGTGTAAATACACCCATGTTACCGCTCCCCCAGTGACAGAATGTAGAGAGGAGATGTTTACAATCAATAACCTTGTAGAGGATTAGCCCCAGGGGGTTGGCTGCATGGGTCACTAAATAAGAATAATAGAAACTACCTCTCGGATTAGCCCCTTGGTACTCCTGTGTTATTTTTTGGGGCGTGGTGCCTCGGAGGGTGAATAAAGTAAACCATGATTTCCACACTGTTGGTGCGCATGCGCCTCTTGCTCTACCTCCCTCAAAACGCTCTATCGTTTTATTTTATAGGTTTGGAACTGAGACGTGAAGAGTAAAATACAATATGGTCTCTGTGCACGAGGAAATCCGTTCCTTCACCATGAACGTTCATGTCATGAATTCCACCGCAACTACAAGTGATGACGTCACAATGACGTTCGTGCGTGCGGTGTGTGCCGCTCTGAACTCACCTAATAGGGAAGTTTTGACATTGATGAATATGGACCGAGAGATGTTAACGAAGGAACGCCTTGACAAGTGGAAACAGAACATTGAAGGTGAGCTCTCAAAGAACCTTAAAACATCACAGTGGCGCAGTTGTTTTGCTTTTTGCAATCAACCTCCGAACGCGGAGTATCTATATTGCTACACCACGCCGACTGCGCAACCCTATACTATGAACTTTAATCTCCGATTGCCAACGGATACAAGCACGGAGCTTGTAACAGAGTATGACCAAGTCATGGGCGTCTTATCGAGAGAGGTAGACCGCTCATCAGGTCGGCCATATTTCGACTTTGATGAACATTTACCAAGAGCCGAACCTCCTTCGTCAGCTTTTAGTGATGGTACTAGCCACAGCTTCCATCATCTTCCAGGACTTTTGGACATTAACCTAGGCGATACTATCCGAACACCAGAGTCAAAAACAGTCCAGTATAAGAAATTAGACGATGGGAAAACCCTAGTTAAGAACATAGACAAAAACGTTTCGGAATACTTAGGAGCCTTTGCAAACTACGAAGGTGGATGGATCATCATAGGCATCGAAGACAAGAACTACAAAGTGATCGGGCAGACCATTTCCGAAGAAGCAAAAGTTGAAATAGAGGCGTGTCTGGACAGGTGTGCCAAGCGGAAGACGTGGGGCATGAATCAAGAGGTCCCTGACCGCGGAAGGCATTGGGATGTCTGTTTCCACCCCTTGGGCGGCGGCAAGCACCTCGTTGAGGTTCGAGTCAACCCTTTCTACGGCGGAGTCTTTCAGAAATCCCCGGAATCCTACATTTTAAAAGTAAACGACGATGGAGAGAAAGTTATTGCGGAGATGAGGTTTGATGATTGGATGGCAGCCATGATGAGACAAAAACTAACAGGTATACGTATGGATATTCTTTAATTAAATAGAACTGACCGCCCAAAGTTGTCAACGTTTTCACGGTTCTACACTAGACTAGCGTATTTGTAAGACTCCTTCCCTCCCCCGAAATACTACTTGTCATCACTACCATGAAATGTAACTTATTACACTGTATATAACGTCCCCTTTATAGAACCGTAAAAATGTTGCGCGAATTATTTTAGACAAAAATAAATATTTTTCCCATGAATATATGTGACGCGTATATTAGAGAAACGAGTGTGGTGCAACACAGTCTGGCCGGGTCACAGAACTTGAAAAGAAAATTCTGATCACCGGTAATCACCGGTAATCACCGGTTTAACCAATTTATGGTTAGGTTTAAGGTTCATTACCATAAACTTATCAAAATTTTAAAATGGATTTCTATTTATGATTGCAAAAACTCTACTGACGCCAGAGTGGACACCTTCTCGTTCAACTTCTTCTCTTAGAAGACCTTGTAGACTCCATTAAATTTGTTTACTCGTGTTTCTTTACAGAAAAAAGACGGAGCGACGAGATGCGCCAAAAATTTGAAATGCTTAGTACACACATTTCTGGTGGTTGCTCGGTTTTTGCCCTGAAGAATGCCCGCCGAGAAATACAAGAAAGGATGCTCACCAGTAAGTGGGGGTGGGGTGCTATTAATTTTAAAAGATTTTTACAAGAGAGATATTCATTTAAGACTCTCTCTGGAAGATAACGATGAATGCAATATCTGGTATGGAGCCTAATCGCCATTGAAATTAAACAACCCAACTTGGGATGAGAGAAAAATCGTAAGGGCCTTATCGGGATTCGAACCTGAGATGTCTGACTCGCCGGACAGACAATCTACCAGCTGAGCTCTAAGGAACAGTGATATACTCCCCCAGGTTTCCCCATATGAACTAATTTTTCGTCTCGGTGTTACATGGGAGCGCATCTGGGCAATTAATGAAAGTAATGTCCGGCATAGTGCCTATGACAAATGAGGGTTGACAAATGACACTGTGAGCAACTAACAATGGAAATTGGGCACAAACCATTGTTATTAACAATGGTGTGTGCCCAATTTCCATTGTTAGTTGCTCATAGTGTGAGGGTTTAAAAATGTAATCTGAATACACTTAAAATTAATGTAGATTACATGCTGTTTGGGGTTGTAGTATTTTTTATCAAGCAGAGTGTTTTGAACAGCAACATATGTTGTCTCTTCTTCCGACAGTAAAGGAAGGTCTACACATTTGGCCCGAGTCTTACCATAGTCTTGTACATCCTGAGGTTGCTCCATTGCTCGACAGTGTAATCTCTGCTCTGAGGGTTAGGTTTTGGTCCACAAAGGGACTATGTGTAGTTTCTCAGTGTATAGTAGCCGACATAGGCATCCAAAGACCTGGAGATGGCAGGGATGTTGCATGCGATATATTGGTCTTCACGGAGACAGAAACTCCATTTCTAGTGACTTTGGGGCTTCCGGGGTCGTCAGATCGGGGTGAGAGGTATTCTAGGACAGCTGCAATGGCACTCGAGGACCGTCTCACTTTGCATGGTGGAGAAGGTCGGTTCTTCATCAAAAGCTGCTGGTGTGACCTGTCGACAGATCTTGAGCTCGTTCCGGGGATCTTAGAGAGCATCTTGGTACACCGACCTCAAGGTAAACCTTCCAGCTACCAAGAGATGCACCTTCAAAAACTGCAAGCACTAGTCAACGGTCTTGTCATCGCTGTCGCTGCATTCACACCGCAGACCTACCTGTACATGAGAGATTTAATGGGAGTCCAAGTCATGAACCTCTTGACACCGTCGCAACTCTTGGCACTCACGAAATGCAAAGAGAATCCCCATGTCTGCATCCAAGGCTACCCGGGTACTGGGAAGACTGTGGTTGGTATCGAAAGAGCTAAGCAACTGCGTCTTGATGGAGCTCACGTGGACGAGATCCTGTATATCCCCTCCAATTGGGAAATGGCGAAATACGTGAGGTAGGTGGTGGGTTTTTTTCTTCTGCCGAAACAGACGTCCGTTTCCACCTTCAGAATACAAATGGTTGGCACAGTGTGGGGTGACTCTCAGAGTAGTAGACTTGTAGACGAGTTCATTTTTATCACAGGCCTTTACACAAGCCTTTACAAGTCATCACAAGTCCATCACAAGTCCATCACAAATCCTCGCAAGTCCCGACAGGTCCATCACAAGTCGTCACAAGTAAAAAGTCCTCAGTACGCCGGATGCTATTGCTATTCTCAAAAGACGTAGAACGTTTCAAGGAGAATGTGGAAAATGTATTCGTTCATCCAAAATGAGCAAGACCCTTTACTCTGAAGCTGCTACACAATATGGGTAATTTGGCCAGTCTAATTTGATACGCAAACTTTTTATGAAATGTGTATCCGATTCAAACGTTAACACTGCTGATATCGTTTTAACCCTTTCAGAGACCTAACATTTCCAAGGAACTGCTCGTTACACGGGGACAAAATCTGTCTTTCTGAAGCATTCAAAGACATTATACTGATGCTGAAAGACGGGGCCATGCCCGAGAGAGTAAAGTACCTTATTCTGGATGACACACAAAACTTGCTTAGCAGGAGAAACGTTCCTGCTTCCAGTGCGGAGGAAGATATTCACAATCTTACTGAAGAGATGAGGCGTCGGGCCGTACGGAAAGGACCTCCACTTGGACTGTTGAAGTTTGAGAGATACATAGTGGACTGGTTGAAGTGCCTGTGCATTTGGCTTCGCGGGAAGCAAGGCAGCAGGATGGTGATCATTTGCGATGAGTCACAAAGTCTTGAAAAGGAACACTACTACCAGACGCTACGAGAGTTCATCCAGGAGAGCAACGGTACAACAGTGACACTGAATGTAATCATTAGAAATTCCCAGGAAATAACGGAGTTCTTCAAGAATTTTGTATCGACGCAGTGTTACGGTGTACTTCCTACAACCGCGCATGACTTCAAAGGTCAGAAGCCTGTGGTGAGACCAACCCTCCTATCGCCAGAATCGCTGAGGGAGGTCGTGGAGAGGTTCACAACAATGGGATACAGTCCAAGTGAGATTTCTCTCATTCGACACGATCTGGATAGCGACAAAACAGCACTGAATACATGTATGTCAACACCTCTCCAAAAACAGTGCATGACAGTTTACCGGACTCTAAATGATCAGCTTATAGATCTGGGAATAGGCGACAACGGAGTGCCCCATCCTCAAGTGTTCCATGCCGTTCTATTCTTCTGCCTCCTGACTAAAGAGTTGCTTGTAGATGGGGATCAAAATTCTAATTTTAAGATCAATCTAGGATCGCCTTGTTTTGCAGGAGCGTGTTCCCCAGTCTTCTTGCAAGGTATTTTGTCAGATAGAGGCAGATACACCACACCTGTCAGAGATATGGTCGTCCGCTTGTTTGGCGAGAAATGGAAGTATCTCTGTAAACTGTACAAGACTTTTGTACTGAGTGATCGAACCAACTTGACTGAAGCAGTAGACACTTTTGAAGAGTGCAAAGTGTCACTTCTTCACTGCGGAAAGAAGCAGATGAGAAATCTCCAGAAGCTGTATTCAGTCTCTGAGTTCCTTCTTGGACCTGTCACTGTCTCGGAACACATCTTCCGCATCATTGACGTCCAGCATGCGGGTTTCTACTGCTTGATCATTTTTCATGTTCTCTCAAATGTCCACGCCATACATGGAACACACGAAGTCCCTGTACGCGGCCAGCATATTTGTATTGAGAGTTTGGAACGTTTCACGGGGCGAGAGAACCAAGTGATTATTGGGGTAATGCCGCATGAAGACACCCTGAGCAGATATACGTTCAACAGTTATGTTGCAGCTCTGGCCTCTAGTGCCAGAACTAAGCTGGAAATAATTAGCCTACCCCTTCTAGTTCTGTGCTTCGCGAGCAATGTGGATTCTGAACACATACAAGTGATCAAAACCTACTTCGTTAATGAGAAATAAAACCCCGAGTCAACTTCACTTAACTATCAGCAATGTTTAAAGGCAGTATACATCATTGGTAATCTCGAAAATCAGAAATGTTCACAGATGTACGTCTCATCATCATCATGGCCCATCCCGTCGCGAACGACGATGGAGACGGCGTCTCCCACAGTCATCAATGTACAGTTGTCTCGAAGAGGATAAACCGTTATGGACCGCAGAACGCCAATGAAGACGATTGCTGGTAGTTGCCTCCTAGGAGTTAAGTGGTATCCCAAAAGTGGCAAGGTCATGTTTCAGGACGTCTTTGTATCGCAGTCTAGGTCGACCGCGAGGGCGAGGAGCGTCGGCAAGTTCACCATATAGGACATCCTTGGGGATTCGGCTATCAACCTGCCCGTGCACATGACCGACCCACCGAAGGCGACGCTGTCTCAGCATAGTGAACAAATCGGAAGTTCCTGTGACCTGCAGGATGGAGACGTTTGGGACATGATCTCGCCAGGAGATGCCAAGAATGGAACGAAGGAGTGGAAGGAGTTACCAGTGCGCAAGCCACCGACGGACCGCCGTCGGCTGCCGTCGGCTGGGAAGCGGCCGGTCGGCATCGGCACACCGACCAAAAACCACCGGCGGTTCGCCGGTGGCTTGCAAGTGGCACGCGAACAGCGTTTTACAGCTCCCGAGCTACTAGCGAACCACTAGCGGTATCCAGTGGCAAACCACCAGTGCCATGCACTGCCGCTCCTCAATCGCCAACGGAGCACTAGCGGTCCGCGGTCCGCGGGTGGCTGCCACCAGCGGCCCGCTAGCGGTGCCGCTGGCGGGCCGCTGACGGCCCGACCGCGGCTTGCGCACTGGGTTGAGACGGCGCTCTTGGCGACGGTACGTGGTCCAAGATTCACTGCAGTACAGCAGGACACTAAGTACACAGGCCGTGTAGACGCTAATCTTCAGTTTGATGGAGAGATCTCGGTTGCTTCAGACACGTTGGCGGAGACTACCGAATGTGGTTGCGGCCTTACCGATGCGGGAGTCGAGTTCAGCATCAAGAGATGCTCGAGCCGAGGTATATGCAAACTCACCAACGACATTCAGGCTAGACCCGTTGATGGAGATCAGGGGAGGAGGTATGGAACCCTGCGAGAGGACAACTGTCTTGCCGAGGCTGATCCGCATGCCGAACTCTGAGAAGGCTTTGGCAAAGGAATTACACTGGGAGTGGAGGTCGGATTCCCTGTGGGCGACAAGAGCAGCATCATCTGCGTACAGGAGTTCTCTGATAAAAACGCGTCTAAATTTAGTCCTGGCACGGAGACGAGAGCTAGTTGAAGAGCTTTCCTGAGCTGCGGGAATGGAGCAAAACACCAGAAGGGTCAGGAAAGGCACGCAGGAGGAAAGCCGAGAAGAAGATCCCGAACAAGGTGGGAGCAAGCACACAACCTCGTTTGACGCCGCGCAGGATCGGGAACTTTGCAGATTTGGAGCCATTGAATTGGACTGTGGCTTGCATGTCATCGTGAAAAGCTACAAGGATGGACAGAAGTGTGTCTGGACAGCCCATGCGCTTTAAGATGAAGAATAGGCCTGAGCGACTGACAGAGTCAAAAGCCTTCGTCAGGTCGATAAAGACGACGTAGAGTGGGCGCAGTTGCTCAATGCACTTCTCCTGTAGCTGTTTAAGGGAGAACACCATATCGACAGTTGAGCGGGAAGCACGAAACCCACACTGGCTCTCTGGAAGGACTCTATCACCGATGACCTGTAACCTGGGAAGTAGTACACGGGCAAGGACCTTGCCGGCTATGCTCAACAAGGAAATACCTCTGTAGTTGTTACAGTCTTGTTTGCTACCTATGTTTTTGAAGAGAATAATTATATTCGCATCCTTCATGTCTTGTGGTAGACAGCGCGAGTGCCAGCACAGCCGGAATACGTTAAAGAGCTCGGTTGTCAGGGCAGCACCACCACACTTCAGAACTTCAGGAGGAATGCCGTCTGCACCAGGGGACTTGTTGTTTTGAAGAAATGTTCACAGACGCCTAACGTACACAATATAAACATGATGACCGTAGAAAACTTCCCCTGAAAGTGCTATAGTCTTTGAGAAATGAGTAAAACAATTACATGAGACGAAAATTCAATTCGCCCAAAAACCATTTCGCCCAAGTGCCTTTTCGCCCCAAACCACTCCACCCGAGTGCCATTTCGCCCCAAATTACTTCGTCCAAACACTACATCGCCCAAACGCCACTTCGCCCCAAAACCACTTCGTGCACAGGCCGTGGTTAAGGGCGAAATGGTTCAGGACGAAGTGGTTTTTTGGCAAACCCTCTTTTGACTGTTTTCTCAAAAGTTTGACGAAGTAAGGAGGTGGTTTTTGCTCATGTATACAATCTCTAAGAGAGATGTTGCGTGGAAACTTCTGAGACATCATGATGCTATAAAAAAAACAATGTTTAAAAGCACGCTATAAGCATTTGATTATCACTAAAATTGCTTCGTACGCTGTCGTACGTAGTGAAAATTTCAAGTATACAGAAACAGTGACGTCGTGGTGACGTCATCAGTGATAATGTCAAAACAGCTTGGACATCGCTAAGACAAGCTTGACTAAGGCTACCGTGGCCGAGCGGTTTAGGTCATTGACTCGCAATCATAGGTGAAAACTTGGGGTTGCAGGTTCGAACCTCCCCACGGCTACGGTACCTGTGCCCTTGGGCAAGGCACTCAACCACACTTGCTCCATCCTTTGGAAGGGATGTAAAGCCGTTGGTCCAGTGTGTTAGGTAATGGAAACGCACTCTAAATATCCCAGAGCATTCTTTCGTGAAGAGCAAGGGGGATCATCCCCGGTGTCTCTGGCCATTTATAATTCTAATTCTTCATGGGTTTCCTCACGCTTGCGAGTGACAGTGCAATGAGCACTATTGAGGAATCCTTGGTATGAATACCAGAAAGAAATAATAATAATAATAATAGCTGGAGTGGTATCGGGCATGACATTTGTGCTAAACTAGTAGACAGCATATGACAAGGAGATTGCAGGCTGTCATCCAGGCTAAAGGTGGCCCAACCATAAATACCAACTACTACTCTCAATAGAACAAGGATTGGAGTTGTGTACAAATATTTGTGGGCAACGAAAACTACGTAATGACGCCCCACATCTAACGGACAAGCAGAACTGCACAAATTTGTTGTTAGTGTAGGAGATCGGAAATTGCGACCTCCTTGAAATACATGTAATGAATACATTAGCATATTTTCATATTGATCTTTATGCAAATTTTCATTTGCATACTTTTCCCGCGCAAGGAAAACGTGTCACTACCTAAGGGTATTCATGAGGTAAGAATTAAGTTAGTGCCTGGGTTTTATGACAAAATTGTGTAAGCTAGACTCCTGTATTGACAGTTTATATGCTTATCTTCTTCATCATTATAACATACTTGATATATTATTTCATAAATTGTGCCTTGTCTGGACGTACATTTTACGAGCGTATTTCGCGGTCGCGCATTAATATAGTTGTGATTAGGTCGCGCGTGTAAAAGTTGGAACTTTCTCGAGCTCCGTGAAACGGACGAACAATATTTCTAACGTCTGAGTTTTGCCAATAATTATAATTGCGGCCATGTGATGGGTTAGACACCGTGTGTCTCCCAGAAAACCCCCGGCAATGGGGTTTTTTGCAGTGAGGTTCTTCTTTTTCTGTTCTTCGGAGGAGGTGTAAAATAAAGACAAACGACACATCGTTGGTCCTCCATGGTTTACCCAACAGAACATTTTCTGCAAACGTTGAGGAAATATCACCCAACAAATGTCCAAATGAAATTCTCCAACTTTATTTTATCCAGATTTTGTTACAGTATACTTTGAAGCGCCCTCTCCTGTCTTCACAATCTCCAACAGATGGAGAAAATATTGTTTGTCTGTATTAGGCCATGGGATGATCATGCAAAAGGCTTTCAGAAATCAAAATCTGTGATCTATCCCCCAGAAAATACTTTTAGCAAAAGGTAAACAAATACCCAATAAATAGCCGTTGGTGTTCTGGATATTTTACCCAACAGAAAAATTTTCTGCATATGATAAGGAAATATGACCCAACAAACGTGAAAATGAGATTGTCCAACTTTATTTTACCCAGCATTTTTTTACAGTGTATATACAGTGAATTACAATTAAAGGCACAGGCTCGTCAGCAATGCGCGCCCGCCAAATTCGTGCTCGAAACACGCAGCTCCATGCCTTTGCTATAGAGCTGCGTATTGCGTGGCACACATTTGGCGGGCGCGCATTGCTGACGAGCCTGTGCCTTTAAACCAGCCGCTGGGAAATACTGATTAATTCATAATTTTTAATAATCTGTAGATTGCCGTGATTATTAAATTGCACGTATACTATCCACAAACAAAATGTCCGAAAGAAGCTGAGGTTAATCACTTATATCGTTGGTGTAATGGAGAAATATGATCGTCCTAAGATAGTAAGTGAAATATCACTTCATTTCATTAAATATTTCATTTTTGTTGGAGTTTCAATTTATTAAACCTGCGTGGGATGACCTGATCTCTTGGGTCGCGCGTCTCAAAAACAGCCCTGGAAGTGCAGGTTCTCATTGCTCATGGCGCAGGCAGAGTGGCGCTCCCTGCCTCAGCGGCTCTTACGGAGGTTTTGTAGTTAGCCTTGTCACAATAAAATAAGCTACATCAGCGTTCTCGATCATTCAGTCACAGTATGATTTATGTAGTTGTTAAGGCCCAATACATCACGTGCAGTTACCAACAATAATGTACTTCACGTGTTGACAAGAAAGAGTCGACTAAAAGTGTAAATATCAATGGTAACAAACACAACATTTTTTTCAGTGTAAAATCACGGTACGTTTGTGTGAGAAATTGCCAACTGAAGGTGATTGTTTAAAAAAAGTTTTCTGCAGACAACGTTTTTACCATTTATTCATACACAAAAACCATCGATGGATTTTCCAGGTTTTCTGAAGTGTTACATGCTGTAGCTGATATTTCTACAAGGCAGTTTATCAACATTATCCTTAAAGGGACATACCGGCTTTGTTGGGCTATTTTGGGCTCGAAATAGACCCATAGGCCTACATGATTCTGAAAGTGATTCCGAAATAGACTGAAGAGAACCTGAAAAGAAACCAAAAAAAATGGCCGTTTTTGAACATTTTCCAAATAATACAGATCACGTGATTTATCCGAACCAGATTCTGGTTCCGATAGATCACGTGGTATTGGAGTTAGTTTTATTTCCAGCCGTAGAAACCAGCGCGAAGTGCGAGTTGCTTTTGTCATTTGCGGTTGGTTTTTCTTCTTGTTGGAAAATAATGTCCTACGAACACTATGTACAGACCGTATTTTCCAATTTGTACACAAATCTGCCAACGTATTTCATAAGAAGGGTTTCTGGGTGTTGATATGGACGAGAGAATCTCTCAGATTTGCGCGTCTTCGCTTCGCGGCGATAAATACTATCCGAAGAAAAAAACAGCATATGCCTATTGCGGGCGCTATTTAGACACGAACAAGTTGCGTTAGAGTTGCTTCCTCGAGTCGGCGCTGACCTGAGAGATCATGCAAGGTGTGATGAGTCAGGGAAAACAAGGAAACGACGTTAAACACGTGTCGACCCATATCGAACGCCACCTCTATTTACAAACACATTATACACAATACATCGCGACGGCTGGTAAAGCGTATAGCCTAACATTTGTCTCTTTTGTTAATTTTAAACATTTCTAGTTAATTATGTGACATTTTGATAATTTTTTTTCACAACGACCATCGAAAAATTATTGTCAAGGATGCTAGATCGCTACATTATGTAAACAGTAAGCCGGTGTATCCCTTTAAGCGTGACCAGGGGACGATTTCACAAGTACCCAAATCCGTCGCAACTCACCGAACCCTTCGTAAGTTTACGATGGGTTTTATAGTTGTATTTCACGAAACACTTGAGACGGGTATACGTATTGATTCTACCGCGTGCACCAAGTATAGCAACAAAAATGTTGTCTAGTCAAGGGGATACTGAGTATGCATGTGAAAGGAAGTACGTCAGTACACCATTCATGGGAAACACGCCTCTATTTACAAACACATTATACACAATACATAGCGACGGCTAGTAAAGCGTATAGCCCAAAATTTGTCTCTTTTGATAATTTTAAACATTTCTAGTTAATTACGTGACATTTTTATAATTTTTTTTTCACAACGACCATCGAAAAATTATTGTCAAGGATGCTAGATTGCTACATTATGTAAACAGTAAGCCGGTGTTCGCTTTAAGTTACGTGATGCTGTTCCTGTTTTTAAAAGTTTTCCAATCATGTATTCTGCTTTTAACTGTATATTTTACACGGTGTCCTGCGATACACTCGCAGAAATGGAACAACTATGGGTTCCAAGATCTCATCACGGTATCTCTGGCCGTTCAGGTTCCCGTCAATGAAATGGAGCTATGTGCGATCATTAGCACATACGGCATCCCATACCATCGTAACGATCAATACAACGATCAATACCAGTGAGCACACTGGTGCCAACCACAGTATTAGGATCCTAGCACAACCACGCCTCCTCCACCCAAGCCAAGCCGCTTCAGTGCACACATTGTACACTGAAACCCCTCAACCAGTACTTATAGCCCTGCATTACTCCTGAAGACGAACAGAGCACGCTGTTCGAAACGTTGAGTTCACACTCACCGGTTCTTTTCAGAACCACACATATACAAATGAGATTCACATGGTGCTACCGTAAACCCATATACACACGTTGATTTCCACCATGCATAGCCTTAAGTTTTACCGATGGAACTTGAGGCATAGGATACTGCAGTTTTGGAAGCTAAACGGTGGACCCACTCGGTATTAACTGTCCTTGCATTTGATGAAAACTGAAGTTTCAGGGTACCTTGTTATTTTGTTAGTTGTTTCAATGTTAGTGCATTTATAACATGGTTTTTTGTTTTGTTTTTTATACCGACAACACCTTTACATAAGTTATTGTTGGCCAAAAATAGAACATGGGATCAATATTAATAAAATATTGAAACTGTAGTAAGTGCATGGTGCGTTTCTTTTCTCCATTAGTGTATATATTGTTAATACTGTAACGAAATGTGGTTTTGGTGCTTGTACTTTTGGCGCGCTATCGCGTTTAGGCGCGCCATACCTGGGGGGCGCATGCGCTGTTATCAGGAGAGCCGGTTGGCGCGCGCTGGTGTTGCGTGAACAGTTCTTTCCGGGAAGTCGGTGGATGCGGACGCGAGTGTTGGTACTGGGAAGGTCGTAAGCGGACATAAGAGCGCGTGGAGTGAAGGCTCGGGAGGCCCGTGGAAGTGTCAGCGGTTGAGTTGTTGTTGACGGTAGTGTTCGGGACTAGCGACGAGTTGGCCGAAACCAGTACAGCACTAGAGATTTGAGCGCCCGGGTAAGCATCACACGCTAACGGCATTCCGAGTGGGATTTACTGCTTATATTTGACACCAAGATTAGTTCCGACATGCATCTGTGCCACATTTTGTGTAGATTTCCCCCACTATTACCTTTAAGGAGCCACCTTTCCCTTAGAAACCTCCGTTTCCCTTAAGGATCCAAATCCCCTTAAGGAACCAGCGTTCCCTTAAGAAGCTTATATTTCCCTTAAGTATCAGTAGTTCCCTTAAGGAATCGCCATTCCCTTAAGGTGCTACAAATTCCCTTCATATGCCTTATTTTCCGTAGCGCATGTTTGAGTAAATAGAGATTGTTGACAGTGGTTTGTGGAATAAAGGGAAACCCCCCTGTTGATGTATAGACATACCCCTTCTCAGTTATTTCGTGTGCCAGTTAATGAGTCCAAGTCTGCCCTACCCCCACCCCGGAGTCACGCGCGGCGATATACGGTCTCCAAACGGACCGCCCCAAGTGCTGCTGGACTGCCGCTCGCCCGAGCAGTGTACCGAGTCAAGAGGACGCGGACGGGTTTCGCCACATTGGTGTCAGAAGTGGGATAAGGCGTGACTTCTCTTCTGGAGGGATAGATCGGGAGACTGCACCTGCAGTCATGGACTCGGACTCTAAACTCGCGGAGGAGGAGCTGGCTATTCTGAGGATGGAGGCTCATCAAGCCGAAAGCATGTACGAGTGCTCTCTCCAGGAGATACGAAAAATGGGGGAGGAAATGGAAAGGATGAGACAGATCATTCGGGACAAGGGTTCCAAATCCCAAGAGGCGGATTGGATTGAAACCCCAGACCTCTTCATGTCCACCCCAAGTCCAGCTGTGTCCAGCACATTACAGGCAGCCTCACGGGTGCCAGCAACGCCTACAAATACCAGGGCGGAGACATTTTCGGGGACATTGAAATCATCGGGGGCTGGCGAAGCTAATAGTCAAGGTGTAGGACTAAAAAAACCAAATATTTGTCCTGATCGCTTTAATGGCAAGGTGCCTTGGAAAGATTATAAGGCCCATTTTCGAGCTTGCTGCACAGCAAATGGATGGACGGACAGTCAGGCTACTGTGTTTTTGTCGGCAAGCCTTCAGGGACAAGCCCTGAAGGTACTCGGTTGTCATCCCGAAGGAAGAGATCTTTCACTGAAATATTTGATGCTGCGCCTGGAACAGAGGTTCGGACCTGGCCAACAGGCGGAGCTGCATCTGATGGAGCTTCGCCATCGTAGACAGGGAGAGTCTGAAACTCTTCAAGAGCTTGGGGCTAGTATCAGGGAACTATCAGCTTTGGCATATCCAGAGTTCTCGGACGAGAGCAGGGAGAGACTGGCCAAGGGCCATTTTATGGATGCCGTGAAGGATAGGGAAATAAGGGAAGGGATCTTTCGGGCAAGGCCCGACACCTTGGATAATTCTATCAGGGCCGCCCTGCAGACGGCGAGCTTCCTACAGACCGAGGACCGCAGGGCTAACGACAAGACAAGGAAATTTGCTAGAGTTGTTGAGGGAGAAGAGGAATTGACGATGAAAAGTCTGAGGGAAGAGATTAAGGAGACTCATGGGAGTGTGTTACAAGCGTTGGGAAAAATTCAGGCAATAATGTATGATGTGGCAAAGAGTAAAGAAGGGACCCAATGGAATGGGGGTCCAGGAACAAAGAGGGAGTATCGGGCTGGTAGGAGTTGGAAGACAAACACGCAGGATGGTTGCTACAACTGCAAGGCCCTTGGACACTTTGCCAGAGATTGCCCGGCACCTAGGAATGAGGAGTGCTATAATTGCCGAGGCCACGGACACTTGGCAAGGGACTGCCCGGCACCAAAACAGTCGGGAAACGACAAACAGCCTCCCCTGGGGCCCAAGGGAGGGCTGGTCAGCCACGAGGGCCGCCAATAGTAGGGATGCACCGGCAAGAGGTGGAATTGACCTCGAGGGTCGACAAAAGAAGGAGTGGACTTTATGTAAATGCGCAAATAAGAGGAGAGGGAGCACGGATGTTAGTCGATACAGGGGCGACGGATACAATACTTTCGGCAGAGGTCTATTTTCGTATGACAAAGGAACGAAGGCCAACACTTAGCAAGGAAGGCGTGGGACTGTATGGGGCAGACGGCCGCCCCCTTGAGACGATAGGTGGCGCCTGGTTGGAGATTCAAGTAGGCGGGACCACTTTCCCGGTTCGTGCGATATTCGCCAAGTTAGAAATGGATGGGATACTTGGAATGGATTACCTGCTACCCACACGGGGCCGGCTGGACTTCCAGGAACTAGTTCTAACATTGAACGGACAGAAGATTAAGTGTACGAACAAGGAGGGAACCAGCTTCTGTGCTAGGGTAGTCGTGAAGGAAACTACGAATGTTCCCCCTGGGCATGAAGCACTTGTATCGGCAAGGGTAACACAGGATTTTTCTGGTATCGGGATAATGGAACCTGCGGAGAGTACTGAATTGGCGGCTAAGGGTCTTATGGTCGCTAGGCTTCTGGTGAGGCCTCAGGAGAATGATTTGCCAATAAGGGTGTTCAACCCAGGGAGGAGGACCTGCGTCGTAAGAGCGGGTAGCATGGCTGGATTTCTAACTCCAGTAACGGAGCAGGATGTAGAAACGTACCAAAGTGTGGAGGAAGCGGTGGCCGAGCATGTACCGGAACACTTGCAGGACTTGTACGAAAGAAGTGTAAAGGAGGTAGAATCCGGATACCATGGAAAGGTAGCAGGGTTGCTCTGCGAATACCAGGACATCTTCTCAAGGGGAAGCGACGACATCGGACGCACAGATTATGTGAAGCATCACATAGCGACAGGGAACGCAAGGCCAGTACGAGAAAGACCTAGGAGGTTCCCTGCAGTTGAACAGGAGGAGATTGAACGGCAGGTTAAGAATCTACTTGAGGAGGGAAAGATTACCCCATCCAGCGGGCCTTGGGCGTCAAATGTAGTGCTCGTGAAAAAAAAGGACGGGTCAAAAAGGTTTTGCGTGGATTACCGGAGACTCAACGCAGTAACCGTCAAGGATGCCTACCCAATCCCTAGGATTGACGATTCCCTTGATGCGCTTTCCGGGGCGCAGTGGTTTTCCACTCTCGACCTCGCATCGGGTTATTGGCAGGTAGCACTAGATCAGGATGCGCAGGAGAAATCAGCGTTTGTTGTAAGAGGGGGACTGTACAGTTGGCGCGTCATGCCCTTTGGGCTGAGTAATGCCCCTTCTACCTTCGAAAGGCTAATGGAACGGGTACTGAGTGGCCTTCACTGGGAAACGCTTCTAGTTTACTTAGATGACGTCATAGTGTTTGGTAAGACTATCCCAGAGGAACTCGCTAGGCTGGAGGTCGTGTTTATACGCCTAAGGGAGGCAGGGTTAAAGTTAAAACCTTCTAAGTGCGACCTGTTCAAACAGAAAGTTCGCTATTTGGGTCATATAGTGACACCAGAGGGAATCAGTACAGATCCGGAGAAGATACAGGTGGTGAGGTATTGGCCGGTACCTAGATCAGTGAAGGAGGTGCGCAGTTTTGTAGGACTTGCGTCCTACTACAGGAGGTTTATTGAGGGCTTCTCTACTGTAGCAAAGCCTCTGCACAAATTGACTGAGAAGCACAAGGACTTCAGGTGGACCGAGGAATGTCAGGCATCTTTCGAAGAACTGAAGAAACGTCTAACAGAGTCACCTATTCTCACCTACCCGGATCCAGACGGCGAGCTCATACTTGACACCGATGCCAGTGACACAGGGATTGGTGGAGTCCTGTCACAACGAAAGGATGGCAAGGAACGTGTTGTTGCCTATGCTAGCAGGGTGTTGAAGAAAGCAGAACAGAACTACTGTGTGACGAGGCGGGAGCTTCTGGCAGTGGTGAATTTTCTGAGACATTTCCGCCCGTATATTTATGGACGAAAGATAACAGTTAGGACGGATCATGGAGCACTGAGATGGCTCATTAACTTCAAGGACCCTTCGGGACAGATTGCACGATGGTTACAGCTGATTGGGGAGTACGATTTTGAAGTTGTCCATCGTGCAGGGAAGTCTCACCAAAATGCAGACAGTCTTTCTCGCCGACCCTGCTCGCAGTGCGGAATGGAGGGACAGGAAGCCCATGAAGGGGAGGAGCCCTTAAGGCATTTTGTCAACGAGGACATGGAAAAGCAAAGAGCGGAGGTATATGTGGTAGGGGTATTGCCGCAAGTAACGAATGAAGACTGGAGGGAAGCGCAGCTTAGGGAGGACTCCATGACGTGGATAATCAAAGCTAAGGAGAGGGGACGATCTCGCCCGGACTGGGATACGCTCTCTGTGATGTCCAAAGCACATAAGAATTACTGGTTGCGATGGGACCAGTTGGCTGTTCATGATGGCGTCCTACTGCGCCGCTGGGAATCTGACAGTGGCAAGGAAGTGCAGTGGCAGACCTTAGTGCCAATGGAGTATCGCGAGAAGATTTTGCGTGAACTTCATGCGGGACGGACGAGTGGACATTTAGGCACCAAGCGGACAATGGCTAAAGTGCGTACCAGGTTCTACTGGCAAGGGATGGCCGCGGACGTTAGGTCGTTCATTCGCCGATGTGATGTATGCGCTAGTAGGAAGTCCCCGAGCAAAAGGCGAAGGGCCCCTCTTCAGCAACACTTAGTGGGAGCGCCTCTCGAACGAGTGGCAATGGACATCACGGGTCCCTTCCCAGTAACCGGGAGTGGAAATCGATATATACTGGTAGTCGGGGACTACTTTACGAAGTGGTTTGAGGCCTACCCTATCCCTAACGAGAAAGCAGAGACTGTTGCAGGTCGATTCGTCAAGGAATTTGTGTGCAGATTTGGAGTCCCGAAGACACTGCATACGGATCAAGGAAGGAACTTCGAGTCCCGAGTAATGGCTGAAGTATGTAGGGTTCTCGGGATTGAAAGGACTAGAACCACCGCCTATAACCCCAAATCAGATGGGATGGTGGAGAGATTTAACCGGACGCTGGTTAATATCGTGTCCATCCTCATGAAGGAACAGGCAAATAACAAGGATTGGGACGAGGAGCTACCGTATGCAACGGCGGCCTACCGTAGTACTCCACAGGAGTCCACAGGAGAGTCCCCGAACATGTTGATGTTAGGAAGGGAAGTGTCTCTGCCTATCGACCTGACGATGGAAGAACCATCTACAGGGGTCACACAGGAAGCACCTGATCAGGACTATGCCCAAGCAGTACGCAGGAGAATGCAGTGTTCACATGACAAGGCCAGAGAGCACTTAAAGAAAAGTGCCAGGAGGCAGAAGCATAATTACGACAAGGCTGCCACCGCAGGGGGCTTTGTGGAAGGCAAATTTGCCTGGCTGTTCAACCCTGCAAAGAAAAAGGGCGTTTCGCCGAAATTGATGTGTAGGTGGGAGGGTCCCTATCTTGTTGTGGATAAATTGTCGGACGTCACGTATAGGATACAGCGTAAAAGTGGTGGGAAATTGAAGGTAGTCCATTGCGACCGCCTTAAACCGTATGAAGGCAGCCCCTTGGAGCCGTGGACCCCGAAAAGAGACAATGGGAGGCAGGCGAGCCTGGAGTCGCCTGATAATCGATCAAAGGACCCTGATGGGAGTCAACATAATTTTCTAAGTCGGGAACAGGAGCAGGAACGTGAGACAGAAGAGGTACAGGGTGGTCAAGAGATACCTGAAGATGAGTCGACAGAGGCGGAATTCGTGGGCCAGGATCCTGCGACTGTGCGACCCAACATCCCAGTTCACCCAGAGGAGGAAACTGGGCCCGTGTATTTAAGCCCGGTGCAGCGGCGGAGGAACCCCCAGAGACCGCGCAGGCGTCCTCAGCGCTACCTGTAGGAATAACTAGAAGTAACAATTAAGTGTATATAGTAATTCGTGGATGATCATTATTTTTTCTTTTTCGTTCTTTCGTGTTGCTCTGCAGTGTTAATCAAAGATGGGTGACGAGGATAAGGAAGTCTGGAACAAGCCACAAGATTGGCAGGACGTCAAGTTGCACAAGTGTGTCACCTGCGAGGAGACGTTTGTGTACAGGAAGAGCCTGGAGAAACACATTTCTGCCGCCAAGCATGGCCCTTGCATCTTGTACCACTGTGCCCGTTGCGACCGTAAGTACAATCGGAGGGACAATCTTCGTACCCACTACAACAAACATCATCCTTCGTACGTGGAAGAAGTGTCGGGAATTCCTGCAGAGACGAACCGGGAACGGGAGGAAAGGCTCGAGTCGACAGCAAAGACCCGGCCACAGTCGGATGGTGCGGGAGGGTCTCGCCCCGTACCGAAGACGACACCGGATCCCAACAAGGATCGCCGCACGGTGAGGCGATCTAGGCCTTCTGGAAATGGAGAAAAGGTAAAAGGGTCAAGTAGCCAGCCCAAGCCGCCAGCACAAAGGGCTGGATCTGGATGTGCGACGCTGAAGAGGAAGGTGGACGAGCGAGAGGGATCCGCCGGGAAGAGCCCGCTGCAGGACCGCAGAGCACCGGAAGAGGCAGAAGGCGGTCCACCACAGAAAAGGCAGGTTCTGGCCGAGTTGGGGAAGGGGACCGAGGTGCGGGATGTACCACAGATGGACACCGGGGAAGTATGGCGAATTCCTTTGACACCAGAAAGGATGATAGATGAGGATATTCCTGCGATATCGTTGTCCCCTGGATCTGCATCCTTGGTGGAGCGGTGCCTGAATGACCAGTCGCGAGTGGTGGTTGGTGGAGGAAAGCCGCAAGGGATGGCCTCGATGATGCGGGGTTCTCAGTGCAGTAGTGCAGAGGAGGAAGATGGGGATTTTCGCGTGGTAAGCCGAAAAGCAGAGGCCCCTACAACGCCGATCAACCTTGGGAGGGCCCTAGGGGGAGGCACTCTGAAGTACAAAGAGTGTGAAGGTCGGCGAGTTATCTGCTCAGCAACTGCAGGAGTTGCCTGCTCAGCAGCTGCAGGTGTTGCCTGCAATGCCCCAACCCCTCAGCCTGCCGCAGCTAGAGTCTTCAGTGTCAGCGGTGATGGTGAAAACGATCCTCGGCATGGAGTTCCTTTAAGCACTGCTGAGCTCGAGCGTATGATGGCTGGCAATGTTCGACGAGTCACCGAGATAAACACCAAGTCATACTTCCAGGGTGGCATCAAGGTGATGGAGGAGGTCGTCGAGAGAATCTATGATGTCGATTTCCAGGCTGGCTTCGTTCTTCAGTAGCGGTATACTGCCTTTCACAAGTACCCGCGGTGTTCTTCGGTTTCCGAATGTTCTTAGGTTGTTCCTTAGATGTAGTTGACTTTCCACTCATATTACTGTGTTATTTATTTGTAGTTCAGACTGTACGATTAACCCTTGGAAAAGTACAGACAAGTGTGTGTTGTTTTCCGGGCTTATCCCTTATAATGATGGAAGGAATATGTGTAGATTTTGTGTAATTGTTTTTAATTGAGGAAGATTGACATTTCGCCGTGCCTTTGTATTTTTGATGATACTCCCTTAAGGAGACTGCCTGTACCTTGATTTATATGGTTGATCGAACTCCCTTAAGGAGACTGCTTGTACCTTAGTTTGTTTGTTGATCGAGCTCCCTTAAGGAGGCCCTTTTTCACTTAAGGTTCACGTAGTTGCTAAGGTGCATTATTGCTGTATAATTTTGACGATTATTTTGTATAATTAAGCACCTCAGTCCAATTTCGTTTTGTTGTTTATCAGTTTAACGGACCGGGACGGTCCGAACTTAGAGAGGGGGCTATGTAACGAAATGTGGTTTTGGTGCTTGTACTTTTGGCGCGCTATCGCGTTTAGGCGCGCCATACCTGGGGGGCGCATGCGCTGTTATCAGGAGAGCCGGTTGGCGCGCGCTGGTGTTGCGTGAACAGTTCTTTCCGGGAAGTCGGTGGATGCGGACGCGAGTGTTGGTACTGGGAAGGTCGTAAGCGGACATAAGAGCGCGTGGAGTGAAGGCTCGGGAGGCCCGTGGAAGTGTCAGCGGTTGAGTTGTTGTTGACGGTAGTGTTCGGGACTAGCGACGAGTTGGCCGAAACCAGTACAGCACTAGAGATTTGAGCGCCCGGGTAAGCATCACACGCTAACGGCATTCCGAGTGGGATTTACTGCTTATATTTGACACCAAGATTAGTTCCGACATGCATCTGTGCCACATTTTGTGTAGATTTCCCCCACTATTACCTTTAAGGAGCCACCTTTCCCTTAGAAACCTCCGTTTCCCTTAAGGATCCAAATCCCCTTAAGGAACCAGCGTTCCCTTAAGAAGCTTATATTTCCCTTAAGTATCAGTAGTTCCCTTAAGGAATCGCCATTCCCTTAAGGTGCTACAAATTCCCTTCATATGCCTTATTTTCCGTAGCGCATGTTTGAGTAAATAGAGATTGTTGACAGTGGTTTGTGGAATAAAGGGAAACCCCCCTGTTGATGGATAGACATACCCCTTCTCAGTTATTTCGTGTGCCAGTTAATGAGTCCAAGTCTGCCCTACCCCCACCCCGGAGTCACGCGCGGCGATATACGGTCTCCAAACGGACCGCCCCAAGTGCTGCTGGACTGCCGCTCGCCCGAGCAGTGTACCGAGTCAAGAGGACGCGGACGGGTTTCGCCACAATACGTTCAATTATTGTTCGTATTTTAGAAATGGGAACACATCCCACAAGGCATTTTTAATGATTGAACCGTCAAATATTTATTTTTATTTCCATAAATGCCACTTAAATGTAACGTTTGTGTGTGGATAAGTCACCATGGTTAATGCAAACTCATTCTACAGCAAATTTTCATTGGCGTAGGTAACCCCGGACACCAAATTCCTATTCAATATAATGGAACAAATTTTGAGCCTTTATGGTCTTTTGTTTTAAACATTTGTCAGTAATCACAGAACAAAATATTCAAGAAATTGGTGCTGTCCCCTGTAATCTATTACTGAGAATCTGCGATCATGCATGAGTGGTGATTTATGATGCACAGGGTGTCGTACATAACTGGGACACCAAAGTTTTGGACCCCTAATTTTGGGAATTACCCTTCATGATACCGCCGTGATTTGCAACTCGATCGGTACAGTTAGGCTACATGTACTTTCGTTTAATGTTTTTCTTATAACAAATCCCGGCTGCAGATGAATATTAACGCATTTTTGTGTGTACGTACACGTGGAAATGACTACAACTTGCAAGGCTTACATAATTTTAAGTCCCAGCTTAAGCCACATCTTTTTGTTCAGTATTACCAGACTTGATGCTCTTGATGATGCTCATTGGTTTTAACGTTTAATATTTTTATCTATGTACATGTAGGCCTATATGTATGTTATCGCTTTGGTTTATACTGTAAAGTGCCTAGAGGCCCTGGCATTTGGCGCTATATAAGATTGCTATTATTATTATGGCATTTTCTTTCATTCTCGATTATCTCTTTCAGTACCATTGAGCCAAATTGGCACAAATATGTTAGTACACTCCCGTACTCCCGTACCCCCGTGCGAATTGGCACCGAATTTGTTGCGTGCCTTCGTTACCGAGGTGCCATTTGAAACAATCCAACCGGAAAGTTTCCGAAAGCATAAAAGCGCCCTCAGTTAATTAGAAAATTGTGATTGGTCGCTCGATGTCACGCGCCATGGATTTGATTATGATAAAAGAGCGTGGCTTGTGGTTAGCGTTGCTCATTTTTTGTTTCACCCCGCATTTTACGATCGAGTGATCCGTTTTATTTAGGCCTACAGTCATCATGGAAGACGGTGACATTTTGCAGGAATTGTTAGCGGATAGCGACTCAAATATATCGTCCGATGGTAGCGACGACGTTTCTGAATTGGATGACAGTGGAGACGAGTACTTACCCGAGCTTTCGTCGACGCGAAAGACCGATTTTCGAGACGGACGGTGTGAAGCTGCCCAAACATGGCGAAAAAAGGCACCCCTATACACAGGTCACGGCGTGGCCCGCCTATGTCAAAATTTGACCAACATGAGCGCCATTGGGTGAAAACGGATCCAAACTGGAAATTTGCCAAGGAATTCATTTTTTCCTGTCTCGCTTTTTGGAAAAACCGGGAAATATGTCGAATTGGTACAAATTCGATTTTTCTAGGCAGTCATTTGTTTCCCACGTAAGAGATAATGTTGTACATCATCTATGTTTTTGGGATTACATTTTTCATATCATTTCGGTGATTAGACGTCGCAACTGAGTGAGTATGGATCAATGTAGGCCTATGTCTAAATAAACTCGTGCATTACTTGCGTTTATTACCATATATGCTGTAATGTATGCCTCAAAGCTCTTACTGAGTCTACATGTGTATACTATATTTTTCAACTGTACTTCTATATCTTGGGGCTTCCCAAGATGTGTGGAATCTCACCACACAGTTAGAAATGTGAGGTATTGATATCCTTTACCACGAAGCCGATTGCTTTCTCCTTCAGACTCCTGACTTCGTCAAGTCGCTTGGCGAAAACACGGTGGCAGCTTTCAAACTCCTGCTAGCCCCAAACAGCCGGTGTGCCCTGCTCACTTTGGATGAATTCCACCACATGTGTTGCAAGCACATGCATCTTGAGTGCCGATCCAAGGATGAGTTTGTCAGAATATGCATTATACATTTCAATGTATCCCTGAACAATGATAGCGCAGTGAAATATTTCATCCGGGGTCAAATTGTCTCGACACGCAAAGATGTCCTCGTACACGTAGTCCAGGGAGGTCAGCAGCGCCTTGAATTGCGCAAGGGGGGACCCGTCTTGCCAGGTGTCACCACGTGCAGCGTATTTTCCCTCACGAAAATGTCATGTGGTATTACCACAAAAAAATACCACAGGAAATATTCCTGTGGTTTTTTGGAACATTACCACAGGACATTACCACAGGAAGTTCCTGTGGTAAAATTCTTGTGGTAAAATTCCTGTGGTAAAATTCCTGTGGTACAATTCCTGTGGTACAATTGCCTTGGTGATATTCCTGTGATAACAATCAAGTTAATCGAAATCTTACGAATTTTTGGTTTGGTTTGTCCAACTTAAAGCTGCAAAACCAGACTATAAGGTCAGTTCAGCAGTGGTTCGGGGTTGAACTAGTGTTGTTCATTCTGTGCCCACAAGAACCACTGCAAAGAGCATTAACTGTTCTTGTGGTAATCGGTTCATGTGGTACTCTGGTTCTTGTGGTACGAGTCCCTGTGGTACTCGTTCGTGTGGTAATCGGTTCCTGTGGTACGCGTCCCTGTGGTACTAGTTCGTGTGGTAATCGGTTCCTGTGGTACTCTGGTTCCTGTGGTGCGTACTCGTTCGTGTGGTAATTAGTTCCTGTGGTACTCTGGTTCCTGTGGTACGCGTCCCTGTGGTACTCGTTCATGTGGTAATCGGTTCCTGTGGTACTTCTTTCTGTGGTAATCGGTTCCTGTTCTGGTTATATGCACATGCAGTGCCTGTGGTACATGTGTACCTGTTGTAATGTTCCTCTGGTAATTCTAGTTTCATTCATGTCACAAGAAAACGACAGGATGGGGTGTTCTGTGTTATTACTTTACCACAGAAATCATGTGGCACTCTGTTGGAATATTTTTCTTGTGGTAATTGCTGTGGTATTTACATGTACCACAAGAACACCACAGGATCAGGATATCTGGCATTGGCATTACCACACAAATGTGTGGTACCCTGTGGTAATTACATGTACCACAGCAGTACAACAGGAGTACCACAGGACATTTTCGTAAGGTTTACCAGCTTCCTACAGTAGTTTCCTTCAAACTGACAGCCGTGATATGATGCTTTGTCTCCAACTTGGGCAGGACGGTACCACTCAGACCTAACGATATCCTCTGAAGTAGCCTTAGTCACAGCACCTGTGATGTCATTCACAACGCCTGGAATAACAAAAACGAATAGCATATTAATACCCGATAATCCTACACCTTCAAGCTAATAAAATACATAACAACCCAAGCGATCATTTTACTGTCATGACTCGCAATATTGCCTGGTTTAACTGAGTTGCCATTTTACCTATCGCGATGTGCAGTGATAGAATCATCACTCCAGTCGAAGGATCCATGCTCTCCACGCACGGTTTGTCCTGTTGACCGTGACACTTGGATGCCTTGGAGCGATCAGAGCAAAGAGAAAGGAATCGCGATACGTCTTCCCTCACTCGTTCCAGTGACCGGGGAGAACCCTGAAACATTAAATCAGCATTGTCATTACAGATGAAGTGCATGTAATGAAAGAACTTATTATAATCACATGATTTATAAATATTTGACGTGGGGTGCTGTTGGGTCCATATACACATACACAACACACCTTGCAAGTTATGTCATCCCTTTCCGGACCAGTCATCCGCCAGTAACACAGTGGGCATGGAAATGCAGCACGTCCAGTCATGAGTCCCACAAAAAGTTGGATCCACTTGAAATCTCCAACGTAGACCACTCTGCAATCGAGCCGACGTGCAATATCTTCAAGTTTTGTCAGGCGAGCCATGTGGCGAATGGTCGCAATCGTCTCACTGGAATCAGCTGTAGCCGCCAAGATATGCAGGTCATTGATCGAGGTCGAAAGGGTAGGTTGGCAATAGAGTTTCAGCCTGACCTGGTCTCCACCAATCTTTACAATCGAAATCATTTTGACCCTGCTCCGCGCTACTGCATCAATATAGGTCGCAGCATCAGTGCAATGTGATACCCTGCACTACGCAGCTAGCAAGACCCTAATCCCTGACCTCGATAACCCGCCCGATTCCAGACCCTGTGCCACGTGTATTGAAACACTACTCCACCCGCGGTACAACACACAGTTTTAGTTCATAAACACAAAACGTGAAGGTCGCCCAATCCACGATTTCCTATCCTTCCGTGCGTACCAACATATAACTGTAGCAATACTAGTCTTGGCCCAAGACTACTCTAGTCGATATTGGTTTGTGTACGCGTTGGCCATATAGTGCGCCCTCTTGCAACACTAACGAACCAGTGTTTGCTCACTAGAGTAGTCTTGGGAACTTCTCCTGGAAGGTTTAACTTTTTCTTTGTTTTTGCCTAGGCTTTCCTAGGGAACCAATCAGCGAGTGACCCAAATACAGCAGAGCGTGGAAACGCAGCGAGCGACCCAAATACAGCGCGTCGGATGCAGCCCGTGACCCAAATACAGCGCGTCGACCGCAGAGCGTGACCCAAATACACGGCGTGCACGCGCTTCGAATGGTTTGAAAAATATAAGGCGGCTTACAAGAATCATCGAACATGACCGTTTTATCGTTGCTAATATTTTCGGTGGCATAAGTTTCTTGGCAAATGTTTGCGAATATATTTACAAACATGTTTGCAAAGGCGTATGACATCGCAAAATACATTTGTTAATGAAGATAATTGCGACATTGCAAATATTTGCAAAAATATCTGTGATATGCCATGTCCCTTGTGTGCCATGATAAAACCCTCGGAAGCTATTTACATAAAACGGTACCACCCCCAATGCTGAACTTCCGGGAGAAGTTCACAAGACTACTCTAGTGAGCAAAGACTGGTCCGTTAGTCCTGCAAGAGGGCGCACTATATGGCCAACGCGTACACAAACCAATATCGACTAGAGTAGTCTTGGGCCAAGACTATAGCAATACATGTACACGTACATGTAAGCTAAGTTTGAGTCTGAAACAGCCGTTGTGACTAAACGATAAAAACTGAATATGGCATTTCGGGAACTACGTAATTTTTCAAAAAAGTCACGACAGAAGATGCACATCGACAACATGTTACACCATTCATTCAGACATGATGAAAGATGCTACACTGATACGGCGAACGTTGAACATTGACACCGACTATGATGCAACACTCACATCGACAAGGTGCAACACACAACACTCACATCGAACATGGTGCACTGTTGATATCGAGAAGGTGGAACGTGCACACCGAGCACTGTGCTATATGGAAACCGAGCATCATGCTACATTCACATGTCCATACCGAGCACCATCCTACATGCACATCGACAATATTGTACATTCATATCGAGAAGGTGCACATCGAAAGTGTCGTTCCAGGGCCACCGTAGTTTGCTGATGGGGTTCTTTTCTGTTCCAACGTTCGACATCACAATGGTTTCTGTGAAAAGTCTATCAACTCTGGCCTTCATCGCCGCATCTACGGTCTTCCTTCCCGGCATCTCCACACGCCGACCCTGTTGTACAAGTTTCTCTATCCAAACTGCTGTGAGGGACTCGTACTCTCGAAGATACCAATGGTACTTGCTCTTGAGGGTGATCACGTCATCCACAGTTTGACGAATTACGGGCTTTTTGGATTTCCCCAGCGTCACCTTGATTCGTCTCCCACCTGTCGTGAGGTTCACTTGCCGAGACGAAACCAATAGTTATGCTGAACAGTCGCTCCTGAAGTCGGACAGCCACCAAAGTCGTTGGACGGCCACAACTATTTCGGAAATGATGGCCTTTGTAGCACTCCTGGTGTGCATGGGTATAAACAAGCGTCCTCAATACAATTTATATTGGAGCAATTTGTCCGCACTACACAGTGCCATCTATCCAGCAACCATGTCTTGCAATCGTTTTTAGGAAATCCTTAAATTCATCCATCTGTCCAACAACGAAGAAGCTCAAAGGAGTAACGATACCTCTCCTGACAAGCTGGTCAAGGTGCGCGAATTCATTCAGACAGTAGTACCTGCTTTTCTTCGTAATTACAGACCCGGTCCAAACCTTTCTCACGATGAGACAATGATAAACTACAAGCGCAGACTAGTCTTCAAACAGTACATGCCAAGAAAGCCGACAAAATGGGGCATCAAGTGTTTCTCCTTAAATGAGTCTGAAACGGGGTACACATGATGTGCGTGGAAGATTTACACAGGATCAAAATCTCTGACGGCAACAAATAAGGTGGGGAGACACAGCTCACACCATCCAACGACGGTACCGAAATCCGGTCAAGTTGTCTTGGAACTTGTGAATGGACTGGACAATCAGAGTCATTCCCTCTTTGCAGACAATTGGTACAGCAGCCCTGCTCTTGTGACCCCCCCCCCCCCCCCCCCCCCTCCCCCCCCCCTTTCCCCCTCTAACCCCCCTCTTCCCCCGTTGTACGTACATTCAAAACCAAGGAACACTATTATCACGTACGTACATACATGTATTTTAAAGCACAAAAGCACAATACTTAAATGTCCCCTCTGGGTATTCGTAATACGGGCTTCTAATTACGAGTGGAAATAACGCCCCATTTAACAGTTTACCAATCAAGTGTCCTACCTTTATTTGTCTTTTGTATTGCCGTTAATTTCAGTCCAGTAACTGGAATTGTATTGTTGTAGGCAGCATAATGACACATCCTTTAATCGGGAAAATACTTTAAATTTAATGACAATTCACCACTTACACGGTTGCGTTAAGAACGAGCATTTTCGGGCATGCATCATATTTTACAATGGACAAAAGTCAACGTCACAACGACACGATAGGGAGTCATTGTTCAAATTAATATTTTGCCAATTAGGCGGTTTCCTGCAAGTGGTGAATATTGTACAGTTTACTACAAGCTTTAGCCAGCCTGAGTATATACAAATCCACATTGATTACATGTACTGGTTACAGAGATGTAAACATGGCCGTCTCCACTATTTCTACTGAGGTTTACATGGCTAGTTTTAACTCCAACACAGTGGAATCCGTTTACGCAGCGTACTCAGAACGCCAAGTCTTGTCTGCCATCGGTTTTGTCGCTGCAGTCGTCGGGTTTTTCGGAAATCTTGCAGTTATAGCCGCCATTGTATTAGTGAAGAAACTCCAAACTACAACCAATGTGTTCGTGTTCAATCTTGCTGTTGCGGATATCCTGACGTGTAGCGTTTCTCCCCTAGAAGCCCTGACTATCTTACATGATGACCTAGTTATCCCGTCTTGGTTGTGTAAGCTTTGTGGGTATTGCCTTGTAGCTTGCATCGGCTGTAGTATCAACAACCTTGCGTGTATCGCAATCAACCGATTAGTTGGCATCACCACTATGGCGTCATACCACAAACTTTACACCCCTTTCAAAGTCTTCCTAATGGTCACCGTATCATGGTGCGTGCCCCTTGCCGTGGCAAGTATCCCTCTCTTAACCGACCACGCCCAGTATGGCTTCAACCCCATCTACAAATCTTGCACGTGGGAGTCCGACTCATCATACAAGCTCACGTACTCGAAGCTTCTTGCAATGGTCTTGTTTCCTCTCCAGTTCACCGTCTTATTTACAAGCTACTTAAGGATCTACGTGTATGTGAGGAGGAAGACCCAATCCATGCTGCGATTTAGAGATACAGGTGCATCCGGCTCGCAGACATTCCAAAGACAACTCTGGCAGCGTCAGGTAGCAGTGACAAAGAACCTCTTTCTCGTGGTATGTGTTTTCGTGCTTTGTATGATACCATACTTTCGAACGCTCGGACTATCCACCGATGTGGCCAAGAGTCTCACCTCATACGCAGCGGTACTCCTCATGGCTAACAGTTCACTCAATCCCATCATATACGGAACGAAACACCCCGATTTCAAGATGGCGTTTGCTCGCATCTTGTGCTACAAACGGAGAATACGTCAACCTCGAACAGTAACGACCAAATCGGGACAAGATCGTGCAACTATTGAAACTATCGCTGCACGTGTATCGCAGGACACCGTGTAAAATATACAGTTAAAGGCACAATACATGATTGGAAAACTTTTAAAAACATGAACAGCATCACGTAACTTAAGAATAATGTTGATAAACTGCCTTGTAGAAATATCAGCTACAGCATATAACACTTCAGAAAACCTGGAAAATCCATTGATGGTTTGTGTGTATGCAAATGGTGAAAACGTTGTCTGCAGAAAACTTTTTTAAAACAACCACCTTCAGTTGGCAATTTCTCACACAAAGCGTCACCGAAAACGACTTAGTACTGCACGGCCTACAACCTGGTGAGGCCCAAATATAACGATAAGTCTAATTACTGTAATTAGCCACGGAATAATGTTGATAAACTGCCTAGTAGAAATATAGCATAACACTCGTCTAGAGCATTCTGCAGCCTGTCGTGCAAAATGGAAACAACTAATTACTGTAGAAACTAATGTGGCTGAGACAGAGCGCCGTCAAGCTGCAGAGAACAGGAGGGCTACCAGGCACACTGCAGCAAGCTGTCCTTAAAGCAATGACAAGCCGTACATATGTAATGCCTGTGGTTTCCGTAGTGCCAGTAAAAGCGGTCTGTGGAGCCATGCAAGTAAGCACAAGAAATTATGATGGGTTGGATCAGTCATCATCGGAAACGATGGACAGCCAACGATACACTATAATATGTACTTATTTAAATATAATTATGTAACCGAAAATGTAACAAACATCGTTTTCTCATTCAGTTGTATTTTACGATGCACATTTAAAAGTGATACATTGCAGAGACTGTTTAGACGCTTGGTGGCAGCAAACAAACCAGTCCTTTCGCATTGTCTACGTCATATTGAGCATGCGCATTTTAGCTCAAACATGACGTAACAATAGAAAAGGACCGGCTTGTTTGCTGCCATCACGCGTTTCAAAAGTCTAGACTGCCAAAGTGAATACGTCATCTTTTGCTGGTTGCTATATAGGCTATGGCTCTACACTAAAAATCACTAAACCCGTAAGCCGTGTCCCTGTGCTTTTGCAATGGTGCTTTTTGCGACGGCCATAATGTTTAAAGCCAATTACCATGGCAACCCACTTCACACTTTGGCTGTCTATTGATCCTGTTCACATTAAAGGTACAACACATCATTTGCAGTGACCACAATTTGTTTTTCACGAGTCGACAAGAAAATAACGGGGTACCAAACACCACACGATTTTATTTCAGTCCGAAATGGTATTTTGTGTGAGAAACTATAACAACAGACTTTTGCGAAAGACTTGTTACCATTTAACTCGAAAACAAACACCATGCAGTTTTCAGAAGTATTACTGCACCTATGTGGCTGGAATTTATACAGGGCAGTTTTATCAAGATGGGCTAAGTTCTCAACAGTTTACCAATCAAGTGTCCTACCTTCAAGGAAAACGCTTCATTTAACGAATATTACTTAATCAAAAAGATCAATACTGTTCACACTTAGCAACTGCTAACAAAGCTCAAAATCCGCTGTACAATGAATGCCAACATGTTAAATCGCTTCGTCGAACAAAGTAGTTGGACACATTGCAGATTTTCTTCGTCAAATGAAGCGATCGCCGTCGAAAAGAACCTACCGGTTTTTTGTTTTATCAAACGGATTGGTTTTAACCTTCGTCGGAGGAAGAACAATTTTATTTAGGTATTAATTTTGTTTTACTAATTTTATATCTTTAAAAAAAACTTGGTTTACAGTTGTAATTATAATACAGAGTCAGTGAAAATTGCAGTCTGTTGCGTTTAATTCGAATTTCATGAACACATGACAAGCCATCGGAAAAAAAGTTTCTTTTCAGAAGAGAGGTTATTTTGATGATATTTGACCAAGTTTCCAAATGTCTCCAAGGTACATGTGACTGTTTTCCTAAATTTCATCTCTTTACAGTTTCAAATTACATGTAATAAAAAAGTCCCTAATCGCAAACCAATTTCAACAAAACGATCATAAATTGCCTGTATCGCCGTCAAGTTCTGTCTAGTAACTGGAATTGTGTTGTTGCAGTCAGCATAATGACACACACAATCGGGTAAATACTTTACATTTAATGATAATTCACTATATGCACGGTCGCGTTGAAAACTACCCTTTTCAGGCTTACATCGTACTTTACAATGGACAAAAGTCAAGGTCACAACGACGTAAGTGAGTCGCTGTTCAATTGTTTGTTTTGCCTAGGCTTAGGCGGTTCCGTGTTTCTGTTGTCTATGTTCCGTGCACAAAATGCAAGTGGTGAATATTGTACAGTTTACTACAAGCTTCAGCTAGCCTCAGTATATACGAACCAACATTGGTTACATGTACTGGTTACAGAGATGCAAACATGGATGTCTCCACCATTTCTACTGAAGTTTACAACATGTCTTTTTTAGTCTCCAACACGTCCGTTTACGCAGCATACTCAGAACGCCAATTTTTGTCTGCCGTCGGTTTTATCGCCGGACTCGTCGGGTTTTTCGGAAATCTTGCAGTAATAACCGCCATTATATTAGTGAAAAAACTTCAAACTACAACTAATGTGTTCGTGTTCAATCTTGCTGTTGCGGATATCCTAACGTGTAGCGTTGCTACTATAGAAGCCCTGATTATCTTATATGATGACCTCTTTATCCCGTCTTGGTTGTGTCAGCTTTGTGGGTTTGGCCTGGTGGTATGCATCGGCTGTAGTATCAACAACCTTACGTGTATCGCAGTCAACCGATTAGTTGGCATCACCACTTTGACATTGTACCACAAGCTTTACACCCCTTTCAAAGTCTGCCTTATGGTCATCCTATCATGGTGCGTGCCCTTTGCCGTAGCAAGCATCCCTCTCTTAACCGACCACGCCGAATATCGCTTCAACATCTACAAATCTTGCACGTGGGAGTCCAACTTATCATACAAGCTCACCTACACTAAGCTTGTTGCAATGCTCTTGTTTCCTCTCCAGTTCATCGTCTTATTTGCAAGCTACTTGAGGATCTACGTGTATGTGAGGAGGAAGACCCAATCCATGCTACGATTTAGAGATACAGGTGCATCCGGCTCGCGGACATTCCAAAGACAACTCTGGCACCGTCAGGTAGCAGTGACAAAGAACCTCTTTCTCGTGGTATGTGTTTTCGTGCTTTGTATGATACCATACTTTGGAACGCTCGGGCTATCCACCGATATGGCCAATAGTCTCACCTCATACGCAGCGGTAATCCTCTTGGCTAACAGTTCCCTTAATCCCATAATATACGGAACGAAACACCCGGATTTCAAGATGGCGTTTGGTCGCATCTTGTGCTACAAACGGAGAATACGTCAACCTCGAACAGTGACGACCAAATCGGGACAACATCGTGCATTTATTGAAACTATCGCTGCACGTGTATCGCAGGACACCGTGTAAAATATACAGTTAAAGGCACAATACATGATTGGAAAACTTTTAAAAACATGAACAGCATCACGTAACTTAAGAATAATGTTGATAAACTGCCTTGTAGAAATATCAGCTACAGCATATAACACTTCGGAAAACCTGAAAATTCCATAGATGGTTTTTGTGTGTGAATGAATAGTTTAAAAGTTGTCTGCATAAAACGTTTTTCAAACAACCACCTTCAGTTGGCAATTTCTATTAGTATGGTATTTTGTTTCGTTGGATGCACTATAAATCATGTTGTTTGTAAATCAACTACACCGAAGGTGCATACAGGCCGCTTGCCTACCGGCCGCAGTGCGCGTATGCCATGCGGTATGTACTCACCGATCGTCTCGAAATCGCAAACAAATCCCTTCAAATCACCCCGTCTGAAGTTCTCCGAACAGTTTTGTTGATGGCGTATGTACTCTTCCAACTGTCTATATGATATTTTGCTAAGCTAATTATATTAATAGCTTTACGAAGGTTTCTATTGTTTTACTTTTATAAATAAGCTACACTATACTTCTAATAGCTAGCGAAGAAGCAAAATTGTATTTGAAATCAATAGACTATGTAAGTTGACCTCGCGAACGTACGAGACCGCGCGAGACCACGGTCATTTCCGGGCACAAGACCCTATCTCTTTAATGCACGTCGCGAGCGAAATTCTTGGATTATTTTGTTTACGCAGGTTTTTGTAAACTCGGACCCAAAACGCGTATCTATAAAAACAATCTTGCATTCCAATTGATGAAGTGGGGTATATAATCCAAAATAAGCAATCGAAATTTTAATAAATTGTTATCGTTTTTATAGATAATTATGCATGTATTATATATTGTAAAAAAAACATTTTAGTTACCCGAATCACTTTCGGGTCGGTTGTATACTTAAGATTGGACAGAAAAATTTATATGCAAAAAATAAAATCTCGCCCGTGTTATAGGAATAGGGGTTTTAATCGTGTTGTGCCCGGAAGCTCAGATTTGACCTTTGCCGCGAGACTTACATAGTCTATTGAGTATAGTTATCTATAATCTAAAAATACCACATACCACTAAAAATACCACTAAGTATTATGTAACCGACATGTAACAAACGTTGTTATCTTACTCAGTTACTCTACTATGCACATTTAAAAGTGTTACATTGTACGTCTAAAAGCTGACAAAATTGCTTTAAAAAAAATTAGTACACTATTTCTATATACTATTTGGATTTAAATATATGTAACCAAAATTGTACAAAGATTGTTGTCTTACACAATTGTATTTTACTTCTTCTTCTTCTTTCGTATGATCCCCTAAAGGGATCTGGTTGCTGAGATTCGCCGACTTAAGTCGTTGCCCTGTAGCCACCTTAGGACGTTCTTCAGCATGGCCACGAAGTACTTAGTATGGAACAGGAAGAAATTCTCAGTTTTAGATGTGGGAGGAAAGCCCCACACACCACCGTGTATGGGGAAAACCCACGGAATCAGGCAGGGACTGAGAACCCAATCCACATACTGACCCGGACGGGATTCGAACCTGGACGGAATTCGAACCAGGGCCACATTGGTGGAAGGCGAGGAAAGAGCCGCTACGCCAACCTGACTCCCCTTGTATTTTACTGTGCACATTTAAAAGAAGTTTTACATTGCAAAGAAGTTACATTGTACGTCTAAAAGTTGACAAAATTGCTTTTAAAAAACAATTAGTATAGGCCTGTAGTGGTTACTACCCTCAATTGCTTACATTTCTTGCATTCCTTTGGTTATTGTCTGCTAGTATACTTACCTTTTGGCATTCCTTGTCGAATGTAATACATTATTAACATACTTTGGCAGTCTGTGTGCAACCTGGCTATTGTGTTTTATTTCAGCTGTTAAATACTTGTCATTGTTACCACCAACTCTAGGGTTATATAAAGCAATCTTTTAGTCCAGAAGATCATACTTAGTTCAGTCATCACACAGTGCACATCTCTCCAAGTTATTTATATGCCTATCGAACACCACGTTGTATCCAACAGGCCTATCTATAGTCTATATACTATTTCTATATACTATTTGGATTTAAATATACGTAACCGAAAATGTGCAAACATTGTTTTCTTACACAATTGTATTTTACTGTGCACATTTAAACGCTTTACATTGCAAGGAATTAAATTGTACTTCTAAACGCTGACAAAATTGCTTTTGAAATACAGTGAAACCTGCTACTAAGACCACCTCTATAAAGAGGCCACCTGTCTAAAGTGGCCACATCTGTTCGGTCCCAAATCAGTTTGTACACAAACATATGGAGGTAGAACCTTGATATTAGGGCCACTGTCTGACGTGGCCAGGGCACTTGGATTTCTGTATGTACAATCATATTGCAGTTAAACCTGGATAATCTAGCCACACAGTAAATTGCCTCAATGAACCAAGCTACGAAAACACTGAACAAATGTCAACGTTTTAATGACGAACCCTTTGTTGCACTTCACTTTTAGCTGTTTTTCATCTATAGACATGCATTGTCGTGTTTTATGATGTTTGTATATCCATGCATGGGCACGCTACACCTCTATATAAAGGCCACCTGCTTGATCTGGCCATTTGTCGGTCCCTTGGGTGGCCACTATTAAACTAGAATCACGGTAGATTGATTATTATCTATAATCTACACACTACATGTTTTGATTTTAATATAATTATGTAACCGAAAATGTAACAAACATCGTTTTCTCACTCAGTTGTATTTTACTATGCACATTTAAACGTTTTACATTGGAGAGACTTTTAAGACGCTTGGTGGCAGCAAACAAACCAGTCCTTTCTTATTGTCTACGTCATATTGAGCATGCGCATTTTAGCTCAAACGTGACGTAACAATGGAGAAGGACCGGCCTGTTTGCTGCCACCAAGCGTTTCAAAAGTCTCCTATTGTATGCAACTGATATAGACTGCCGAAGTGAATACATGTACGTCATCTTTGGGCGGTCGGGTTGGCGTTCGGGTACTTTCCTCGCCTTTCACCTCTGGCGTCCCGGGTTCGAATCCGAGGCGTGTATGTGGATTGGGTTTGCAGTCCCTTGACTGCGTGGGTTTTCCCCTGGGGAATTTCTCTAGGGGTTTTCCTCCAACTTCTAAAACTGCAACTCCTTCTTCGTCATCTCAAGTTGATAATATAGTATAGTTAAAGCTAAAACCGTATAGTTGATGGCATCAAGGGCCTTAGTTGCCGAAGATGCCATAAAATATACAACAACAGCAACGACAACACGTCATCTTTTGTTGGTTGTTTACAGGCTCTGGCTCTACACTAAAAATCACTAAACCGTGTCCCTGTGCTTTTGCAATGGTACTTTTTGCGACGGCCATGTTAGGAGCCAATTACCATGGAAACACGTCACACTTCGGCTGTCTATTTATCCTGTTCACAATAAATTTAGAACACATCATTTGCAGTGACCTCATTTTTTCTCACGAGTCGACAAGAAATTAACAATGGTACCACAAACCACACAATTTTATTTCAGTCCAAAATGGTATTTTGTGTGATAATAAAAGGTACACACCGGCCTACTGTTTACATGATTTAGTGATGTAGCAGCATTGACAATACTTTTTGGATGGTCGTTGTGAAAAAAAATCCTCAAAATATCCCGTAATTTACTAAAGAAGTGCAAAATTAACAAAAACGGTCAAAAGACGGGTTATAAGCCTAACCAGCCGTAGACTGGTCCCCTGTCCATGTGCACTACGCTGCTCTCGCTATACAAGGACAGGCACACGCCGAGCAATAACCATGGGTGATTGGCCGTTGTATTACCACGCGTGATTGGTCGTTGTATTAAATATATGCATGATCTATTTTTAGAGTTTGCTCAACAACGAGTGAATTTCGCAATCGTTAATTTTGTCGCTGGGTTTTGCATATATCCTATTCAATCTTTGCCATCCCTTATAATTATTTAGTAATTTTGGCAGTGGTGTACTCGTCAACGCCCAGGTTTGTACTGATACATTACTTTTTACTTGAAATGGCGCTGTTTGCCGTATTTTGAAGCCGCCAAACATCAATATCACAGTGCGGCCGTTGTTCAAAAAAAGTTTTTCATCGCATAAAAAAACTCGACAAAACATGACAGAAACTGACCCCATCGAATGATATGAATGACATGGTTGGATATAGAGCTATTTGTTCAACCTTGATTCCCACCGAAACCAGTATGTTTATTTGGTTCTGACAGCAATTTTACAGGCATATCTTCTGCTGTCGATGCAAAAATACCGCTGCTGCCGCCGCTGTAATTTTCCAAGACATTGATTGCGTAGCGCGCGCGATGCCAAATCGAACGAACACGCTGTATTCTGGGCCCCTGCTTGGCGCTTGCGCAAACCGTGACACAGTCCTTTGAATTTGCATAAACATCCAGGAATTCCTGGATATTTATGCCAAACATGGCGGCGTGTACCTGTCCTCATATACGACGGAGGGGAAGTAAATATGTGGACAAGGGAACCAGTCTAAACCAGCCGTTGCAACTACGCGCGAGCTTCACGACTTTGTCACAAACGATTCGCTCCTTTCCTACTCAGGATATCTCAAATTTTCTGATCACGATTTCACTGGACAGCCCGGACGACCGATTATGAATTCCCGCTTTCTCTAGAGAAGTTAGCATCATGTTTTTTCTTCACGAACGTACATGTACACCAACCAACCCGCCGTGTGTGCACTCGGGATATTTGCAGTGACTGCGCGGGGCGCGATATTTTTTTCCGCACCACATATTCGCTATGGGGCTTCATCGATTGGTGCATTGTAAATGAATATTCATATTTTCTATATAGCGCCTCCAAGAGTTATTAAATAAAAGGATATAAAGGATTTGGTAGCCTAGTGGTTAGGACGTAGTGCTATCAATCGAGAGATTGCAGGTTCGAATCTCCTATCGAATCTCGTATTAAATATTTTTTTTACTATTATTTGCACATCCGTCGACGTTGAGGGCAGCGTAGGAATCTACGCAGTCTCGAGTATAGCAACCCGTCTGGTGGACGTCTGTGTGATCGCTCGGGATAATTAATGGTTTTAAATTCTCATTCAAGCCAATATATTTCGAGCAAAATGAAAGTGCAGTTGTGTGTCACCTAGCGTCGAGTCTGGGAGGTTTTGTAAGGCGAAATCAGAGACCACTCCACGTCTCTGGCGAAATCAGGTAACCAGAGTAATTTAGAGGCATTTAAACAATTGTATCATTACGGCGGCTTTCAGCAATCGTCGTTACCGCACGCACGGTTGGCACTACGCGGGGATAGAGCCTATACGTTTTGCACATAGTCAAATTGGCTTTTTCTTAAAAATGGTAGAGCGCGCTCCAGTAGTTCCAGAAATGCACGTGTATTACAGGCTACAGGGCCAATGCTATATGTGCGGGTTATGCGGCCGCGTCGGTGTTTTATGTACCGGACAAGTTTCCAACTACATGTACTCGTTGGTTGAATGTGCGGAAGATGGACATGATTTACACCTTAGTTGAGATACGAATTGCTCGAATGCTTTATATGTCATAAGATAATATTCAGTTTTGGTAAAGCATCTGTCAGGCCCATAAACATGACGAATTAGGCCGAGTAGCCTCAGGCCCGTATTTTGTAGGTATCGCCCGTGTGGCGACGGGGGCCCAGGCATTCGACAGGTACACATGTATACTGCCAAATATTATTTGCGTATAAAAATGCGGCATACGACTCTTTAAATTAGGTTTGGGCTAAAAGCCTACCATTCGCGAGTACGCACTATAAGAATATATATATATAATACTCCGCTAGATTGAATTAAAGGGGGAAATTTTGCACCAAAAAAAAAAAAAATGTTTTAAGGGAACCCTCTTTTAAAGGACCACCAAATTTTCGGTAAAATCTTTTCTAATGAACACTAACTATCTTTACCCAAATCTACAAAAATGGTTTGTAACCTAATAAAAATGGTTTGTGACCTAATAAAAATGGTCTGAAACCTAATAAAAAAAAAAGAAGAAATTTTCGTTAGTGGGAAATTCAAATTAGGTAGTATATAAGGTAGTTCGGGCACGGCCATATTTCCCCACGCCAGCGTCATGTTGTCAACATACGCCCGCAATCCCAGCGCGCGTTTTTGCGTTCGCGCGTCCCCCAACTTGATGCACAGGTAGAATGTTTCGAGAATGCCATTACAATTCCCTGACGAGTGGAGGTATCCACGAAAAAGATTTGTTGGTAAAAAAAAAAAAAAAAAAAAAAAAAAAAAAAATATGGTGAACTAAAACCTATCCTAGTTTGTGATTGATTTTGTACCGCTCCTTGTGTAAAGTAGAGCCCCGCATTAGGACGACCAAAATGGGAAGAGAGCTCACAAAGACCACTAAAACTTCAAATTTGGCGGGGAAAAGATAATGAATTGACACCAAATTTTCTCGACTTAAAGGTCTCATCAACATGTTTTTTGACCTAAACGAAAATGGTTTGTAACCTAATAACAATGGTGAGAAACCTAATAAAAATGGTTTTCGACCTAATAAAGATGGTTTTTGAAGCATTTATCATTAGCGCGACCGGCCGTCGGTCGCGCTAACGACGGTGGTCGTCTCAATACGCCCTTTTTACCCATAACCGGTCGTCCTAATAGCGAAAGAGTATACGTATATGTATGTACATATTATATGTATTATAATATGTAAAAAACAAAAAAAACATAAAAAAATAAAAATAAAAAAAGGTAAAGGGCAGTTTGACACACGCGTCTCAGAAACAGTGCTCTTCTCCGCCTTTTTATGGAGCCAGGCGGCCCAGGTACAGTGTGCGTCTGCGTGAACTCAGCAAGCTCCTTATATAAAGGCCTGTGCAGCACTTTTAACGTTTCATCTAAGTGATTTTAAGGATCTTGCATAGGATGGTCGGGAAGACATCGACCAACGGGCAAACTTGGCTCAGTGTGCAATTCTAGCATGTTTATAAGCAGGGCACGCCCTTGAATCATCATAATTAAAATACCAGTTTGTAGGTTCGTTGGACGATAGAGGGCGGGCCTCTTTCAAGATCCATAGTTCGAAAAGTGCCCTCACAATTTTTGTTTTGTTATAGACTATGTAAGTCTTGCGGCAAAGGTCAAATCTGAGCTTTTGGGCACAACACGACTGAAACGCCTATTCTTATAACACGGGCGAAATTTTGTTTGTTTTTATATAAATGTTTCTGTCCAATCTTAAGTCTACAACCTGACCCGAATGTGAATCGGGTAACTAAAATGTTTTTACAATATATAATACATGCATAATTTTCTCCCAAAACAGAAAAAAAAAAAATAAAAAAATATTAATACAAATTTCATGACCTGAATAATATTTCCCGGCTGCCATATTTCTAATCCAATTTGGAATGGATGACCCAGTTTGGATTCATATAAAAATGAATGCTTCGAACTTGGGCGCGCTAAAAAAAAAAAAAAAAAAAAAAAAATACGCGTTTTGGGCCGTGTGAGTTTACAAAAACCTGCGTAAACAAAATAATCTATAAATTTCGCTTGCGATGTACGTTGAGGAGATATGGTGTTATGCCCGGAATTAACAGTGGTCTCGCGCGGTCTCGTGCGTTCTCGAGGTCAACTAACATAGTATATTGCTCGAACATATATAACGAGTGGAATATAGCAATATAAAGGAGTCAGCCTAGCATTTGGAAAATCTGGTTCTGGCTTTTTGTTTTAAGGTACCTGTGTTAGCAACCTCATAGATAATAGAACAGGCCCTAAGTGGCAAGTTAATGTACTCTGGCTTGCTAGATTTATGAAGTGGAGGACGGGCTCCCCCTACGCGCAATTTCAGCACCTTTTTTTTGTTAGACAATTTACGAAGCACGGGTAGGGCTTCCGAGTACCAATGCCTAGGCCGTGTTTCTATGGACCAGGACTGGTTGAGGAGGCAGAGGATGGGCCTCTGAATGCTATGCGGTTGTTCGTGAGCACGTCCATTAGACTGAGTGATAGATATCTTTCGCCATTAAGCAGCAATGTACAGGTGCACTAGAGGTTGGGCTTAACATACTAAGTTTCGTCATAACCCTTGTCACAATCTGTATAAGCCGAGGACGGGCCTCTAAAGGGCAAGTTTGAAAGTACTCATAGTTTACATGTAAATAGCCAGAGGTCGGGCCTCTGAATTCCAAGTGGTAATACACTATATATTCCACATGTACTCTGTATTAGACAGAGGACGGACCTCTGAATGCCGAGAAAATGATATCAATATTTCCCACGTACTATATATACTAGATAGAGGGCGTGCCTCCAAATACCAAGTTTATTATGAGGACGGGTCTCTGAATACAACATTTCAATAAAAGTCAATTTTAATGAATGCCAAATTTTAATGTGCCCATGTTTTCTATGTGTATAGATACAGGTACTAGACGCAGGACGGGTCCCTGTAGGTCGAGTGTAATATACCCATATATGGCATGTGTGCTTGACAGAGGGCGGGCCTCTGAACGCCAAGCTTAATGAGCATCTATATTGCAGGGGCGCTGCGCAGGGCCTCTGAATGAATGTACCCCAGACTGGTTCCCGTCCACATATTCCACGTAAGAGAATATAAGGACAGGTAGAGGGCGCTTCATCTTGATCTGTGATTGGTCGTCTTTGCGCGTGCGCATTGTATGTTATATATTTTAAAATTGGCGAAGCCCTTTGCTTTAGGCATTGCGCTTTATTTACATAATTGGATATGTTGACACGCACGGCCGGGATACAAATGTCAAAATATGCGCGCTTACCAACAATATATAATAATAATAACCGCGTGACGGGCAGAATTCTGCCCGTCATGGCTGCCCTTTACCGATCCCTATATTTTCGCAATAAGCATCTAATCTGTAGGGATCAGGAACCAATCTAAATGTACCATTGAATTTGCATGTGTACTCTGTACTAGGCTGAGGGCGTGCCTCTAAATGCCAGGTTTATAGTACATGTGCAATGTAACTCTATTTTGCATATACACCGTATGTACTCTGTACTAGGCAGAGGACGGGCCTCTGAATGCCAGGTTTTATGGTACAATGTACAATGTAACTTTATTTTGCATATACACCGTATGTACTCTGTACTGGCAGAGGACGGGCCTCTGAATGCCATGTTTATGGTACAATGTACTTCTATTTCGCATATATGTATTTTTGTGCTAGGTAGAGGACGGGCCTCTGAATGCCATGTTTATGGTACAATGTACTTCCATTTCGCATATACTCTGTGCTAGGCAGAGGACGGGCCTCAGAATGCCATGTTTATGGTACAATATATTTCTATTTCGCATATACGTGCTCTGGGCTGGACAGAGGACGGGCCTCCGAATACCATGTTTATGGTACAATGTACTTCTTTTTCGCAAGGACGGGCCTCAGAATGCCATGTTTATGGTACAATGTATTTATATTTTGCATATATGTGCTCTGTGCCAGACAGAGGACGGGCCTCCGTATACTATGTTTATGGTACAATGTACTTCTTTTTCGCATATATGTACTCTGTGCTAGGCAGAGGACGGGCCTCTGGATGCCATGTTTATGATACATATATACATATATATATATGTATGTATTTGCAGTTTTGATTTACTTTAAAAGTTTTGAATTACCTTTAAAAAAATATATAAAACAAAAAAGCAAACAAACAACCCAACAAACGAACAGACAAGCAAAAAAAAAAAAAAAAAAACCAGAGGACGGGCCTCTGTAGTGGGTTATTACATACAACGTGCCGTGGTTTGTGCGTTTATGAAAGGTCGAGCGGCGGACCCTGTTAGTACGTCAACAAATTATGTGATGGTTTGTTCCATACATGCAGGCCAAGACGCCTGCAGCTGCTCAAGCGTGCATGGAGACGGGCTATGATCGCAATGTTGCCTACGTCATGACCGTGCTTAGAGAATACGTGGACGAGTTCGAGCCATTGTCTGCCGAAGATGTAAAGGAAAAGCATTTGAGTACCAGTGGTTTTTGAAAATATTGGAGATGTGGGAGAGATATTTTGATCCCAGCGAAGCGGAAACGAGACACCTCCCAATGGGTAGTTTTCAATGGCAAGTCAGGTTGGCGTACGGCTCTTTCCTCGCCTCCCATCAATGTGGCCCGGTTCGAATTTAGTCCAGGTTCGAATCCCGTCCGGGTCAGTATGTGGATTGGGTTCTCAGTCCCTGTCTGATTCCGTGGGTTTTCCCCATACACGTTAGTGTGTGGGGCTTTCCTCCCACCTCTAAAACTGATAATTTCTTCCTGTTCTCTCACACTTCGTGGCCATGCTGAAGAACCTCCTAGGTGGCTACAGGGCAACGACTTAAGTCGGCTAATCTCCAGATCCCTTTACGGACGCCTATATAATGGCAAACCAAGTGGCTTGCCGGTCCCTTTTACACCAACCCCAGCTGACGTTCTCTCTGGTAGACTACAGCCAGATTTACAGGCGTTCAGATTCAGAGATCCAATTATTTTGTAGCCGGAACATTAAACAATGATCCTGGTGTTTTGGGACGATATCTTAGCTGAGTCACTCAATAGGGACGAAGTTCATGGTTGGCTTCATCATGGAGTTAGTCTGTATGATTTCTTCCAGCCGTTTAATGGCCGATACAGGGGCAGGAATTGCTGTTCCGGTTTGCCCACCGAGAGGTATTTTTAAATGCGCCCGTTTGTCAAGATTATGTCGCCTTTATCTTAGACACAATCACCAAGCGGTTGATAGAGGGCTCTATAGAAGTTTTGGGTAGGGTCAAGGAAGTACAGCCGCCGAAGTGTGTAAAAGTTGAACCCAAGAAGCCGCGTCTGGTTCTATCAATGAAGGGACCTAATCTTTGGCGCAAGGACACACCTTTCAGTGTGGTACCTTCAGGCAATGTTTTTTTCTTCTTCTCAAGTACCGACGACAGCCAGGGATACAAGCAAATCTTCTTAACCAAGGAGTCCAGAACCTTTGTGGCTTCAAGTGGGCGGGCTTTTACTTCATCGACTCCACTCTTCCCTTTGGTTTTAAAAACAGTGCATATGTTTACTCATCCATTGGCTTTTGTCTCTCTGCATGGCTTAAGAACAGAGGTATACATACAGAAATCTGGATAGACTACCGTTTCAGTGGTGAGTGCCATCCCAGCGATGGAGAGGCAGAGTAGACGAAGGTTGAAACACTTCAGTCATGTTTGTTTTATTGCGGTGTGAACATGACATGCATGGGGACGGTTCCTGCATCAGAGCTCTAAGGGCCTTGTACGTCGTATGCTACATACGGTCAAAGCTCGGCTTTTTCAGCAACTTAAAGACAAGTCATCGGCAGCCATCGAGCAGCATGGTGCATCTCGGGTTCGGCATCTGCTCCAAACCCTGTCATTTTCGATTCCTGAGCATAAAAAGGTATCATTCGCTAAGGTACGAGAGACAATTTTGGGGGAGGATAAAGTGCTCTTAAAGCAGATGCGACGATTTGTGGGCAAAGGCCAAAGTTTTGCTCTGGTGTTTCCGGCTGCATCCTTGTTTCTAAGGGAATGCACCTCCTTCATATCTACACTTCATGATCTCTTGCCTACGCCTCTGTCGCCACAAGTGTGGGAGGAGATTTTATTTTGGAGGTTCGTTGATAGCTTCTTGCAGCTGATCCCTTGCTTGAAGACAAGACCGCCACCTTGTTATCGCATAGCACTGTCGGCAGACGTATCTGGATATAAATGGGGCGGTACCCTAGTCTTACCAGACGGTAGTGTAAGTTTCGGAGATTACTGGTCTGCAGACATCTTGGCACATACGGGTATATGTTGCAAGGAGGCCCTTGACCTATATTTTGTGTTGCTCTCAGTCTTTGATTCGCTATAGAATTTTCCCAACTGTTTCCCAACTGATCAGGGAAGAATTCCCAAGATGCATATTCGTTCTTTCCTCAGTGTGCCAAACCAAGATGGCGGGTATCAATCGCTCAGTCGCCGTAGTCAACTCATCATTGAAAGATGTCTGTCATAAAGCTAGCTGGCAGTTTTTCTCGAACAATTGCATCGTGCAGTAGGATCTTGCGGACAATGTGCACCTATCGATTATGGGATATCTAAGCTCCAGCGCAAGCTGCGGCTGTTTTTAACATCCGTTTCGGGCTTGCCCTCGGGAATCGCAATATAATGCTAAATTTATTCTTCAATCAGGCACCCCACCCCCCCCCCCCCCCCCCTTTTTCTTCACAAGAGCGTTTTGTTTTCCCTTTTGGAAGATGATCAGTGTGGCAACCAGGCTGACAGAACGAGCAAACAAGTTGGATAAGCATGGATGTGAAGTGCAAAAGAGCAGACTCATTTGCAGCGTTGGACCGATTTCTGCGGTAGCATCTAGGCAAAGGATGCGGTACTGAAGGGGAGGATCTGGAGTCAGCACACCACTGGACACCCTATGCTTTTTGATCGATCGTGACTCGGAAGGTCGCACGCGGATTCACGGCTTAGGGTTTACAAATTTGGGCAGCGACAGCTTGAGAAAAGAAAGGAGAAGAAAAGAGAATGGAAGAAAGGCGGCAAGACAGCTAGTCCAGTTTTCTTTCCTTTGTATCTGATATGGTATCCCACTTTCATTTGAGGTTTGGGTAAGGATTGGGGTGTGTTTGGGCAGGTTTTTGGGGTTCTCGGCGGCCTAGGGGGCAGGTTTTGGCGAAATCCATCTCACCCCATATCTAAACCCTATAGATACCGGAGTCGGACGGAAACAAAGACGGTTGTGCAAATAGATTACTATTTGCACATCCGTCGACGTTGAGGGCAGCGTAGGAATCTACGCAGTCTCGAGTATATCAAGGTGGCAGGTGGGGAGTATTTGGACGAGAAGGAACGAGTCGGCAGAGGACGGTACGGTTGTATGTCTCAACGGTGGTAAGATAATAGTTTGGCCTCGGCGGCCAGCTTCTGGTGAGTATTATTATATATATATATTTTTTCCCCGCCCACCCGACCTCCTTCCTCATTTCTGAGCTTTCCTCTGGCTTCGGTTTCTATGCTCAATCCATCTCACCCCATATCTAAACCCTATAGATACCGGAGTCGGACGGAAACAAAGACGGTTGTGCAAATAGATTACTAATTGAGGAAAGAGTGTGGTATGGTGTGGGGTTATGTTGAGGTAGTTATCGACAAAACACATCAGTATGCAACATATGCATAGGGGTTCAACCAATCAGAAGCAATGTTCGCTAAACAGCGGTACGGAAAAAAATATCGCGCGCGGGGCGCGCGGCGATCCACCGTAGTTTGCTATACTAGCACGCGCTCACTGAGCCCCATTCTCCGGACTCCCGAAACAAACATTATGTTTAACTTTGTTTAATACCTGTATAAATAGTCTCTCTTTTGTCAACTACTTATAAATATTGTGGACAAAGCAGAGTTGAATTTGGTGCAGTTCTGCAGTAAGAAACTTTAATGCGACTGGACATGCGACTGGACACAAAACTAACTCGCAAGACCATGTGACTTTTCGGAACCAGAATCTGGTTCCGAAAAGTCACGTGACCTCTGTTTTTTGAAAATTGCTCAAAAACGGCAAAATTCTGTGGTTTATTTTTAGGATATGTTCAGTTTATTTCGGAAGGGCCTTTATAATCTGGTATGGGTCAATTTCAAGCCCAAAATTGCCCAACGAAGCCGGTGTGTACCTTTAACAACTGTAGGTGCTTTTCTTTAAAAGTCTTTTGCGAAAGACTATTTTTAACATTCAACTCAACACGAAAGCCGTGCATGGATTTTCAGAAGTTTTCGGAAGTATTTCTGTAATTTTAATACAGAGTCAGTGAAAACTGCAGTCTGTTGCATTTAATTCGCATTTAATGAACACATGACAAGCCATCAAAAAAACAGTTTCTAAATATTCCCGATTGTCATAAAACGCCCACCAGGTAAGGGATACATGTAATTGTTTTTCCTAAATTGCGCCTTTTACCTCTTTACAGTTTTAAATTACATGCAATAAAAAAGTCCCCAATGCCAAACCAATTTCAACAATACGATCACAAAGTACCTGCATATTTATATAGTCCTAATTTTCTTTTCAATAGACTACTAAAGTGTGCCATGCTAATTGGGTCTAAACATTCGCTGGTAATCTGAAACGTCCATTGGTATAGCGCAGGGAAACAGTTCACTGGTTTTAGTGTAGACCCAAAAACCATGGCAACACACAAAGGGTGACGTTTTCAAATAGTAGTCTATTAGGCCTACATGTACCGTCAATTTCAGTCCAGTAACTGGAAATGTATTGCTGCAGCAGCATAATGACACATTCTTTAACCGGGAAAATACTTTACATTTAATGACAATTCACCACTTACACGGTTGCGTTCAGAACGAGGATTTTTGGGCATGCATCATATTTTACAATGCACAAAAGTAAACGTCACAACGACGCGAGGGAGTCATTATTCAAATTATTGTTTTGCCAATTATTAGGCGGTTCTGTGCAAATGGTGAATATTATACAGTTTACTACAAGCTCCAGCCAGCCTCAGTATATACAAACCAACATTAGTTACATGAACTGGTTACAGAGTGAACGTGGATGTCGCCACCATTTCCACTGAAGCCTACATCATGGCTAGTTTTAATTCCAACACCGTGGAATCCGTTTACGCAGCGTACTCCGAACGCCAAGTCTTGTCTTCCGTGGGTTTTGTCGCCGCAGTCGTCGGGTTTTTCGGAAATCTTGCAGTTATAGCCGCCATTGTATTAGTGAAGAAACTCCAAACTACAACCAATGTGTTCGTGTTCAATCTTGCTGTTGCAGATATCCTGACGTGTAGCGTTTCTCCCCTAGAAGCCCTGACTATCTTACATGATGACCTAGTTATCCCGTCTTGGTTGTGTAAGCTTTGTGCGTATTGCCTTATAGCTTGCATCGGCTGTAGTATCAACAACCTTGCGTGTATCGCAATCAACCGATTAGTTGGCATCACCACTTTGACATTATACCACAAACTTTACACCCCTTTCAAAGTCTCCCTAATGGTCACCGTATCATGGTGCGTGCCCCTTGCCGTAGCAAGTATCCCTCTCTTCACCGACCACGCCGAATATGGCTTCAACCCCATCTACAAATCTTGCACGTGGAAGTCCAACTTATCATACAAGCTCACCTACGCGAAGCTTGTTGCAATGCTCTTGTTTCCTCTCCAGTTTACTGTCTTATTTGCAAGCTACTTGAGGATTTACATGTATGTGAGGAGGAAGACTCAATCCATGCTGCGATTTAGAGATACAGGTGCATCGGGGTCGCGGACATTCCAAAGACAACTCTGGCAGCGTCAGGTAGCAGTGACAAAGAACCTCTTTCTCGTGGTATGTGTTTTCGTGCTTAGTATGATACCATTCTTTGGAACGCTCGGACTACCCACCGATGTGGCCAAGAGTCTCACCTCATACGCAGCGGTAATCCTCATGGCTAACAGTTCGCTTAATCCCATCATATACGGAACGAAACACCCCGATTTCAAGATGGCGTTTGGTAGCATCTTGTGCTACAAACGGAGAATACGTCAACCTCGAACAGTAACGACCAAATCGGGACAAGATTGTGCAACTATTGAAACTATCGCTGCACGTGTATCGCAGGACACCGTGTAAAATATACAGTTAAAAGCAGAATACATGATTGGAAAACTTTTAAAAACAGGAACAGCATCACGTAACTTAAAGCGAACACCGGCTTAATGTTTACATAATGTAGCAATCTAGCATCCTTGACAATAATTTTTCGATGGTCGTTGTGAAAAAAAAATATCAAAATGTCACGTAATTAACTAGAAATGTTTAAAATTATCAAAAGAGACAAATGTTGGGCTATACGCTTTACTAGCCGTCGCTATGTATTGTGTATAATGTGTTTGTAAATAGAGGTGGCGTTCGATATGGGTCGACACGTGTTTAACCTCGTTTCCTTGTTTTCCCTGACTCATCACACCTTGCATGATCTCTCAGGTCAGCGCTGACTCGAGGAAGCAACTCTAACGCAACTTGTTAGTGTCTAAATAGCGCCCGCAATAGGCATATGCTGTTTTTTTTCTTCGGATAGTATTTATCGCCGCGAAGCGAAGACGCGCAAATCTGAGAGATTCTCTCGTCCATATCAACACCCAGAAACCCTTCTTATGAAATCTGTTGGCAAATTTGTGTACAAATTGGAAAATACGGTCTGTACATAGTGTTCGTAGGACATTATTTTCCAACAAGAAGAAAAACCAACCGCAAATGATAAAAGCAACTCGCACTTCGCGCTGGTTTCTACGGCTGGAAATAAAACTAACTCCAATACCACGTGATTTATCGGAACCAGAATCTGGTTCGGATAAATCACGTGATCTTAATTTTTTGGAAAATGTTCAAAAACGGCAATTTTTTTTGGTTTCTTTTCAGGTTCTCTTCAGTCTATTTCGGAAAGACTTTCAGAATCATGTAGGCCTATGGGTCTATTTCGAGCCCAAAATAGCCCAACAAAGCCGGTATGTCCCTTTAAGGATAATGTTGATAAACTGCCTTGTAGAAATATCAGCTACAGCATGTAACACTTCAGAAAACCTGGAAAATCCATGGATGGTTTTTGTGTATGAATAAATGGTAAAAAAGTTGTCTGCAGAAAACTTTTTTTAAACAATCACCTTCAGTTGGTAATTTCTCACACAAACGTACCATGATTTTACACTGAAAAAAATGTTGTGTTTGTTACCATTGATATTTACACTTTTAGTCGACTCTTTCTTGTCAACACGTGAAGTACATTATTGTTGGTAACTGCACATGATGTATTGGGCCTTAACAACTACATAAATCATACTGTGACTGAATGATCGAGAACGCTGATGTAGCTTATTTTATTGTGACAAGGCTAACTACAAAACCTCCGTAAGAGCCGCTGAGGCAGGGAGCGCCACTCTGCCTGCGCCATGAGCCATGAGAACCTGCACTTCCAGTGCTGTTTTTGAGACGCGCGACCCAAGAGATCAGGTCATCCCACGCAGGTTTAATAAATTGAAACTCCAACAAAAATGAAATATTTAATGAAATGAAGTGATATTTCACTTACTATCTTAGGACGATCATATTTCTCCATTACACCAACGATATAAGTGATTAACCTCAGCTTCTTTCGGACATTTTGTTTGTGGATAGTATACGTGCAATTTAATAATCACAGCAATCTACAGATTATTAAAAATTATGAATTAATTAGTATTTCCCAGCGGCTGGTTTAATTGTAATTCACTGTAAAAAATGCTGGGTAAAATAAAGTTGGAGAATTTCATTTTGACGTTTGTTGGGTCATATGTCCTCAACATATGCAGAAAATGTTCTCTTGGGTAAAATATCCGGAACACCAACGTTGGTTACATGCAAAGTTCTGTAAATTGTGGAAACAGCGGCTATTTATTGGGTATTTGTTTACCTCTTGAAAGTATTGAAAGGTTGAGCATATTATACAGACACACAATATTTTCTCCATCTGTTGGATGAGATTGTGAAGACAGGAGAGGGCGCTTCAAAGTATACTGTAAACAAATCTGGGTAAAATAAAGTTGGAGAATTTCATTTGGACGTTTGTTGGGTGATATTTCTACAACGTATGCAGAAAATGTTCTGTTGGGTAAACCCTCCAAGCGACCAACGTTGGTAACATTTTAAGTTCTATACGGCCCTTACGATTTCCAAATTTACGTTGGTCAAAGGGTGTCCATTTATTGGGCACTTATTATACCGTGTACTGAAAGTATTAAAATGCTGAGCAAATTATACACTAATGACAGTCACATTTATCTCCAGTTATTGGGGAATTTTCAACACAAAGCAGGATGCATTCTATAGCAACCGCACACCTAGGAACAACCGCATACCTGCACTGAAAATAATAATTTGGGGCGCAAAATACCCTTGGGTGCATGATATTGTTTGTACAATTGTTGGTTAAATTCTACAAACCAATGTTTGGATAGATGTGCATATATCTAATCGTTGGTTAAGAGTTAATTATCCAACGGTTATGTAAATGTGCTTGGCCAATTGTTGGTTAAATTCAACATAAAGCAGAAATCTGTTCGTATTATGCCCAACATGTTGGGTATCTCGGGCCAAATATACTCGACGTTAGGGTAAGCCATGTTTATGATGTGACCAACATGCTGCAGAAAATATTTCCTGTATAATTGTTGAGCAACCCTACCAGGTGTAATTTGCTTGGATTTTGGTGATTTTTCTCCCAAATACTAAAAACCACACCACTTCGTTACCAACATACATGTACTGCTAAAAAGCTTGCTGTATATCCAACGTGTTGGGCAGCAGCGACGTCACATGCTTGGTGTTAGAAATTTTATCACAGACTTGCAAATAATAAACCCGAAATGCAGTGTGATAATATATTGTAGAAAAGGTTTTTGTATGTTATGTATGTTAAGATGAATGAAATGGGCTCTTTGCTTTAATTTTGGTTCAGTTTCCTCGGCTTGCAAATAATAAACAGCAACATGTACGATAGTACCAGAAGGCTGTTGAAATTAATGCTTTGGAGCGTGTTTTATGTACGTGTTCTTTCCACACTTCTCGTGATGGAGTTGTTCCAGATGTATATCCTGATTTTTAAATCCTGTTGAATATCTCGGTGTAAATTTTACTGGTTTTAAAAAGTAACGCTAAGTGAGCATGCGCGAAATTTCTACAGGCATTTCTTAACGTTTCTCAACATTTCACACACAAACCGTAGAAATGCGTTGTATTTGTGACTAGACTATCTGTCCTGGTTGTTCTGTTGGAGCAGGCGGTCGGGTTGGCGTAGTGGTTCTTTCTGCTGGCCTGCCTGTGATGACCGCTTTCCAAAGGACTACCCTTGCACATAGTACATTTGGAGGAGTTTTCTCGCGGAAACCCGTGTGATGTCCTAGTGGAGCAGATAAGTGAATATTTCAGGGAAATCGTTCAGAAGTGGATACAAGCACCAAATTTTGCATGGGTATCCCTCTTGGACCACTTATTTGGAAAAGACCGTTAGCCACTTGGAAATTCAAAATGGCCGCCATTTTTTTCAAGATGGCCGCCTTGTCGACATAGAATTGTTCACTTATTGGCACTTGAGTCACTTTGCCGGTGTACTTCGAAGACGAGCTTTCGCCACAGTTTTACACGCATATTTCTAGAAATGGCAGCTCGCGGTCGCTACAGTAGAGTGGCCCAGGTAGATCGAGAAAGGTTGATTGAGGCCTTCGAGGGAAATGAGCAAGACTACATTGAGCTTGCGGTAAATTTGAACATCAACAAGTCCACAGCAAGATCAATTGTTGCAACATATTTGAGGACTGGAAGGCGAGAGACGCTGGCAAGAGGAGGAGCAACCCACAGCAAGATGGATGATGACATGCGAAACCATCTGCAAGGCATCCTTGACGTTAATCCCGTCTTGACACTTCAATAAATGAAGGCTAGTTTGAGTGAGCATCTGCCCGAGAAGCCCCAGGTTTCTACTGCCACCATAGCCAGGGCCTTGGATGGGATGATGATTACACTGAAAGTAGTGGAGGACGTCCCTGATGCAAGAAATTCACCTGAAGTTCTTGATCAACGCGTCCAGTATGGTGAATGGTTCCTGCAGTATGGTGTTCTGGCGCATCTAGTCTTCATTGACGAGACAGGTTACAACGTCTGGACTCGACGCTCCCAGGGTAGAGCTCCGCGAGGGATGGCTGCAAGACGAGTCGTCGACAGACAACGAGGGAGAAATTGCAATGTCACCTTCGCTGTTTCTAGTGAAGTAGTGTGATGCAGTTTTCCTAGAAGACGAACCAATTTACCTCATATACGACAAATGCAAGGCCTCACGTGCGAGCCCAATGAAGGTGCCAACCCAATGATCCAGCTGAAGCGCCTCCCTCCCTACTCCCCATTCCTGAACAGCACGGAGATGGCACACTCTGCATTCAAGGCAGCAGTTAATTACGCATCCTTGGGTTACCTGAGTGGCAACAACGTGTCGGAGACAGACAGGCAAGCAGGAATGAACATGCAGCAGTGGAGGTGCGATCTCCTTCAACAAGCAGCCATTCAGAGCGTTGATGCCATCACCCAAGTGTAGTGCATGCAGTGGTACAACCATACTCAAACATATATGCCAAAAATGTCTGGCACGCCAACAGATTGATGGTTGAGGAAGAAACAATAAACAATAAAACAAAAACAGGAAAAACAAAGAAATACCCCATTCAAACACAATACAAAATTAGGTCTTGATCAGTTAACCAATAAAGATCCCCTCCCCCCCCCGCCCCCCCCCCCAAAAAAAAAAGAATAAAGAAGAAAACAAAGAAGAAGAAAAAACCTCAAGGGCCCCATGTAAAGTCTACTGGAAACATATTTAAAGAAAATAAGGTTTGCCTGAATTAAAGTGAAGTACAAAACAGTTGCCTAGTACAGTTTATCTGTTTATTTGTATTTCTTTAGTCGTACTTATTTTACGAAATTAAAAAAAATTTAATCAGTAAAATCTCCAGTCGAACCAGCTTTGCTAAATTGAATGCTGATTTAGTGTCACGAAAAAGAATGACGATATGCTAAATTGAACACAGTGCTAAAGGAATTTGAATGCCTCAAAACGAAATTGAATGGCCGAATTCTGAATTTGAAACGCAGGAACAACTGGAGAGGCAAAATAGCTTTAATTCGAACGCACTAAAATTAAATTGGCTGCTCATTTGCCGAAATTGACCGAGAAAACCTATAAAAGCCAATTATACAGAGACACAAAGTAACGATTAAAGGCAGAGGTTAAAAATAAGGGCACTACACACGAAGCTCTCTCTCTCTCTATCCTGGGGAGTCGGAATACCTGCGGTTTAAGCAGAACATGAAACAGCCGTTGAGTCGCACGGTTGGACGCACGCAAAGAAAGTTTATGTGAAAAGATTGATCAAGAATGCACACAAAAGCGTCCAAAAATCAATAAAGATTCTGCACAGATGAGCACCAAACTCGGCCGGAACGTGCACGCAGTGCAAATTTACAATTTTACTCCTACAAAATAATGCACACTGACGGTTTACTGGGCAAAAATGTCAAAATATTGTGCAGAAGATCGAACGTTCTCGTCTCGACTCAAGCGCGAGAGAGGCCGATTTGCACGTAGGCCACGACTAAGCACTCTACAACAAATTACTACGCCTTGCAAAAGAATAATACTTTAAAGCCTATCGTGACTGCCAATAATTTCCATCTTGCAATAAGATTCACAGTAAATAGGCCTATCACTTGGCATTTTAGTAAAACAATTATTCAAAGTTGGATAGCATTGACTGAAACAAACAGTCATGAGGCACTACTTCAAGGCGTAGAGTTACTGTTTACACTCAGTAAATCGGTGAACTAAGTAAACATAGACTGGATCAGTGTTCACTGAATTAAATGAGAATTCAAAATAGACTGGTTCACAGTCCAAGCCACCACATTTGCATAGGATTTTCAACTTTTAATATTCTAGTTAGATCAGTTTCGTGATACATTTGCATAAACAGTAGAGTTCCGCCTTCACGCTATGGCGATCGCGTACGAGTGATTTAAGCACCAGACTACCTGGCAAATGGGGCCGTTTCCAAGGGTTGTAAGCTGGTCCACAGTAACCGGCGCGAAAGTCTGTGCGGTACCATGGAATACCTCGAGCATTACTATATGCATTTTTAAAGCTGGACCATCCGAAATTACAAATTGAAATGAACATTTGAAACATGTTGTCATCGTACATTTTTGTCAAATTAACGAAATAGAACGTGTTTCTGGACTTGAAAAGGTGAAGACTGGAACGTTTTAAAACTGCAATGATGCATTAATAAAGTAGAGAAACGATTTTGGGCGTTTATATTTGTGCTCAGTGTAGTATAGTGCTTGAGTCAATTGTACGCGAGCGCCATATAGCGCGGTGGCATTTATGTAAATATAAGGCGTTACTCCAGGACTTCTGCAAAAATATCACACAAATGGTCTATTCTACTCTCAGTCCTACCCACAGAGCTATATATAGGAACTAGAGTGAGCACTTATCACGTGACCCCGTGCCCTCAAGGGTGCGTGGACGCCATTTTGTTAGTGGGCAAAAAGTACGTGCTAATGTATTGACGACATGCGTATTTTCAGCTTTAATTTTATTTTAAGATTATGCTTTCAGCGATAGGGGTGCAGAAAGATGTGGTTGCTAACTACAATCATCCTGACTGTCGGATCATTGTCCCATGTTTATATTTTACTTTAAAAGATTGAAACTTTAGTTAGGCCAAACACTTTTCTTTCCCCATGGGCCAAACAACATTCAAAATCGTCGCCCGGGGACTGTACAAGATTTGGGGAGTTGATCATAATTTTTTTTAATGACTTATCTAGCATTAGAATGTGCAGATTTGATGGAAAAACTCGAAATTTGGAGTGGGAAAGTTTAAGATTTTGTGAGGAAACACTGGATTTTTTTTCAGCCTGCCTCATCTATTTTGCACACAAGGTCTGAAGCCACGATCAACTTCCTAGTTCTTTCCTGCTACGTCCCCCACTGCTTTTTGCGTGTGTAGGTAGAGCATTCGGGTATACTAGTACCTCAGCCATTAACTTGGGGGAAAGTAACACCCGTTTCATACAGGCGCACGATCGTTCCGATTAAAATTTTGTTTCAGACAGGCGTCGGTATGCGAGCCGCGCGCACACTTAAGATCGACGTCTGAAACCAAGTCGCTGTTCAGTCGTTCGATCTTTCGACTTCTGGCGAACCAAGTCGCTCCAAATTGTTTCATACGTCGAACTTAATTCAAATTTCTGGGATAATTTAGTTCAGCGCGACTGTAAGGTGCAGGATTTCCCGGTGAAACCGACTGCCTAAGGGAAAAACTACCGTTCTACCGTTCACCATGCATTAAGTACATAGCATAACCTAGCGTTTTCAAGAGAAAAACTGTATTTTTTTCATTTCTAAAATCACGTTTCTAACAAAATTCGCACTTTTTGTGACATTATTATGTCATAATTAGTGGCAGAGGTGTACGTTACTTATACCTGCCTAGGTACAATAGAAAAAGCTCACTCATGACTGGCGTTAAACAGCCAATAAATCATTTAAAAGCCCATTTATAGCTGCCGCGCCGTTGACTGCAGTGGATACATCCGGGTATTTATCAATCATTTTGACCACTAACAAAATGGCGGACGCGGTCCCAGGGCGGCACGCCCGGGTACCGCGCACAGGCACGGGGTCACGTGATAAGTGCGCACTCTAGTTCTTATATATAGCTCCATGGTCCTACCCCACGCCCACCGGTGTACTCCCTCTTCGACGTACTCCTATACTCTTAACCACTTCCAGGTAATGAATTATTGGGAGTAGCCCTCAAGGCGCAGCTGAGGGAGATAGTAGCAATCATAGTGTTCTATTGGTTTTGCCTCAAATAATCGTTAGGCAGCTGTGCCATTGGACACATTGGTGCGGACATAACTGTTTTTTCGGATACATTGGTGCGGACATAAAACATTTTCGGACACATTGGTGCGGACATAACGGATTTTCGGACACTATAGTGCGGACATAACGGATTTTTGGACACTATGGTGCGGACATAACGGTGCGGAAACATGCGCGGACATAATGGTGAAAACGGACATAATGGGCCTGAACATATGTCCTACCTACTTACCTACATGTTACATCTAATGATGTTTGACTGTGTACTGGGGGGACCAATCTGGAGTTCGACTGTGAGATTCGGAGCTACGTTGTACATGTTCTGGGTTCAATGCCAAGTTAAGACTGGACACGGCGGTTACTACCCCTACGGATAAGCTCGTCACAGACGACGATGGAAGTACTGGTTGATGTTTTGTTTTGTACAACTGATTGGTTTGCTAAATAGGAACTGTAATTTTGGATGCGCTAAAAGTAGGACGCCATTGCCTCTCAAAATAAGAAAATGAACTGAAAAAAAGGAAACATTAATATATTTTGATAACTTTATTTGGATGGAATAAACTAGTCGGAGAAGGTTTATTAAATTCGAATAAGTTTAATTCGAATTCTTGTGGAGGTACATTTAAGTAAATATTAAGTAATTGAATTGGAAATAATTTTTGAAGTTTATTCTTGTAGTTTTTATGAATGAGATTTTGACGTCATGGTGATAAATTGTTGTGCACGTATCGTGCAATAATTGGTTTGGATTTACATAACGCACACCAGAAATAGTTACTGAGATTGAAGTAAGCTTGAAATAATTTATCAGATTGAACTTGACTCGTATTTCTGGAAAAATACATGTTAACTTAAAGGAATTATTTATATTTGGATAACTTTATGTATAGTACTTTGGTAAAAGGTTGTAAATAAAGTGAGAATCACGGTGATGAAATGGTTTCATTTCTCGTTCACAACAGCTTGATTGTGATAACTTCAAAAAGGCTAATTATTATCGCTGCCATCAGGGAATCACCATAACCATTTCGCTTCAACTAGGTGGCTGCCTGGCCAAGGCGCACAACCCTATCAACACTAAAATTGTGGCATTCCCCCTACAGGGTACTCCTGGCACTGTTGCCATTATTACTGCTGCCATCAGGGAATCACCAAAACCAATTCGCTTCAACTAGGTGGCTGCTTGGCCAAGGCACACAACCCTATCAGCACTTAGATTGTAGCATTCCCCCTACAGTGTACCCATGGCACTGTTGCCATTATTTATTTATTTATTTATTTATTTATTTATTTATTTATTTGTTCACCACATCCAACAATGGAAGGACCGCCAATTACAGGAATGGGATCAATTAACATTTCAACTTTCAACTTAAAGTTGAATTAGAAACGGCCAGAGACACCGGGGAATCCCTCCCCTTGCTCTTTACGAAATAATGCTCTGGGATCTTTAAAGTGCGTTACTGTTACCTAACACACTGGACCAACGGCTTTACATCCCTTCCGAAGGATTGAGCAAGTGTGGTTGAGTGCCTTGCTTAAGGGCACAGGTGCCACAACCCGTCACGGCCCGGAATCGAACCCACATTCTAGTACTGGCACATGAACTTTAGTTCGACGCACTAGACCGCTCGGCTATAACATCCCACTGCCACCAGGGAATCGCATGACCCATTTCGCTTCAACTAGGTGGCTGCTTGGCCAAGGCACACAACCATATCAGCACTTATTGTAGCATTCCCCCAATAGCTTCCCAAATATCGCTTGGGATGACGAGACAATCGCGATTAAGTGTCTTGCCCAGGAACACAAACACATGGGTAGAAGAAGTGGAGCTCGAACCCATAACCTTTCGACCATGAGCGCAGTTGTGTACCCACTAATCCACATACAGTTAAAGTCAGAAGTTTACATACATGTACACTACTACCATCATCACCTAAAATGGTAAACAGGACTACCCGAACCATTGCAAGGTGTGCAAGCTATGTTTTAAGTACTGCAAGCACATTATGAATTCCACAAAATCACGACTTTAGTAAAGTCCGTTACAAAAATGGTAAAAACGCAAGTTTAAGCACACCAGTTTTGACACAGTTGTATATGTAAACTTCCGACTACAACTGTACGTGGTCATTGTCCAGCGTACCACTCTTTATTCCAAACAAAAACTTTTAACGATGAACACATGCATGACAAGCCATCGTGAAAAATGGTTTTTAAAAGAGTTAATTTTTATGATATCTGACCAAGTTTCCAAATGTCTTCAATATTCATAAAACGCCCACCAGGTAAGGGATACATGCGAGTGTTTTTCCTAAATTGCGCCTTTTACCTTTTTACAGTTTTAAATTACATGCAATTAAAAAATTCCCCATTGGCAAAGCAATTTCAACAACACAATCAGAAATTACCCGCATATTTATATCTGTCCTAGATTTATTTTGTATTGCTGTTAATTTCAGTCTAGTAAGTAGAATTGTATTGTTGCAGGCAACACAATGACACACACTTTAATCCGGAAAATACTTCAAATTGCATGACAATTCACCACTTACGCGGTTGCGTTCAGAACGAGGATTTTCAGGCATGCATCTTATTTTACAATGGACAAAGGTCAACGTCACAATTAACGGCGCGAGGGAGTCATTATTCAATTGATAAATATTAATGTACAGTTTACCATCACAAGCTTCAGCGAGGGAGTCATTGTTCAAATTATTGTTTTGCCAATTAGGCGGTTCTGTGCAAGTGGTGAATATTTACTAGAACAAGCTTCAGCCAGCCTGAGTATATACAAACCAACATTAGTTACATGTACTGGTTACAGAGATGTTAACATGGATGTCTCCACCATTTCCACTGAAGTCTACAGCATGGCTAGTTTTAATTCCAACACAGTGGAATCCGTTTACGCAGCGTACTCAGAACGCCAAGTCTTGTCTGCCGTCGGTTTTGTCGCCGCAGTCGTCGGGTTTTTCGGAAATCTTGCAGTTATAGCCGCCATTTTATTAGTGAAAAAACTCCAAACTGCAACTAATGTGTTCGTGTTTAATCTTGCTGTTGCCGATATCCTGACGTGTAGCATTTATCCCCTGCAAGCCCTGACTATATTACACGATGAACTTGTTATCCCGTCTTGGTTGTGTAAGCTTTGTCCGTTTTGCCTGGTGGTATGCGTCGGCTGTAGTATCAACAACCTTGCGTGTATTGCAGTCAACCGATTAGTTGGGATCACCACTTTGACATTATACCACAAACTTTACACCCCTTTCAAAGTCTCAATAATGGTCACCATATCATGGTGCGTTCCCCTAGCCATAGCGAGTATCCCTCTCTTAACAGACCACGCCGAATATGGCTTTAACGCCATTTACAAAACGTGCACGTGGACCTCCAACTTATCGTACAAGCTCACCTACGCAAAGCTTCTTGCAATGGTCGCGTTTCCCCTCCAGTTCACTGTCTTGTTTGCAAGCTACTTAAGGATTTACATGTATGTGAGGAGGAAGACTAAAGCCATGCTGCGATTTAGAGATACAGGTGCATCGGGCTCGCGGACATTCCAAAGACAACTTTGGCAGCGTCAGGTAGCCGTGACTAAGAACCTGTTCCTCGTGGTATGTGTCTTCGTGCTTTGTATGATACCATTCTTTGGAACGGTCGGACTACCCACCAATTTGGCCAAGAGTCTCCTCTCATACGCAACGGCAATCCTCATGGCTAACAGTTCACTCAATCCCATCATATACGGAACAAGACACCCAGATTTCAAAATGGCGTTTGCTCGCATCTTGTGCTACAAACGGAGAATACGTCAACCTCGAACAGTAACGACCAAATCGGGACAATATCGTGCAACTATTGAAACTATCGCTGCACGTGTATCGCAGGACACCGTGTAAAATATACAGTTAAAGGCAGAATACATGATTGGAAAACTTTTAAAAACATGAACAGCGTCACGTAACTTTAGAATAATGTTGATAAACTGCCTTGTAGAAATATCAACTACATAACACTTCAGAAAAACTGGAAAGTACATCTATTGTTTTTGTGTATGGATAAATGGTAAAAACATTGTATGCAGATTTTGTTTTTAAAACAACCACTTTCAGTTCGCAATTTCTATTGGTGTATTTTGTTTCGTTCGATGCACTATAAATCATGTTGTTTGTAAATCAACTACACCGACGGTGCATACAGGCCGCTTGCCTGCCGGCCGCGGTGCGCGTATGACATACTGAATGTACTCACCGATCGTCTCGAAATCGCGAACAAATCCCTTCAAATAACCCCGTCTGAAGTTCTCCAAACAGTTTGTTGCTGTCGAACGTACTCTTCCAACTGTCCACATGATATTTGGCTAATCTACCAAGGTATTTCTGCGGAATTCTTGCTGAAAAGGCTACTGACAATTAACTTTGTGCACTGTTTGTACGGAGTTGTTTACCGTTGCTACAGGGTTCGCTTAATTCGCTCTGGATTAAAGATGGCTGATTCGTGAATAAAGCCAATGAGCAACAAACAATGGAAATTGGACACACACCATTGTTGCTCATAGTGACCGGGGCATTGTGCTCCGTGTGGAATCAGCTCTCCTCGTTTTTCATTTGTATTTGCGTAACATCACGTAATATACCCAGCACGATGTGGCAAAGGGATCGACTCCCTTCTAACGCCCCTATACCTCAACACACGCTTCCCTTTTGTTAACCCCACCCCCTAAAAACTGAAAGAAATTCCTTGGAAATTCCTTGGATGTTTGAGACACAATAGGGAAACAAGTAGTAGGGGGAGGGGGATGGATACCCTCTGCCACATATCGTGCTGCATATGTCACGTAATACTTTGCTGAAAAGCACAAACACGCACCATTCGTGAAAAATAATGGAGCGCCTAGAACAATAGGCTAGGTTGGTTGTCGGATTTTTAAACTTTTCTTTTTATTCTTATCCCCTAAGTCCCATAGACAAAACACATACATTTTGTGTTTGTACTGGGTGGCCCCAAGCTATGGTAGACACACTCATGGGGAAAGAGTTCATATAGTTACCGGATTGGTCTATAGATTTATTATTAATAGCTTTACGAAGGTTTCTATTGTTTTGCTTTTATAAATAAGCTACACTATACGTCTAATAGCTGGCAAAGAAGCAAAATTGCTTTTGAAATCAATTGAGTAGGCCTATAGTTAATCTATAATATAAAAATACCATATACCACTAAAAATACCACTAAATATTATGTAACCGACATGTAACAAACACTGTTCTCTTACTCAGTCATTCTACTATGCACATTTAAAAGTGTTACATTGTACGTCTAAAAGCTGACAAAATTGCTTTAAAAAAAATTAGTACACTATTTCTATATACTATTTGGATTTAAATATATGTAACCGAAAATGTACAAACATTGTTTTCTTACACAATCGTATTTTACTATGAACATTTAAAAGAAGTTTTACATTGCAAAAAAGTTACATTGTACGTCTAAAAGCTGACAAAATTGCTTTTAAAAAACAATTAGTATAGGCCTATCTATAATCTATATACTATTTCTATATACTATTTGGATTTAAATATACGTAACCGAAAATGTACAAACATTGTTTTCTTACACAATTGTATTTTACTCTGCACATTTAAACGCTTTACATTGCAAGGAATTAAATTGTACTTCTAAACGCTGACAAAATTGCTTTTGAAATACAGTAAAGAACCTGCTACTAAGGCCACACCTATAAAAAAGGAAAACCTGTCTAAAATGGTCACATCTGTTCCGTCCCAAATCAGTTTGTACACAAACATATGGAGGTAGAACCTTGATATTAGGGCCCCTGTCTAACGCGGCCAGTGGCCAGGGCACTAGGATGTTTGTGTGTACAATCCTATGGCGGTTGAACCTGGATAATCTGGCCACACGCAGTAAATTGCCTCAATGAACCAAGCTACTGTGAACAATTTTATGAAGTACTTTAAAAAGTTATACAAAGACTGAACAAATGTCAACGTAAGAAGTAACTATAATCAAATAGTAGTAAACTTGCGGGTACAACCATGTGAAAATCTCTTTTGGAGTAGTGTTGGCTCTGAAAAGAGCCGGTTTGGTCTCGACGTTTCGAACAGTATACCCTGCTCGTCTTCAGGAGAATGCTGGACTGCTGGTGGTGTTGCAGCTTAAGTAGAGCTTGTGGGATGCACTTTTTGGGCGGGAAGTTTCCAATTTGTTGTTGATCGGTGATGCATGCAGCTTAAGTAGAGCTTGCGGGATCCATAAATGTCAACGTTTTAAGGACGAACCCTTTGTTGCACTTAATTTTTAGCTGTTTTTCATCTATAGACATGCATTGTCGTGTTTTATGATGTTTGTATATCCATGCATGTGCACGCTAAACCCTATATATAAAGGCCACCTGCCTATTCTGGCCATTTGTCGGTCCATTGGGTGGCCACTATATACAAGTTTCACGGTAGATCGATTATTATCTATAATCTATATACTACATGTACTTATTTTAATATAATTATGTAACCGAAAATGTAACAAACATCGTTCTCTCGTTCAGTTGTATTTTACTATGCACGTTGAAACGTTTTACATTGCAGAGACTTTTAAGACGCTTGGTGGCGGCAAACAAACCAGTTCTTTTTCATTGTTACGTCATATTGAGCATGCGCACTTTAGCTCAAACATGACGTAACAATTGAAAAGGACCGGCTTGTTTGCTGCCACCACGCGTTTCAAAAGTCTCCTATTGTATGCAACTGATATAGACTGTGGAAGTGAATACGTCATCTTTTGTTGGTTGCCTAGGCAATGGCTCTACACTAAAAATCACTAAAATCACTAAACCTATGCAAAAGCACAGGGTGCTTTTGCAAAGGTACTTTTTGCGACGGCCATGATGTTTAGAGCCATACCATGGCAACACGTCACACGTCGGCTGTCTACTGATCCTGTTCACATGAAAGGTTGCACACATCATTTGCAGTGACCTCAATTTTTTTGTTCACGAGTCGACAAGAAAATAACAAGGGTACCAAACACCACACGATTTTATTTCAGTCAAATGGTATTTTGTGTGAGAAATTAACAACTGAAGGTGCTTTTCTAAAAAAAGTATTTTGCGAGAGACTTTTTGTCATTCAACTCAACACAAACACGATGCATAGATTTTACAAGTTTTCAGAAGTATTACTGCACCTATGTGGCTGAAATTTCTACTGGGCAGTTTTATCAACATGGGCTTCTAATCACGAGTGGAAATAATGCCCCATTTAACAGTTTACCAATCAAGTGTCCTAGGATCTTCCAGGACAACGCTTCATTTAACGAAGATTATTTACAGGCAGAGGCTCGTCAGTGCGCGCATGAGGCCAAATTCGTGCCACGAAATAAGCAGCTCCATAGCAAGAGCATTGAGCTGCGTATTTCGTGGCACGAATTTGGCCTCACGCGCGCATTGACGAGCAGTGCCTTTAATAAAAAAAAAGGTACTGTTCACACTCCTTACAAAGATCAAAATCCGCTGTACAATGCCCACGTGGGTCATTTTATAAATTTGGGGTCGAATTTTTCTGTCCCCCGTTACACCTGACATCTTGTAAAATGTTGTATTTTGTAAATTCATGACATGCAGATTCTTTAAAGTTGCATTGCCCGTGTTTCGGTGAAAAGATTAAAAAAATTAATTTACACAAGCGAACGAATTTAGAAAGCTTACGTGTCTCTGTAACGAAAAATATCAAAAACTTAAATTTCCGACGTCGGGAATTGGAGATAATGTTGTACATGTGCGCGTACGCTCATATGTACATAGTATGTGTACAATGTACACATGTACGCGCCCATGTACATTTACGTCATAACCCTGTCGATTAAATGACCTGCCAGCCATTTAATAATTTCTTGTTTTTAATCGACTGGCATTAATCCTTGACGGATTTTTACGTTCTTGGTACCAAATGAAAGCTGATAACTTTTTCTATTCTAGAAAAATACCTATTTAACTTTTTTTAAAAAGTTGTACGCCCAAATCGGCCCAAACACGGGCAGTGCAACTTTAAATGCCGTGTATCTCAGAGTGATTAAAAAGTACAATTCACAAAAATATGTTTTAAAGGCATTTTTAATGATAATTGTATCGCAAATGGTACATGTCAGGTGTAACGAGGGACAGACAAATTTCACACTTAATTTGGACCCCAAATTTATGGAAGGACCCACATGTCAAATCGCTTCGTCGAACAGAGGGACCGGACATATTGCAGATTTGCTTCGTCAAATGAAGCGATCTCTTCATCGAAAAGAACCTACCGGTATTTTGTTTTATCAAACGGATTGATTCTAACCTTCGTCGGAAGGATTTTATTTGGGTGTTAATTCTGTTTTACCAATTTTATTTCTTAAAAAAAAACTTGCAACTATAATACAGAGTCAGTGAAAACTGCAGTCTGTTGCATTTAATTCAAATTTCATGAACAGATGACAAGCCATCGAAAAAAAGGTTTGTTTTAAAGAGAGGTTATTTTGATGATATTTGACCAAGTTTCCAAATGTCTCCAATGTTCACAAAAAGCCCACCAGGTAAGGGATACATGTCATTGTTTTTCCTAAATTCCGCCTTTTACCTCTTTACCTTTTTAAATTACATGTACAAAAGTCCCTAATGCCAAACCAATTTCAACAACACGATCATAAAGTACATGCATATTTTGTATTGCCTTTAATTTCAGTCTAGTAACTGGAATTGTATTGTTGCAGGCAGCATCAAGTCACATCCTTCAATCAGGAAAACTAAGTCCTTAATTTAATCATTAAATTTAATGACCATTCACTTAAAATTAAATCATTAATTTAATCATTAAATTTAATGACCATTCGCTAGATGCACGATCGCGTTCAAAACGAGCATTTTCGGGCATATATCATTATTTTACAATGAACAAAAGTCAACGTCAATTGTTTTGCCAATTAGGCGGTTCCGTGCAAGTGGTGAATGTTAATGTACAGTTTACTACAAGCTTTAGCCAGCCTGAGTATATACAAACCAACATTAGTTACATGAACTGGTCACAGAGATGTAAACGTGGATGTCGCCACCATTTCCACTGAAGTCTACAGCATGGCTAGTTTTAACTCCAACACAGTGGAATCCGTTTACGCAGCGTACTCAGAACGCCAAGTCTTGTCTGCCGTCGGTTTTGTCGCCGCAGTCGTCGGGTTTTTCGGAAATCTTGCAGTTATAGCCGCCATTTTATTAGTGAAAAAACTCCAAACTGCAACTAATGTGTTTGTGTTCAATCTTGCTGTTGCGGATATCTTGACGTGTAGCGTTTATCCCCTGCAAGCCCTGACTATATTACATGATGACCTCGTTATCCCGTCTTGGTTGTGTAAGCTTTGTCCGTTTTGCCTGGTGGTATGCATCGGCTGTAGTATCAACAACCTTGCGTGTATCGCAGTCAACCGATTAGTTGGGATCACCACCTTGACATTATACTACAAGCTTTACACCCCTTTCAAAGTCTGCCTTATGGTCACCGTATCATGGTGCGTTCCCCTAGCCGTAGCGAGTATCCCTCTCTTAACCGACCACGCCGAATATGGCTTTAACGCCATTTACAAAACGTGCACGTGGACCTCCAACTTATCATACAAGCTCACCTACTCGAAGCTTGTTGCAATGGTCGCGTTTCCCCTCCAGTTCACTGTCTTGTTTGCAAGCTACTTGAGGATTTACGTGTATGTAAGGAGGAAGACTAAAGCCATGCTGCGATTTGGAGATACAGGTGCATCGAGCTCGCGGACATTCCAAATGCAACTTTGGCAGCGTCAGGTAGCCGTGACTAAGAACTTATTCCTCGCGGTATGTGTCTTCGTGCTTTGTGTGATACCATTCTTTGGAACGGTCGGACTACCCACCGATTTGGCCAAGAGTCTCCTCTCATACGCAACGGCAATCCTCATGGCTAACAGTTCACTCAATCCCATCATATACGGAACAAGACACCCAGATTTCAAAATGGCGTTTGCTCGCATCTTGTGCTACAAACGGAGAATACGTCAACCTCTAACAGTGACGACCAAATCGGGACAAGATCGTGCAACTATTGAAACTATCGCTGCACGTGTATTGCAGGACACCGTGTAAAATATACAGTTAAAAGGCGGGATACATGATTGGAAAACTTTTAAAAACATGAACAGCGTCACGTAACTTTGGAATAATGTTGATAAACTGCCTTGTAGAAATATCAACTACATAACACTTCAGAAAAACTGGAAAGTATATCTATGGTTTTTGTGTATGGATATGTAGTGACACGAAAAAATTACTTTTGAATTTTGTCTTTTTGGCTTGCCATACCCTTGTTGAGACAAGGTCAAAGTGCGTGTTGCACTGGAGATAAAAGACTCCAACAAACGAACGCACATGTTTACATGGCCATCTTAGTTTTTGCCACTTCATCGTTTTAGTCATCGATTTTTGCATCCGCTTTCATCGCCTTTGCTAGTGTATATTTGTTGTCATCGTCGTTTGTAAATACCATCGTCAAGTTCGTCATTGTCAACTGTGTATAACTGTTTGTCTGCGTGAACTTTCCGATTGCCATATTTTGGTGGATTGAAACCAAACTCTCGTACGACCATCGTCGACCGAATGTACGGCACTTGAGTTATAAGCCCGTGCGTTTGCGTACACGGCTAACGAGTCGTCGCGAGCTCGCCGACCCAGCCTTGGTAGGCCAGCGTGTGAGGTGAGTCTATATCGGTATTTGACACATAACCCTACAAACTGGTGACCCTGACGTAATGGCAGAGTCAGACCCACCCGTAGTACCCACTAGTACCCAAGCCTGCTCCTGCCACGCCTGCAATATCCACGCCTGTCATTCCTGTGCCAGTGGCGGCCGTGAGTCTGAAACTTCCGCCATTTTGGCCGAATGACCCCACGCTGTGGTTCGCCCAGGTAGAGACCCAGTTCACCACCCGCCACATTGTATCGCAGGACACAAAATTTGCCTATGTAGTCGGCACCCTTCAGCCTGAAATCGCTCAAGAAGTACGGGATTTACTGGTTTCTCCCCCCGCTCAAGATCGCTATAACATCCTCAAAACAGAGTTGATAAAGCGGACATCCGCATCAGAGCAAAAACGCCTTCATCAACTCCTAATTGCAGAGGAATTAGGGGATAGGAGACAAAGATCAACAAGCTCACGGTACAAGTCCAAGCCCTGACTTTCTAGCTCAGCCGACAAACTCGACAACGGTCACGCAGCAGAAGTACCTACAGTCGCGACCGCCAGTCTCGAAGTCGCAGCCCTCCCCATGACACCACGGAATGCTGGTACCATCGACTCTACGGATCTAAAGCACAGAAGTACACGAAGCCGTGTTCTTACGAGAGTAACCCCAGCCCTCGGGGAAACGAGCCAGCCGGCAACTAGGGGCGACAAGTCCTGCTGGCGTACCCCAACCATGTCGCCTTTTCTTTGTGACCGACAAGCGTTCAGGAATGCGTTTTCTAATAGACACTGGTGCCGAGGTGAGTGTTTTTCCCAGTCGGGATACCAATAAACACTTAACTCCATCTACCAATCTCCAGGCGGTTAATAAATCACCAATAAGGACCTATATGGAGCGTTCACTAACATTGGACATTGGGCTACGCCGTGTTTTTCGCTGGGTTTTTATCATAGCGGATTTACCAGTCGCCATAATTGGCGCAGACTTCTTACGACATTTCGGTCTTCCAATTGACATTAAAGCTCACAGACTTGTGGACTCCATCACCAGCATGGTAGTCAATGGAGTTCGCTCTGAGCAGCAAGTCTTAGCCCGGTGTTAGTGAAGCCATCGTCATCACAGTATGAAACACTATTGTCTGAGTACCCCATCTTGTGTCGTCCTACGTATGGGGACACTACTGTCAAGCACAATGTGACCCATCACATCGAGACTGTTGGTTGTCCCGTAGCAGCGCGACCACGCCGTCTCGCCCCAGATCGATTACCTATCGCAAGGTCCGAATTCACCCACATGCTGGAGTTGGGCATTGTACGGCAATCTAGCAGCAGCTGGTCGTCACCACTACATATGGTGCCAAAGAAGACTCCAGGAGACTGGCGCCCTTGCGGCGACTACCGTGCCCTGAATAGGATCACCATACCCGACAGATACCCGATACCACACCTCCAAGATTTTGCAAGTTCCCCCTATGGTAAATGCATTTTCTCTAAACTCGATCTCATCCGTGCTTATTACCAGATTCCTGTAGAGCCCAGTGACATTCACAAGACAGCAATTGCCACGCCATTCGGGTTGTACGAGTTCGTCCGCATGCCATTTGGCCTGCGAAATGCGGCACAAACCTTTCAACGCTTCATGGACGAGGTGACCCGTGGGTTGCCATTTGTATACGCATACATCGACGATCTTATGGTCGACAGTTCATCAGCCGCTGAGCACGAGGTTCATCTCCGAACCCTATTCGATCGCCTTGCTGAATATGGCATAGTAGTTAACCTAACCAAGTGCCTGTTTGGAGTGTCGTCACTTCACTTCCTTGGACATTCTGTCACCAACCAGGGCATATTCCATTACCACAGAAGGTCCAGATCGTCGTCGACTTCCCCGAACCTACCTCTCTGCGCAAGCTACGTGAATTCCTGGGGTTTGTGAACTTCTACAGGCGTTTTGTGCCTCACTGCGCAGATGTGCTACAACCGCTCACGGATATTCTGCAAAATAAGGCCACAAATAATGCCCCAATCTCCTTTGATGACACTCAGCGCATTGCTTTCAACAACACGAAACAACTGTTGGCTGATGCCACACTCCTAGCCCACCCCTGCCTTGACGCCCCATTATGCCTCATCACCGACGCATCTGATGTGGGGGTCGGTAGCGTGCTACAACAGCAAGTACGAGGAGTATGTCAACCACTCTCCTTCTACTCCAAACGATTGCAGCCCGTCGAATGTCGATACAAAACCTTTGGACGAGAGCTATTGGCAATCTACCTTTCCATCAAGCATTTTCGACACATGCTTGAGGGTCGCTCATTCTGTGTCTACACAGACCATAAACCGCTTACTTACGCCTTATGCTCCAAGCCTGATCGCCATTCGCCGAGGGAGATACGACAACTTGATTTCGTCTCCCAGTTCACATCCGATCTGTGACACATCAGTGGGAAGCTTAATACAGCGGCTGATGCACTTTCCCGGTTAGCAGTTGGCGCCCAGAAAGTTTCTGCGGTCGTCGACTTCCCCGCAATTGCCAATGCTCAGAAGTCAGACAACGAGCTGCTTCAACTGTCCGCTACATCACTCAAGCTGACAGCAGTGCCCCTCTCCACGTCAAGCGGCACGATAATGTGTGACATGTCCACAGGAACTCCCCGACTCTACATACCGGACCACTTTCGTCGGTCAGTATTCGATGCTCTGCACAATTTGTCTCACCCCGGGATCCGAGCAACTGCGAGATTTCCAAAAAACCCAACGACTAGGGCGATAAAACCGACGGCAGACAAGACTTGGCGTTCTGAGTACGCTGCGTAAACAGATTCCACTGTGTTGGAGTTAAAACTAGCCATGCTGTAGACTTCAGTGGAAATGGTGGAGACATCCATGTTTACATCTCTGTAACCAGTACATGTAACTAATGTTGGTTTGTATATACTCAGGCTGGCTAAAGCTTGTAGTAAACTGTACATTAATATTCACCACTTGCACGGAACCGCCTAATTGGCAAAACAATTGACGTTGACTTTTGTTCATTGTAAAATAATGATATATGCCCGAAAATGCTCGTTTTGAACGCGACCGTGCATCTAGTGAATGGTCATTAAATTTAATGATTAAATTAATGATTTAATTTTAAGTGAATGGCCATTAAATTTAATGATTAAATTAATGATTTAATTTTCCTGATTAAAGGATGGGACTTTATGCTGCCTGCAACAATACAATTCCAGTTACTAGACTGAAATTAACGGCAATACAAAATATGCATGTACTTTATGATCATGTTGTTGAAATTGGTTTGGCATTAGGGACTTTTGTACATGTAATTTAAAAAGGTAAAGAGGTAAAAGGCGGAATTTAGGAAAAACAATGACATGTATCCCTTTCCTGGTGGGCTTTTTGTGAACATTGGAGACATTTGGAAACTTGGTCAAATATCATCAAAATAACCTCTCTTTTTAAAACAAACCTTTTTTTCCGATGGCTTGTCATCTGTTCATGAAATTCGAATTAAATGCAACAGACTGCAGTTTTCACTGACTCTGTATTATAGTTGCAAGTTTTTTTTTAAGAAATAAAATTGGTAAAACAGAATTAACACCCAAATAAAATCCTTCCGACGAAGGTTAGAATCAATCCGTTTGATAAAACAAAATACCAGTAGGTTCTTTTCGATGAAGAGATCGCTTCATTTGACGAAGCAAATCTGCAATATGTCCGGTCCCTTTGTTCGACGAAGCGATTTGACATGTGGGTCATTCCATAAATTTGGGGTCCAAATTAAGTGTGAAATTTGTCTGTCCCTCGTTACACCTGACATGTACCATTTGCGATACAATTATCATTAAAAATGCCTTTAAAACCTATTTTTGTGAATTGTACTTTTTAATCACTCTGAGATACACGGCATTTAAAGAATCTGCATGTCATGAATTTACAAACTACAACATTTTACAAGATGTCAGGTGTAACGGGGGACAAAAAAATTCGACCCCAAATTTATAAAATGACCCACGTGGGCATTGTACAGCGGATTTTGATCTTTGTAAGGAGTGTGAACAGTACCTTTTTTTTTTTATTAAAGGCACCGCTCGTCAATGCGCGCGTGAGGCCAAATTCGTGCCACGAAATACGCAGCTCAATGCCTTTGCTATGGAGCTGCTTATTTCGTGGCACGAATTTGGCCTCATGCGCGCACTGACGAGCATCTGCCTGTAAGTAATCTTCGTTAAATGAAGCGTTGTCCAGGAAGATCCTAGGACACTCGATTGGTAAACTGTTAAATGGGGCATTATTTCCACTCGTGATTAGAAGCCCATGTTGATAAAACTGCCCTGTAGAAATTTTAGCCACATAGGTGCAGTAATACTTCTGAAAACTTGTAAAATCTATGCATCGTGTTTGTGTTGAGTTGAATGACAAAAAGTCTCTCGCAAAATACTTTTTTTAGAAAAGCACCTTCAGTTGTTAATTTATCACACAAAATACCATTTGACTGAAATAAAATCGTGTGGTGTTTGGTACCCTTGTTATTTTCTTGTCGACTCGTGAACAAATAAATTGAGGTCACTGCAAATGATGTGTGCAACCTTTCATGTGAACAGGATCAGTAGACAGCCGACGTGTGACGTGTTGCCATGGTATGGCTCTAAACATCATGGCAATCGCAAAAAGTACCTTTGCAAAAGCACCCTGTGCTTTTGCATAGGTTTAGTGATTTTAGTGATTTTTAGTGTAGAGCCATTGCCTAGGCAACCAACAAAAGATGACGTATTCACTTCCGCAGTCTATATCAGTTGCATACATTAGGAGACTTTTGAAACGCGTGGTGGCAGCAAACAAGCCGGTCCTTTTCAATTGTTACGTCATGTTTGAGCTAAAGTGCGCATGCTCAATATGACGTAACAATGAAAAAGGACTGGTTTGTTTGCTGCCACCAAGCGTCTTAAAAGTCTCTGCAATGTAAAACTTTTAAATGTGCATAGTAAAATACAACTGAACGAGAAAACGATGTTTGTTACATTTTCGGTTACATAATTATATTAAAATAAGTACATGTAGTGTATAGATTATAGATAATAATAAATCTACCGTGAAACTTGTATATAGGGGCCACCCAAGGGACCGACAAATGGCCAGAATAAGCAGGTGGCCTTTATATAGAGGTTTAGCGTGCACATGCATGGATATACAAACATCATAAAACATACCACAATGCATGTGTATAGATGAAAAACAGCTAAAAGTGAAGTGCAACAAAGGGTTCGTCATTAAAAAAGTTGACATTTGTTCAGTGTTTTAATAACTTTTTTAAGCTCATCAAATTCCCCATAGTAGCTTGATTCATTGAGGCAATTTACTGTGTGTGGCCAGATTATCCAGGTTCAACTGCCATAGGATTGTACACACAGAAAAACTAGTGCCCTGGCCGCTGGCCGCGTTAGACAGAGGCCCTAATATCAAGGTTCTACCTCGATATGTTTGTGTACAAACTGATTTGGGATCGAACAGATGTGGCCACTTTAGACAGGTGGCCTCTTTATAAAGGTGGCCTTAATAGCAGGTTTCTCTGTATTTCAAAAGCAATTCTGTCAGCTTTTTAGGCCGCGCTCTGGCCCAAAACCCATCCACAGGTCAGGCTGCGCTCTGGCCCAATTTAATTCATTGCTATGTAAAGCGTTCAAATGTGCACAGTAAAATACAACTGTGTAAGAAAACAATGTTTGTACATTTTCGTTTACGTATACACTGTATTTAAATCCAAATAGTATATAGAAATAGTATATAGATTATAGATATACTAATTGTTTTCAAAAGCAATTTTGTCAGCTTTTAGACGTACTATGTAACTTCTTTGCAATGTAAAACTTTTTTTAAATGTGCACAGTAAAATACAATTGTGTAAGAAAACAATGTTTGTACAATTTCGGTTACATATATTTTAATCCAAATAGTAAATAGAAATACAGTAGTGTACTAATTTTTTTCAAAAGCAATTTTGTCAGCTTTTAGGCGTACCGGTACAATGTAACTTCTTTGCAATGTAAAACTTTTAAAATGTGCATAGTAAAATAACTTAGTAAGAGAACAATGTTTGTTACATGTCGGTTACATAATATTTAAATCCAAGTGGTATTTTTAGATTATAGATAACTATACTCAATTGATTTCAAAAGCAATTTTGCTTCTTTGCCAGCTATTAGACGTACAATGTAGCTTATTTACAAAAGCAAAACAATAGAAACCTTCGTAAAGCTATTAATAATAAATCTATAGACCAATCCGGTAACTATATATGAACTCCTTCCCAATGAGTGTGTCTACCATAGCTTGGGGCCACCCAGTACAGACACAAAATGTATGTGTTTTGTCTATGGGACTTAGGGGATAAGAATAAAAAGACAAGTTTAAAAATCCGACAACCAACCTAGCCTATTGTTCTAGGCGCCCCATTCTTTTTCACGAATGGTGCGTGTTTGTGCCTTTCAGCAAAGTATTACGTGACATATGCAGCACGATATGTGGCAGAGGGTATCCACGCCCCTGCCCCCTACTACTTGTTTCCCTATTGTGTCTCAAACATCCAAGGAATTTCCAAGGAATTTCTTCAGTTTTTAGGGGGTGGGGTTAACAAAAGGGAAGCGTGTGTTAAGGTATAGGGACGTTAGAAGGGAGTCGATCTCTTTGCCACATCGTGCTGGGTATATTACGTGAGGTTACGCAAATACAAATGAAAAACGAGGAGAGCTGATTACACACGGAACACAATTCGCCGGTCGCGATATTTTTTTCCGTACCACATATTCGCTATGAGGCTTCATCGAGGCGTTTGATTGGTGCATTGTAAATGGTAGTCTAGTGGTTAAGACGTAGTGCTATCAATCGAGAGATTGCAGGTTCGAATCTCCTTAGAGTCGTATTAATTTTTTTCACTATTAATTGAGGAAAGAGTGTGGTATGGTGTGGGGTTATGTTGAGGTAGTTAATCAACGAAACACATCAGTATGCAACATATGCATGGGGGTTAAACCAATCAGAAGCAATGTTCGCTAAACAGCGGTACGGAAAAAAATATCGCGCCCCGCTCACTATGAGCAACAATGGTGTGTGTCCAATTTCCATTGTTTGTTGCTCATTGGCCTTATTCACGAATCAGCCATCTTTAATCCAGAGCGAAGCGAACCCTGTAGCAACGGTAAACAACTCCGTACAAACAGTGCACAGAGTTAACTGTCAGTAGCCTTTTCAGCAAGAATACCGCAGAAATACAGTTGGTAGATTAGCCAAATATCATGTGGACAGTTGGAAGAGTACGTTCGCCAGCTAAAAACTGTTTGGAGAACTTCAGACGGGGTTATTTGGAGGGATTTGTTCGCGATTTCGAGACGATCGGTGAGTACATTCAGTATGTCATACGCGCACCGCGGCCGGCAGGCAAGCAGCCTGTATGCACCGTCGGTGTAGTTGATTTACAAACAACATAATTTATAGTGCATCCAACGAAACAAAATACCATACCAATAAAAATTGCGAACTGAAAGTGGTTGTTTTAAAAACAAAATCTGCATACAACATGTATCCATACACAAAAACCATAGATGGACTTTCCAGTTTTTCTGAAGTGTTATGTAGCTGATATTTCTACAAGGCAGTTTATCAACATTATTCCAAAGTTACGTGACGCTGTTCATGTTTTTAAAAGTTTTCCAATCATGTATTGTGCCTTTAACTGTATATTTTACACGGTGTCCTGCGATACATGTGCAGCGATAGTTTCAATAAATGCACGATGTTGTCCCGATTTGGTCGTCACTGTTCGAGGTTGACGTATTCTCCGTTTGTAGCACAAGATGCGACCAAACGCCATCTTGAAATCCGGGTGTTTCGTTCCGTATATGATGGGATTAAGGAAACTGTTAGCCAAGAGGATTACCGCTGCGTATGAGGTGAGACTATTGGCCACATCGGTGGATAGTCCGAGCGTTCCAAAGTATGGTATCATACAAAGCACGAAAACACATACCACGAGAAAGAGGTTCTTTGTCACTGCTACCTTACGCTGCCAGAGTTGTCTTTGGAATGTCCGCGAGCCGGATGCACCTGTATCTCTAAATCGCAGCATGGATTGGGTCTTCCTCCTCACATACATGTAAATCCTTAAGTAGCTTGCAAATAAGACAGTAAACTGGAGAGGAAACAAGAGCATTGCAACAAGCTTAGTGTAGGTGAGCTTGTATGATAAGTTGGACTCCCACGTGCAAGATTTGTAGATGGGGTTGAAGCCATATTCGGCGTGGTCGGTGAAGAGAGGGATACTTGCTACGGCAAGGGGCACGCACCATGACACGGTGACCATTAGGGAGACTTTGAAAGGGGTGTAAAGTTTGTGGTATGACGCCATAGTGGTGATGCCAACTAATCGGTTGATTGCGATACACGCAAGGTTGTTGATACTACAGCCGATGCAAGCTATAAGGCAATACGCACAAAGCTTACACAACCAAGACGGGATAACTAGGCCATCCTGTAAGATAGTCAGGGCTTCTAGGGGAGAAACGCTACATGTCAGGATATCTGCAACAGCAAGATTGAACACGAACACATTGGTTGTAGTTTGGAGTTTCTTCACTAATACAATGGCGGCTATAACTGCAAGATTTCCGAAAAACCCGACGACTGCAGCGACAAAACCGACGGCAGACAAGACTTGGCGTTCTGAGTACGCTGCGTAAACGGATTCCACTGTGTTGGAGTTAAAACTAGCCATGATGTAGACTTCAGTGGAAATGGTGGCGACATCCACGTTTTACATCTCTGTAACCAGTACATGTAACTAATGTTGGTTTGTATATACTCAGGCTGGCTGAAGCTTGTAGTAAACTGTATATAATATTCACCACTTGCACGGAACCGGCTAATTGGCAAAACAATAATTTGAAGTACAATGACTTCCTCGCATCGTTGTGACGTTGAATCTTGTCCATTGTAAAATAATGATGTCATTATGTTGCCTGCAACAATACATTTCCAGTTACTAGACTGAAATTAACGGCAATACAAAAGAAATCGAGGACAGATATAAATATCCAGGTAATTTCTGATCGTGTTGTTGAAATTGGTTTGCCAATGGGGACTTTTTTATTGCATGTAATTTAAAACTGTAAAGAGGTAAAAGGCGCAATTGAGGAAAAACAATTACATGTATCCCTTACCTGGTGGGCGTTTTATGAATATTAGGGACATTTGGAAACTCAAATCAAATGTCATCAAATAACCTCTCTTCTGAAAACAAACCCTTTTTTCCGATGGCTTGTCATCTGGTCATGAAATTCGAATTAAATACAACAGTCTGCAATTTTCACTGACTCTGTATTATAATCTCAACTGTTAGTAAACCAAGTTTTTAGAAAGAAATAAAATTGGTAAAACAAAATTAATACCCAAATAAAATTGCTCTTTCTTCGACGAAGGTTAGAATCAATCCGTTTGAAAAAAACAAAATACCGGTAGGTTCTTTTTGACGAAGAGATCGCAAATCTGCAATGTGTCCAACCCCTTTGTTCGACGAAGCGATTTAACATGTTGGCATTCATTGTACAGCGTATTTTGAGCTTTGTTAGCAGTTGCTAAGTGTGAACATTATTGATCTGTTTGATTAAGTAATCTTCGTTAAATGAAGCGTTTTCCTTGAAGGTAGGACACTTGATTGGTAAACTGTTAAAATGGGCGTTATTTCCACTCGTGATTAGAAGCGCATCTTGATGAAACTGCCCTGTAGAAATTTCAGCAACATAGGTGCAGTAATACTTCTGAAAACATGGAAAATCCATGCATGGTGTTAGTGTTGAGTTGAATGGTAAAAATACTTTTGGAGAAAACTTTTTTTAGAAAAGCACCCTCAGTTGTTAATTTCTCACACAAAATACCATTTTGGACTGAAATAAAATCGTGTGGTGTTTGGTACCCTTGTTATTTTCTTGTCGACTCGTGAAAAAAAATTGAGGTCACTGCAAATGATGTGTGCTACCTTTAATGTGAATATGATCAATATACAGCCGAAGTGTGACGTGTTGGGACACGGTTCACGGGTTTAGTGATTTTTTAGTGTAGAGCCATAGCCTATAGCAACCAACAAAAGATGACGTATTCACTTTGGCAGTCTAGACTTTTGAAACGCATGGTGGCAGCAAACAAGCCGGTAATTTTCCATTGTTTACGTCATGTTTGAGCTAAAGTGCGCATGCTCAATATGACGTAGACAATAAGAAAGGACTGGTTTGTTTGCTGCCACCAAGCGTCTTAAAAGTCTGCAATGTAAAACGTTTCAATGTGCATAGTAAAATACAACTGAACGAGAAAACGATGTTTGTTACATTTTCGGTTACATAATTATATTAAAATCAAAACATGTAGTGTGTAGATGATAGATAATAATCAATCTACCGTGAAACTTGTTTAATAGTGGCCACCCAAGGGACCGACAAAATGTGGCCAGATCAAGCAGGTGGCCTTTATATAGAGGTTTAGCGTGCACATGCATGAATATACAAACATCATAAAACACGACAATGCATGTCTATAGATGAAAAACGGCTAAAAATTAGGTGCAACAAAGGGTTCGTCATTAAAACGTTGACATTTGTTCAGTGTTTTCATAACTTTTTAAAGTTCTTCATAATATTTGCCACAGTAGCTTGGTTCATTGAGGCAATTTACTGTGTGGCCAGATTATCCAGGTTCAACTGCCATAGGATTGTACACACAGAAATCCTAGTGCCCTGGCCACTGGCCGCGTTAGACAGGGGCCCTAATATCAAGGTTCTACCTCCATATGTTTGTGTACAAACTAATTTGGGACGGAACAGATGTGGCCACTTTAGGCAGGTGGCCTCTTTATAGAGGTGGCCTTAATAGCAGGTTTCACTGTATTTCAAAAACAATTTTGTCAGCTTTTAGACGTACAATTTAATTATTTCCAATGTAAAACTTGCTCAAGGGCCCACAACCTGTCACGGTTCGATACCGGACCGTGACTGGTTGTGGCACCTGTGCCTTTGAGCAAGGCACTTAACCACACTTGCTCCATCCTTCGGAAGGGATGTAAAGCCGTTGGTCCAGTGTGTTAGGTAACAGTAACGCACTTTAAAGATCCCAGAGCATTCTTTCGTGAAGAGCAAGGGGAGGGATTCCCCGGTGTCTCTGGCCTTTTTTAATTCGACTTAGAAGTCGATAGTTGATATTTGAATATCTATGTTAATTGATCCCATTCCTGTAATTGGCGGTCCTTCCGCTGTTGGATGTGGTGAATAAATAAATAAATAAATAAAAACGTGCACAGTAAAATACAATTGTGTAAGAAAACAAGGTTTTGTACTTGCCGGTTACATAATATTTAAATCCAAATAGTAGGTTTGGCCAATCTTAAACACACGTTTAAAGCCAGCTAGGGGTCCTGGGCACTGATAGTGCCCGAGCCGCCAGGCGAGGGCATTATCAGTGCCCAGGACCCCTAGCTGGTTTTAAACGGGTTGTTTAAGATTGGCCAAACCTACTTTTAATCCCATTCATAAATACCTTTTCGTGTAAATCGGTAAAATTCACCAAAATTAGCTCGTCGTTTTGCCATATTGTGCATTCACTTTCCGATGCCTACAGTCTAGTGTCAACACGGCGTTCGTACAACTGCGAGCTGTCAGTGCGTGATGTTGTTTTTGTTTGATCGCGCGCGTTACGAGTAACGCAGGCGCGTTGCTCGCGCACGCACACGACATGGATATTAGTGCACAATTTGCTTTCAGGCGCGTGCAGTTTCTTTGTGCATGTGCGTTTTCCATATACGCGCTGACTACGGCACAAACGCGGGACAGCCAGCCGGGCATTATCACTATTCTTTATCGCTAATTTAAGACTGCCCATATGACGTGCTTTCAGCCAATAGGGATGCGTAAACTGTCCAAGGTATTTATGAATTGTTTCTAATTAAAGCATTTTTGTAAGTTTTGAGACGTACAATGTAACTTCTTTGCAATGTAAATTTGTTAAACGTGCATAGTAAAATAACTGAGTAAAAGAAAAATGTTTGTTACATGTCGGTGACATAATATAGCTTTCACGAACAATTTTGGGAAATGCGCATTTAAATTTGTAAAACAAATTAAATTTTGCGCCGATTTGGAGAATGACGCATATCCTGGTTTCATTTTCGCAATAACTAGCATTTGATTTCATTTTGCGTCATTCAAATAAATGAATGTGCATAACGTTTCATTTAAAAGATTACAAATACGTTATTAGGCTTTCGGTTTCAGTATACGTTGCCAATTATTACGAATGTGCAATCCAATTCGCAGAAAAATAAGTTTTTATTGCGACAAGGGCTGAATTGAATATTCCTTTTCATTTGTTCAGAATTAATTTTGCGTAATCTGCATTCAATTTCAACAAAGTATACGGGCCTATACATATCAAGATACATGTACAACTTTGATTGATTAATTAACCAATGTATTGTAGACTTAATTGAGCATCAATGCGTTTGTTCTTATATTCATAAAATAAATCAAAATGACCTTGTCAAGGAAATAAGATCACGCACTGTAAAACAATATTGGGCAGTTGAATCGTTGGGTAAACGGATTTCCTCATTTTATTAGTCTTTATTTTTTCTGGTCAACTTGTTGGATAGTGAGTAAATCCAAAGTGTTGCTCGTGTTAAATTAGTAAACACGAAACTTGAGCACATATTAACCGAGAAATGGTGGATATTGTTCTGGGTAAATTTGACCATGCCTTGACAGAATAATAGGATGAGTTGCCGAACGACTTTGGCAGTCTATATCAGTTGCATACAATAAGAGACTTTTGAAACGCGTGGTGGCAGCAAACAAGCCGATCCTTTTTCATTGTTTACGTCATGTTGGAGCTAAAGTGCGCATGCTCAATATGACGTAGACAATGAGAAAGGACTGGTTTGTTTGCTGCCACCAAGCGTCTTAAAAGTCCTGCAATGTAAAACGTTTAAATGTGCATAGTAAAATACAACTGAGTAGGAAAACAATTTTTCTTACATTTTCGGTTACATAATTATATTAAAATAAGTACATATAGTATATAGATTATAGATAATAATCAATCTACCGTGAAACTTGTATATAGTGGCCACCCAAGGGACCGACAAATGGCCAGAATAAGCAGGTGGCCTTTATATAGAGGTTTAGCGTGCACATGCATGGATATACAAACATCATAAAACACGACAATGCATGTCTATAGATGAAAAACGGCTAAAAATTAAGTGCAACAAAGGATTCGTCCTTAAAACGTTGACATTTGTTCAGTGTTTTCATAACTTTTTAAAGTTCTTCATAAAATTTTCCACAGTTGCTTGGTTCATTTAGGCAGTTTACTGTGTGTGGCCAGATTATCCAGGTTCAACCGCCATATGATTGTACACACAAACATCCTAGTGCCCTGGCCACTGGCCGCGTTAGACAGGGGCCCTAATATCAAGGTTCTACCTAAATATGTTTGTGTACAAACTGGTTTGGGACCGAACAGATGTGGCCATTTTAGACAGGTGGCTTCTTTATAGAGGTGGCCTTAATAGCAGGTTTCACTGTATTTCAAAAGCAATTATGTCAGCTTTTAGACGTACAATTTAATTCCTTGCAATGTAAATCGTTTAAATGTGCACAGTAAAATACAATTGTGTAAGAAAACAATGTTTGCACATTTTCGGTTACGTATATTTAAATCCAAATAGTATATAGAAATAGTATATAGATTATAGATAGGCCTATACTAATTGTTTTTTAAAAGCAATTTTGTCAACTTTTAGACGTACAATGTAACTTCTTTGCAATGTAAAGCGTTTAAATGTGCATAGTAAGATACAATTGTGTAAGACAACAATGTTTGTACAATTTCGGTTACATATATTTAAAGGCAGTATACATAATTGGTAATCTCGAAAATTAGAAATGTTCACAGATTTACGCCTAACTTACACAATATAAACATGATGACCGTAAAAAACTTCCCCTAAAATGGTTTTGTCTGAAGTGCTATAGTCTTTGAGAAATGAGTAAACAATTAGTTTTCGTCTCATGAGACGAAAATTCAATTCGCCCCAAAACCATTTCGCCCAAGTGCAATTTCGCCCCAAACCACTTCGCCCGAGTGCCATTTCGCCCCAAATTTCTTCGTCCAAACACTACATCGCCCAAATGCCACTTCGCCCCAAAACCACTTCGTGCACAGGCCGTGGTTTAGGGCGAAATGGTTCAGGGCGAAGTGATTTTGGGGCGAAATTACTGCAAAACCTTTTTGGACTGTTTTCTCAAAAGTTAGACGAAGTACGGAGCTGGTTTTTGCTCAGGTTGGTTTTAATCATGCATATCTCCAATCACACAGGGGGATAAAAATATTTGTAACAGTTTACCAATCATGTATACTATCTTTAAATCCAAATAGTATATAGAAATAGTGTAATAATTTTTTTAAAGCAATTTTGTCAGCTTTTAGACGTACAATGTAACACTTTTAAATGTGCATAGTAGAGTAACTGAGTAAGAGAACAATGTTTGTTACATGTCGGTTACATAATATTTTGTGGTATTTTTAGTGGTATGTGGTATTTTTAGATTATAGATAACTATACTCAATAGACTATGTAAGTCTCGCGGTAAAGGTCAAATCTGAGCTTCCGGGCACAACACGACTAAAACCCCTATTCCTATAACACGGGCGAGATTTTATTTTTTGTATATAAATTTTTCTGTCCAATCTTAAGTATACAACCGACCCGAAAGTGATTCGGGTAACTAAAATGTTTTTTTACAATATATAATACATGCATAATTAACTGAAAAACAGTTAAAGGTGAAGTGCAACGAAGGGTTCGTCGTTAAAAAGTAGACATTCTGTTCAGTATTTTCATAACTTTTAAAGCTCCTCATCAAATTTCCAGCTTGGTTTTTTAGTTCATTTAGGCAATTTACTGTGTGTGGCTAGATTATCCAGGTTTGACTGCAATAAGATTGTACACACATAAATCTTAGTGCCCTGGCCACTGGGCGCGTTAGACAGGGGCCCTAATATCAAGGTTCTACCTCCATATGTTTGTGTACAAACTGATTTGGGACCGAACAGATGTGACCGTTTTAGACAGGTGGCCTCTTTATAGAGGTGGCCTTAATAGCAGGTTTCACTGTATTTCAAAAGCAATTCTGTCAGCGTTTAGAAGTACAATTTAATTATTTGCAATGTAAAGCGTGTAAATGTGCACAGTAAAATACAATTGCGTAAGAAAACAATGTTTGTACATTTTCTGTTACATGTATTTAAATCCAAATAGTATATAGAAATAGTGTACTAATTTTTTTTCAAGCAATTTTGTTAGCTTTTAGACGTACATGTACAATGTAACTTCTTTGCAATGTAAAACTTTTAAATGTGCACAGTAAAATAACTGAGTAAGAGAACAATGTATGTTACATGTCGGTTAGGTTTACATATTTTAAATCCAAGTGGTATTCTTAGATTATAGATATACTCAATTGATTTTAAAAGCAATTTTTGTTACATGTCGGTTACATAATATTTAAATCCAAGTGGTATTTTTAGATTATAGATAAGCATACTCAATTAATTTGAAAAGCAATTTTGCCTTGTCGCCGGCTATTAGACGAACAATGTAGCTTATTTACACAAGCAAAACAATACAAATCTCCGTAAAGCTATTAATAATAAATCTATAGACCAATCCGGTAAAAACTACAGGTACTCCCTCCCCCGCATGAGTGTGTCTACCATCGCTTGGGGACACCCAGTACAAACACAAAATGTATGCTTTGTCTATGGGACTTAAGCCCAAATTCATACTCGCTCGGCGACCTACATGCGGAACGGAAATTTTGTCCGCCGCAGTATCGGCGAGTAGGGTCAAACAAGTTCAACAGTGCGCGGTCAGTCCGCATCTGAGCGGACGGGTCTTTTCCACCCGTTTCTATGCGCGCGCTCTGAATTAAAACGCGTAAACAAAGTGCGCCGCAGAGCCCGTTTATACCTCGGCGACTACTATGCGCAAAGCGAATTTGTATGGTCGCGTGAAAACTCTGCGGCGACTGCACTCGGCGACTGTGCGGCAAGTGTGCGGCGAGTGAGTTCGGCGGAGAAGTATAAACCTAGCTTAAAGCTAGGTTCATACTGTAACGGCCGTCCCGATCCGCCGCTGGGGGCGCCAGCACTGTTTCACGGTGGGTCTGACCGACGTGCTGGTGGTGCTATCACGGCTCCCCACGGAGCCGGGTGGCGTGAGCCCCTGCCGGAGGATCGGGATACCCGTTCCGCGTGGGGACGCGATTCCCTGTGCCATCTTTGTTCCTTGTTGTTGATGAGGAAAGATCGACCCAAATAAACGTGCGGTATTTTCTTGCTGATAATTGTCTTTTCCTGTTTGTTCTTGTTTGTGCCGAGTTTCTTAACAAGTAGGAAATATTCTTGTTACAATACTTCTCCGCCGAACTCACTCGCTGCACACTCGCTGAGTGTAGTCGCCGCAGAGTTTTCACGCGATCATACAAATCCGCTTTGCGCATAGTAGTCGCCGATGCGGCGCACTTTGTATGTCTGTTTTAATTAAGAGCGCGCGCATAGAAACGGGTGGAAACGACCGTCCGCTCACATGCGGACTGACCGCGCACTGTTGAACTTGTTTGACCCTACTCGCCGCAACTGCGGCGGACAAAATATCCGTTCCGCGTGTAGGTCGCCGAGCGAGTATGAATTGGGCTTTAGGGGAGAAAAATAAAAATAAAAGTTTAAAATTCCGACCTAAAAAATTGGACTGAACCGCCAACCAACCTAGCCTATTGTTCTAGGCGCTCTATTATTTTTCACGAATGGTACGTGTTTGTGGTTTTCATGCAGCACGATATGTGGCAGAGGGTATCGCCCCTCCCCTACCATTGTTCCCCCATTGTGTCTCAAACATCCAAGCAATTTTCAAGGAATTCCTGTTAGTTTTTAGGGTGGGTGTCGTGCGTTAACAAAAGGGAAGAGTGTGTTGAGTATATTACGTGAGGTTACGCAAATACAAATGAAAAAGGCAGGAGAGCTGATCCCACACGGAACACAATGCTCGGGTCACTATGAGCAACTCACAAGGGTGTGTGCCTAATTTCTATGTTTGTTGCTCATTGGCCTTATTCGCGAGTCAGCCATCTTTAATCCAGAGCGAGGCGAACCCTGTAGCAACGGTAAACAACTCCGTACAAGTAGTGCACAAAGTTAATTGTCTGCATGGCATACGCGCACCGCGGCCGGTATAGCAACCGGCCTATATGCACCGTCGGTGTAGTTGATTTACAAACAATATGATTTATAGCATCCAACGAAACAAAATACCATACCTGCCCAATATAAATTGCCAAAAAAAGAAATCTGCATACAACGTTTTAAACTATTCATTCACACACACAAACCATAAATGGAATTTTCAGGTTTTCTGAAGTGTTACAGGCTGTAGCTGATATTTCTACAAGGCAATTTATCAACATTATTCTTAAGTTACGTGATGCTGTTCCTGTTTTTAAAAGTTTTCCAATTATGTATTCTGTCTTTAACTGTATATTTTACACGGCGTCCTGCGATACACGTGCAGCAATATTTTGAATAGTTATACGATGTTGTCCCGATTTTGTCGTTACTGTGCGAGGTTGACGTATTTTCCGTTTGTAGCTCAAGATGCGAGCAAACGCCATCCTGAAATCCGGGTGTCTTGTTCCGTATATGATCGGATTGAGTGAACTGTTAGCCACGAGGATTACTGCTGCGTATGAGAGGAGTCTCGATGGGGCCACGTGTACGTCAAGGTCGGGGCGTAGTCCGACCGTTCCAAAGAGTGGCAGCATACACAGCACGAAGATACATACCACGAGGAACAGGTTCTTTGTCACGGCTACCTGACGCTGCCAAAGTTGCCTTCTGGTCTGCGAGCCCGATGCAAATCGCAGCATCGCTTTAGTCTTCCTCCTCACATACACGTAGATCCCTAAGTAGCTTGCAAATAAGAAAGTGAATTGGAGAGGAAACAAGACCATTGCAACAAGCTTCTCGTAGGTGAGCTCGTTCGACAACTCAAACGCCCAAATGCAAGATTTGTAGATGGAGTCGAAGCAATATTTGGCGCGGTAGCTAGGTATGAGAGGGATACTTGCTACGGCAAGGGGCACGCACCATGATATGATGATCATAAGGCAGACTTTAAAAGGGGTGTAAAGCTTGTGGTATAATGTCAAAGTGGTGATGCCAACTAATCGGTTGACTGCGATACACGCAAGGTTGTTGATACTACAGCCGATGCATACCACCAGACCAAACCCACAAAGCTTACACAACCAAGACGGGATAACGAGGTCATCATATAAGATAGTCAGGGCTTGTATGGGAATAACGATACACGTCAGGATATCTGCAACAGCAAGATTGAACACGAACACATTGGTTGTAGTTTGGAGTTTTTTCACTAATAGGATGGCGGTTATGACTGCAAAATTTCCTAAAAACCCGACGACTCCGGCGATAAAACCGACGGCAGACAAGACTTGGCGTTCTGAGTATGCTGCGTAAACGGGTTGCACTGTGGTGGAGTTAAAACTAGCCCAGCAATCTTCAGTAGAAATGGTGGAGACATCCATGTTAGTATCTCTGTAACCAGTACATGTAACTAATGTTGGCTTGTATATACTCAGGCTGGCTGAAGCTTGTAGTAAACTGTACAATATTCACCACTTTCACGGAACATATGAAGGAAAGAAACAATTGGGACCGCCTAATAAGGCAAATCAAATAATTGAACAAAGACTCGCTCCCGTCGTCGTGACGTCGACTTTTGTCCATTTGTAAAATACTTGTGTATGCCCAAAAATGGTAGTTTTCAACGCTACCGTGCATATAGTGAATTGCATTAAATATAAAGTATTTTCCGGATTAAAGGTGTGTGTCATTGTGCTGCCTGCAATACAATTCAAGTTACTAGACTGAAATTAACAGCAATACAAAAGAAACCTACAGGACAGATATAAATAGGCCTATGCAGGTATTTTATGATCGTGTTGTTGAAATTAGTTTGCCAATGGAGGCTTTTTTATTACATGTAATTTAAAACTGTAAAGAGTTAAAGGGCGCAATTGAGGAAACAAATTACATGAAGCCTGGTGAGCGTTTTATGAATATTAGGAAAGTTGGTCAAATTTCATGTGTTCATTAAATGCGAATTAAATGCAACAGACTGCAGTATTCACTGACTCTGTATTATAATTGCAACTGTAATTAAATTTTTTTGAAAGAAATGAAATTGGTAAAACAAAATTAATATCAAAATAAAATTGCTCTTTCTTCGACGAAGGTTAGAATCATTCCGTTTGATAAAACAAAATACCGGTAGGTTCTTTTCGATGAAGAGATCGCTTCATTTGACGAAGCAAATCTGCAATGTGTCCAACCCCTTTGTTCGACGAAGCGATTAAACATCTGGGCATTGTACAGCGGATGTTGATCTTTGGTAGCAGTTGCTTATAGTGTGAACAGTACCGATCTTGATGGATCACGTAATCTTCGTTAAATGAAGAGTTTTCCTTAAAGGTTAAAAGGGGCGTTATTTCCACTCGTGATTAGAAGCCCGTGTTGATAAAACTGCCCTGTGGAAATTTCAGCCACATACAGTTGAAGTCAGAAGTATAAATACATGTACACCACTATTATCATCACCCAAAATGGTAAACAGGACTACCCGAACCACTGTACAAACTATGTTTTAAAGTACTGCATGCACGTGAGGAATTCCACAAAATCAAGACTTTAGTAAATACTGTTACAAAAATGGTGTAAGCACACCAGTTTTAACACTTGGTTGCATACAGTTGCATTTATACTTCTGACTTCAACTGTAGGTGCAGTAATACTTCTGAAAACTTGAAAAATCCATGCATGGCTTTTGTGTTGAGTTGAATGGTAAAAAGTCTTTCGCAAAAGACTTTTTTTTACAAAAGCACCTTCAGTTGTTAATTTCTTACACAAAATACCATTTTGGACTGAAATAAAATCGTGTGGTGTTTGGTACCCTTGTTATTTTCTTGTCGACTCGTGAAAACAATAAAGGTCACTGTAAATGATGTGTGCTACCTTTAATGTGGACAGGATTAATAGACAGCCGAAGTGTGACGTGTTTACCATGGCAATTGGCTTTAAACATCATGGCCGTCGCAAAAAGTACTATTACAAAAGAACAGGGACACGGTTTAGTGATTTTTAGTGTACAGCCAGAGCCCATAGACAACCAACAAACAATTACGTATTCACTTCGGCAGTCTATATCAGTTGCATACAATGGGAGACTTTTGAAACGCGTACATACAGAAATCTTAGTGCCCTGACCACTGGCCGCGTTAGACAGGGGCCCTGATATCAAGGGCCGTGACTGGTTGTGGCACCTGTGCCCCTGAGCAAGGCACTTAACCACACTTGATCCATCCTTCGGAAGGGATGTAAAGCCGTTGGTCCAGTGTGTTAGGTAACAGTAACGGACTTTAAAGATCCAGAGCATTCTTTCGTGAAGAGCAAGGGGAGGGATTCCCCGGTGTCTCTGGCCGTTTCTAATTCGACTTAGAAGTTGATAGTTGATATTTGAATATCTATGTTAATTGCTCACATTCCTGTGATTGGCGGTCCTTCCGCTGTTGGATGTAGTGAATAAATAAATAAATTTAAAAAAAATGTGCACCGTAAAATACAATTTCGTACAAGGTTTTGTACTTTTTGGTTACATAATATTTAAATCCAAATAGTATAGTATATAGGCCTACATTATAGATATATTAATTTTTCTAAAGCATTTTTGTAAGTTTTGAGACGTACAATGTAACTTCTTTGCAATGTAAATTTGTTAAACGTGCATAGTAAAATAACTGAGTAAGAGAACAATTAATGTTTGTTACATGTCGGTGACATAATATAGGTTTTCACGAACAATTTGGGAAAATGCGCCTTTAAATTTGTAAAACATAAATTCAATTTTGCACCGATTTGGAGAATGACGCATATCCTGGTTTCATTTTCGCAATAACTAGCATTTGATTTCATTGTGCATAACGTTTCGTTTAAAGGATTACAAATACATTATTATGCTTTCGGTTTCAGTATACGTTGCCAATTATTACGAATGTGCAATCGAATTCGCAGAAAAATAAGTTTTTATTGCGACAAGGGCTGAATTGATTATTCCTTTTAATTGGTTAAGAATTAAATTCGCGTAATCTGCATTCAATTTAAACAAAGTATACGGGCCTATGTACATATCATGATACATGTGCAACTTTGATTGATTACTTAACCAATGTATTGTAGACATAATTGAGCATCAACGCGTTTGTTCTTATATTCATGAAATGAATCAAAATGATCTTGTCAAGGAAATAAGATCACGCACTGTAAAACAATATGGGGCAAATGAATCGTTGGGTAAACGGATTTCCTCATTTTGTTAGTCTTTATTTTTTATCTGGTCAACTTGTTGGATAGTGAGTAAATCCAAAGTGTTGGTCATGTTAAATTTGTAGACACGAAACTTGAGCACATATTAACCGAGAAATGGTGGATATTGTTCTGGGTAAATTTGACCATGCCTTGGCGGAATAATAGAGAGTTGCCGAACGACTTCGGCAGTCTATATCAGTTGCATACAATAGGAGACTTTTGAAACGCGTGGTGGCAGCAAACAAGCCGGTCCTTTTCCATTGCTACGTCATGTTTGAGCTAAAATGCGCATGCTCAATATGACGTAGACAATGAGAAAGGACCGGTTTGTTTGCTGCCACCAAGCGTCTTAAAAGTCTCTCTAATGTAAAACGTTTAAATGTGCATAGTAAAATACAACTAAATGGGAAAACGATGTTTGTTACATTTTCGGTTACATAATTATATTAAAATAAGTACATATAGTATATAGATTTTAGATAATAATCAATCTACCGTGAAACTTGTATATAGTGGCCATCCAAGGGATCGACAAATGGCCAGAATAGGCAGGTGGCCTTTATATAGAGGTTTAGCGTGCACATGCATGGATATACAAACATCATAAAACACGACAATGCATGTCTAGATGAAAAACGGCTAAAAATTAGGTGCAACAAAGGGTTCGTCATTAAAAAGTTGACATTTGTTCAGTGTTTTCATAACTTTTTAAAGTTCTTCATAACATTTTCCACAGTAGCTTGGTTCATTGAGGCAATTTACTGTGTTGCTAGATTTTCCACGTTCAACTGCCATATGATTGTACACACAAACATCCTAGTGCTCTGGCCACTGGCCGCGTCAGACAGGGGTCCTAATATCAAGGTTCTACCTTCATATGTTTGTGTACGGAACAGATGTGGCCAATTTATGCAGGTGGCCTCTTTATAGAGGTGGCCTTAATAGCAGGTTTCACTGTATTTCAAAAGCAATTCTGTCAGCTTTCAGACGTACAATTTAATTCTTTGCAATGTAAAGCGTTTAAATGTGCACAGTAAAATACAATTGCGTAAGAAAACAATGTTGTACATTTTCGGTTACATATATTTAAATCCAAATAGTATATGGAAATAGTGTACAAATTTGTTTTCAAGCAATTTTGTCAGCTTTTAGACGAACTTCTTTGCAATTTAAAACTTTTAAATGCGCCCAGTAAAATAACTGAGTAAGAACAATGTTTGTTACATGTCGGTTACATAATATTTAAATCCAAGTGGTATTTTTAGATTATAGATAAGCATACTCAATTAATTTGAAAAGCAATTTTGCTATTAAAGCAGAACAATACAAATCTCCGTAAAGCTATTAATAATAAATCTAAAGACCAATCCGGTAAAAACTATAGGAACTCCCTCCCCAGCATGAGTGTGTCTACCATCGCTTGGGGACACCCAGTACAAACACAAAATGTATATGCTTTGTCTATGGGACTTAAGCTATAGGTTCATACTTCTCCGCCGAACTCACTCGCCGCATACTCGGCGAGTGTAGTCGCCGCGGAGTTTTCACGCGTGCATACAAGTCCGCGTTGCGCTAATAAGTCGCCGAGGTAAAAATCGGTCATACGGCGCACTTTGAGTGCGCATTTTAATTCATACTCGGCGGTGATGTTGCGCCGACCCGGCCCCGTATACTATACTATACAATTAACCGTTAGCTTTGTGTATTAATCTCTCAAAAATACCCCACCACTCTTTCAACGCTCCCTCTCCATTCAAAATCATCGGGGAACAAGCGGCATATGCTGGGTATTTCCATAAAAACAGGAGCCAAAGTGTGACCTTTTGATGCATTTGTAAAAATGGCTTTTTCATGTTAACAAAATAGTTGAAAGAAATTTCTAATAATGTAAAATAATGTCTTAAAAATATTCAAGAAAATTGTTTCTTGCGATTACATTTCAAATCTTTTTGACCAGTTGCTGATTTTACCCAGCTGTCGAACCTGGACTTTATCGATTCAAATTACATTATGACTGAGCGAAATATTTCAAAATGCCACACTTGCATTTACAAGATCGCACTAGTTTATTGAATCGTTCTCGTTATGTTTTGGGTAGTATCAACATGTATCAACATGCAGATAAATGTGGTGTTCGATTCATGAGCTCATATTATTATATGCCGAGGGTAACTCTGAAGTCCGGTAATTATTAAAAATCAACTCCAGAAGTGTCACGACGTAAGGGGGACAGTGTCCCATTTTTATGGAATTACCTATTTGGCAATCCATGATTGTACAAATTCCGGTAATTCCCCAGTTATTTCATTAATCGCTAATTCTCATGTGACGAAAATGCTTTTTTTCTTGACAAAAGCCATTTTGTATGGCACCAGTAGGCCTATATACATGTGAACCTCTGCTGTCAGTTTATTGCAAAGTTGGCATATGCCTATACGTGTCACTTCGTGTCGGGGCCACGCGCAAAGCGCAAAAGATAAACTTGGTTTATCTCGAACGGAACAGGAACGGATTGAGCGCGCGCACAGTAGAAACGGGTGGAAACGACCCGTGCGCTCAGATGCGGACTGACCGCGCACTGTTGAACTTGTTTGACCCTACTCGGCGCAACTGCGGCGGACAAAATTTCCGTTCCGCATGTAGGTCGCCGAGCGAGTATGAATTGGGCTTTAGGGGAGAAGAATAAAAAGAAAAGTTTAAAATTCCGACCTAAAAAATTGGACTGAACCGCCAACCAACCTAGCCTATTGTTCTAGGCGCTCTATTATTTTTCACGAATGGTACGTGTTTGTGGTTTTCAGCAAAGTATTACGTGACATATGCAGCACGATATGTGGCAGAGGGTATCGCCCCTCCCCCTACGATTGTTCCCCCATTGTGTCTCAAACATCCAAGCAATTTTCAATGAATTCCTGTTATTTTTTAGGGTGGGTGTCGTGCGTTAACAAAAAGGAAGAGTGTGTTGAGGTATAGGGGCGTTAGGAGGGAGGCCCTTTGCCACATATCGTGCTGGGTACATTACGTGAGGTTACGCAAATATACAAATGAAAAAAACAGGAGAGCTGATCCCACACGGAACACAATGCTCGGGTCACTATGAGCAACTAACAAGGGTGTGTGCCCAATTTCCATTGTTTGTTGCTCATTGGCCTTATTCGCGAGTCAGCCATCTTTAATCCAGAGCGAGGCTAACCCTGTAGCAACGGTCAACAACTCCGTACAAGCAGTGCACAAAGTTAATTGTCTGCATGGCAAACGCGCACCGCGGCCGGTAGGCAACCGGCCTGTATGCACCGTCGGTGTAGTTGATTTACAAACAATATGATTTATAGTGCATCCAACGAAACAAAATACCATACTAATAGAAATTGCCAACTGAAGGTGGTTGTTTAAAAAAAGTAATCTGCATACAACGTTTTTACCATTTATTCATACACAAAAACTATAAATGGACTTTCCAGTTTTTCGGAAGTGTTACATGCTGTAGCTGATATTTCTACAAGGCAGTTTATCAACATTATTCTAAAGTTACGTGACGCATGTTTTTAAAAGTTTTCAAATCATGTATCCTGCCTTTAACTGTATATTTTACACGGTGTCCCGCGATACACGTGCAGCGATAGTTTCAATAGTTGCACGATCTTGTCCCGATTTGGTCGTTACTGTTCGAGGTTGACGTATTCTCCGTTTGTAGCACAAGATGCGAGCAAACGCCATCTTGAAGTCCGGGTGTCTTGTTCCGTATATGATGGGATTGAGTGAACTGTTAGCCATGAGGATTACCGCTGCGTATGAGGTGGAACTCTTGGCCACATCGGTGGATAGTCCGAGCGTCCAAAAGAATGGTATCATACTAAGCACGAAAACACATACCACGAGAAAGAGGTTCTTTGTCACTGCTACCTGACGCTGCCAGAGTTGTCTTTGGAATGTCCGCGAGCCCGATGCACCTGTATCTCTAAAGCGCAGCATAGCTTTAGTCTTCCTCCTCACAAACACGTAGATCCTTAAGTAGCTTGCAAATAAGACGGTGAACTGGAGGGGAAACAAGACCATTCCAACAAGCTTGGCGTAGTTGAGCTTGTATGATAAGTTGGAGTTCCACGTGCACGTTTTGTAATTGGCGTTAAAGCCATATTCGGCGTAGTCGGTTAAGAGAGGGATACTCGCTACGGCTAAGGGCACGCACCATGATATGGTGACCATTAGGGAGACTTTGAAAGGGGTGTAAAGCTTGTGGTATAATGTCAAAGTGGTGATGCCAACTAATCGGTTGACTGCGATACACGCAAGGTTGTTGATACTACAGCCGATGCATACCAACAGGCAAAACCCACAAAGCTTACACAACCAAGACGGGATAACGAGGTCATCATATAGGATAGTCAGGGCTTGTAGGGGAGAAACGCTACACGTCAGGATATCCGCAACAGCAAGATTGAACACGAACACATTGGTTGTAGTTTGGAGTTTTTTCACTAATAAAATGGCGGTTATGACTGCAAGATTTCCGAAAAACCCGACGACTGCGGCGACAAAACCGACGGCAGACAAGACTTGGCGTTCTGAGTACGCTGCGTAAACGGATTCCACTGTGTTGGAGTTAAAACTAGCCATGCTGTAGACTTCAGTGGAAATGGTGGCGACATCCATGTTTACATCTCTGTAACCAGTACATATATAACTAATGTTGGTTTGTATATTATGAGGCTGGCTGAAGCCTGTGATAGTAAACTGTACAATATTCACCAATTGAACAATGACTCCCTCGCGTCGTTGTGACGTTGACTTTTGTCCATTGTAAAATATGATGTATGCCCAAAAATGCTCGTATTTTGCGGTTAAAGTGTGTGCCATTGTGTTGCCTGCAACAATACAATTCTAGTTACTAGAGTGAAATTAACGGCAATACAAAAGAAATCGAGGACAGATATAACTAGAGCTTATGTGCTTCACGAAGCACGGATATCAGCCTGAAATAGCTTTTATGAAAGGTTTTTCTGACCTTTGAACAATGCAGAAGGTTGGGGAAACATTTGACTGGAAATCAAGATGCTGATCTATATATAATTGTTTTGAACTGGCACTGCTCCAGTGACCTCGAAAATACCCCCATAGACACTATGAGCAAAAACATGTACATGTTCATTGTGACCCCATTGTTAGTAACAATGGTGTGTGCACAATTTCCATTGTTAGATGTTCATAGTGAGAGCTCCAGCGGTCGATTTAGACGGGTGCACGTATGCACTGGTGCATGTGGGCCTACTTTTTTTATCTGTGCATGTAAGCATTTGTAGGCCTAATTACGTACCCGTGGTATATTTGCCCACGTTGAACTAACCATAGACCAACTTAATTGTCACAACGCGCGCACCGGATTTGTTGTGCACGCAACGCATGATCGATCGACCAGCATAATTACCGTAAGTACGTACGTACAGCATTGCCAATAATGTACCGATATGCCGCTGTACGGTATGCGTGGCTAGACGCGAGTGTGGCCGTTTTCTAAACACTTCCTTAAGTTCCTTCTTCTATACGTTCCGGCTACATGCAATTCACCATCCGAGCAATAAAGCGCATGAGCGCGTAGCATAAAAACGACCAGGAAAAAGACTAGGGGGTATCGCAATTGGGCAATTGGATATACCCCTCTAGGCCACCGCTGTATGTTGTGCATGGTACGGATACATGTACAAACACGTGCGTGACTTGTATTACTATACTGTGTGTAGCGATCGCTGAGGATCATGAATGCGCTGTATTCATACGTAAATTTGCGCGCGATACATGTACATGTATTGTGAACCACCCGATAGTGATTTCTAAAACCAATTTTATTTTGTTATTGAAGAAATAAACAAACAGCGAGTTCCAATAGTGACTGGACAAAAAAAATGCATTTTTTGTTATTCTGATTTGTGTAAGTTCTTTGCATGTAACTTTTTTAGTCTACTTGACAAAGTTTACAATTTCGGCCAAAACTGACCAGTGGTCAGTTTTGTCGATGTTTGGTATTTTTAAGCTTGCCATTGAACGTAGATTCCACAAATACCACACAAAGTCCATTTTGGACGAAGTTTAAAATTTCGGTCACTGCTGACGACTGACCACCACCTCAAAAAAAATTGCGCTTCCTCGCTGACCCCGAAAATGACCTTCATGTTGCCACTAGACTGACCAATGACCTATAGAACTCTTAAGAAGCATTTTGTATAAGATGGGACTCGGATTAACGAAGATACTGTCCAAATTTGGCTGAAAACGACTATGGATTTTGGCAAATATTGGCACATATCATTTGGGTCATTCCAAAGAAAATGACCCGTACTGACCATTAGGTAGCCGATGGCCAAATTCTGTGAACAACCCATATGTAGCTTGGTCCAAAGATGTTACTGACCACATTTGACATTAATTGGGTCAATACTGTGGAAGAAGAAGCATTTTATATTTTTGAAACAATTACCAGTAGTTACCAGTAGTTGACCATTGACATCACGTGGTGGTCAGCCAAGATAGGACTCCGGTCAAGAAAGACTCTGTCCAAATCTGGTTAAAATCGGCCACGGCGTTTGGCAGTTATTAGCAGATATGTGATGTCACGTGACCGTTTGCCCAAAGAAAGAAAGAGAGACTTTTCCAAGGACAACTTTATTACATTTCTGTGAAACAAAATACAATATTTACAAACTTAAACAGAAATTAATTACACAGATAATGCAATTAAGGAAAAGTAAAACTTTAGTTTTATGACAACAAATAAAGAAAAACAATACAGAGATACAGAGAATTAAACCAAGAGACAAGTTAATTAGTTTAATTATTACATGAATATCATTAAGGGGAGGGGAGGTGAGAAAGGAATGCCCATTCCAAAAAAGGAGAGGGGCAGGGAAAGCCAGAGCCATCAACCACTGTATGCGGTTGCAGTGCATCCGCACGTGACGGCTCTGGCAGGAAAAGGTGGGCGGTAGAGGGCGGTATGCACCGCGCTGTGCTTTTTGGGGGGCACAGCTACACTCCGCCGTCCACCGGGGAGGGGGTGGGGGAAGAAATAATTTGAACAACTATAAATAAATTAAACAAATGGAGGTGGGGGGGGGGGGGTGGGTCCAGCAAACTGTGGACGCCGACAAGCCCGTCCAAGGATCGGAGGCATAACGCCATGTCTCGACGAGTCGAGCAGCCGATCCAAGGACGAGCGAGCCGACGCCGAAACAAAAGCCCCACCTACAAAGACAAAAATAATCAATCAATTTAAAGAAATCTTTTTACAAAAGGAGGTCCGTTCCTGGGCATGATCCCAGGAAGGACCCCAAAGGTGGGCACTCCCTCCCCAGAAACAGTGGCCATTGCCATGTCTCGAATGCTCGAGCTGCTGTTCCGGAGAGAAAGAAACCCAGAAAAAAAGGTCCATCCTAGGTCCCGGGAGGGGCTCCACAGTGGAGCATCCCCTCCCCGGTCGAGCAACCGCCCCGGGGAGAAGAAAACCCCAAAACAAAAGGCTGGCGGCTATATTAACCACGTCATTGTGTTGTTATTGTAAGTAAAAAAGGTGTCATTAAATGACCATTTACTGAGAAAATTATCTAGGTTATTAACACATTTAAAGAAAGAAAATTCGATCAGGATTTTGCTTTTTATTCTTTGGACCCAAACGATTTTGGGATCAACAAAGTGGGAAGTACGATAATGGAAAAAGAGGATATTTTTGCAGCTGATGATGAGGTAATTTGCGAGGCGGACTGCTCCTTTTGTGCGGCCTTTCGCATGCGGGATCAGTGCCCAGTAGACATCGAAGTCCAGGTGAATAGACGGAAGCAAGCGGGCAAGGAGGGAAGCGAGGAGGTCCAGGGTGGATTGGATGGCCGGGCACTGGATGAAGAGATGTTCGATCGTGCCTCTCTCTCCGCACCATCCGCAGGTTGAAGAGATGTCCGGGTTCAGATGATGAAGAACTGTGAGTGAGGGCAGGAAATTATGGAGAAGTTTAAATTGAACATCACTCTCTTTCTTGGAGGTTGGAGGTTGATAGATTTGTGTCCATTGGATAGAAGAGGAGAAGTCGATGAAGCCAATTTTGTGCCAGTGAGAAGGAAACGATGACGGAGAACGAAAAACGGTTTTAACGAAGTTGGCGTAGATGGCTTTGGATGGTGCGGAGAGTCCTTTCTGTGCAGATGGCAAGACGAAACGAACCGGGGAGTCGGGGCGATGAGAAATGTCTCCGATGTCGACCCGGGAAAAACGAAGACCATCTGCACAGGAGACTGCAGGAAAAGCTTGAAGAAGATGACAATGAAGATTTTGAAGGTCTTGATTCAAGAGGCGAAGAGACGGAGGCCAAAATCCAAAGAAAGACGAAATAAGAGCTTGACCGTCCATCCAGTGTCCGGTTGATAAGTCGAGGAGGTGGCGAACGAGTGTGACCCCGCACGCTTTTGAGATTTGATTTCTCTCGGGTCCTCGGAAACACTCCCGGAGGAGAGTCGGACCCGAGATATAGTCAAATATATATGTTTTGGTCCTTGGGGTGCACGGGTTGTGCACAAGTCTATGAAGAAGTTAGAGGATTTGGTCCTTGTGGGGTTTGGTCCTTGGGTGGTTTGGGTCCTTGGGGGGTTCTCGACAGTCCTTAGTTTTCGCACCAAAAACACTAAATTATTTAAGGAAAATTCAAGATTTTCTGTTCACATATCAAAATTGGGGGTCTCTAGTAACCGCTAAACGTGAGGGTTTAAACAAAATAGGTAAATAAAGTCGAAAAACCATCGTTTTTAGTGTCCAAAGGTGGTCAATTCCAAAACCCCACAAGTATTAGGATTATGTGGAGAGATATGTATTTAGAGGTCGAGTTATTTTTCTCAAGATTAAAAAAGAAGGTCGAAGAAGTGTCAATTTCGGAAGAGAACTTAAAACGTGATCTGACGAGAGCGCCTTTAGCTTCGGATCTGAGAAGAAAATTTAAATTATGTTTTTGTTCATTGAGAGCTTCTCTGATTTCGGGTGTGAAGTCTGGCACAGACTGAAGTTCGTTTATTCTTTGATTAAGTTGAAGAAAGTTTTGTCTCTTCCCTCTGGCCACTTTAGTGCTATACATCTGAGTAATAGATTTTATGTGGGACTTTCCGAAATCCCACCAAGAGGCTAGATCCGGAAAGTCCCACTTTTTATTAGTCCAATCATCCCAAAATGTTCGAATAATTTCTTTATAATTTTCATCTTCCAGAAGGGAGTTGTTGAAATGCCAATAGGCACTTCCCTTCTGGAAGTTTTATTAAGTTTTTGTTTGCATTTTGTCAAATTTTGATTATTGTAGTAATTTAGGGGTTTGTTATTTCGTCCGGTCCAAGAACCGGCCCACAATCCATGGGACTTTTGGGTGTTCAAACATGCTGCGGAGGCGTCACTGAAAAGGCCGTAGGCCTTCTCAGCGGCGCCAAAGCCTGCATTGCTAGTGATAAATAAAGTCACGTCGTCTGCGTACGCCGATACGACTAGGGGGGCGTCTGTACCGGGAATACGAAGAGAAAAGTCCAAAAGTTTTGTGCGAAAATTATGGAGCAACGGCTCAATAGCAATTGAGTACAACAGCCCCGAGAGCGGGCAGCCCTGCCTTATTCCCTTCTCGAAGGAGAAGGGAGAGGTCAGGGAGCATCCAACTTTTACAAGACTCTCGGCGCCGCTGTACAAGAGTTGGATGTGACGGATGAACGGGTCCCCAAAGCCCATGGCTCTCAGTACAGAAAACAGGTAGCCGTGGTCAACGTTGTCAAAAGCTTTCTTTTGATCGAGGTTGACCACGGCTAAGGGAAGGTCTTTGCTATTACAATAGAAAAGAACGTCTCGAATTAAGTTAATGTTGTTGTAAATGGATCGACCCGGAACACAGTAACTCTGGTCCGGGTTGATGACGCTGCCGATGCATTTCTTGAGCCTGCCGGCAAGCAACTTGGCAACAATTTTATAGTCAGTGTTCAGAAGGGAGATGGGGCGCCAGTTGGCCAAATCGACCAAGTCCCCCTTCTTGGGAAGAAGGGTAATGACGCCCCCGTCTAAGGGAATGAGGGAGAAAACCGGAAACAAAGGAGTCATTGAGAACTGAAAGAAAGTCATCTTTAAGAAGGGGCCAAAAGCATTGAAAAAATTCCGAAGTGAGGCCGTCGAGGCCAGGAGTTTTGTTTTTGCCAAGTTCCCTGACGGCAAGGTCAAGTTCCTGCAAAGTCAGAGGACGGTCGAGGTCCTCCGAATCTGCAGGATCCAGTCGATTTAAACCAGTTAAGATTTCGGAAAGGGCGCCCTCGTCAGTAGGAGCGCGAGAATAAAGAGAACTGTACAAATCACGAATTTGAGATTTGATTTCTCTCGGGTCCTCGGAAACACTCCCGGAGGAGAGTCGGACCCGAGATATGTATTTAGAGGTCGAGTTATTTTTCTCAAGATTAAAAAAGAAGGTCGAAGAAGTGTCAATTTCGGAAGAGAACTTAAAACGTGATCTGACGAGAGCGCCTTTAGCTTCGGATCTGAGAAGAAAATTTAAATTATGTTTTTGTTCATTGAGAGCTTCTCTGATTTCGGGTGTGAAGTCTGGCACAGACTGAAGTTCGTTTATTCTTTGATTAAGTTGAAGAAAGTTTTGTCTCTTCCCTCTGGCCACTTTAGTGCTATACATCTGAGTAATAGATTTTATGTGGGACTTTCCGAAATCCCACCAAGAGGCTAGATCCGGAAAGTCCCACTTTTTATTAGTCCAATCATCCCAAAATGTTCGAATAATTTCTTTATAATTTTCATCTTCCAGAAGGGAGTTGTTGAAATGCCAATAGGCACTTCCCTTCTGGAAGGTAGTGGGAAAACTAAGGGTGATCTGTACAGCACTGTGGTCAGAGAGAGAGCAGGGAATAATAGAAGAAGAATAGACGGAAGATATCAAATGGGAAGGAATGTAAAAGCGGTCCAGCCTGGCTTTCGAAACACCCTGCACAAGGGCAGGATTGTTTCGAAGCCAGGTAAACTCAGTTTCGGAGGGGTTCAGTCTGCGCCAGGCATCGCTGAGGGACAATGCATCAACGGCGCCTCTGAGAACCATGGCAACTTTGGGCCTGCGTTCAACGGACGTACGCAGACGATCGAGACTGAGATTTAAAGTACAATTAAAATCACCAGCAACGATGACACTGTCATAGATGCTGGAACTGTGGTCCACGATGGACTGTATAGCATTAAGGGCAATTTTGTCATTTTGGGGAACATGAGTATTATAAAGGTGAAAATTGGTATCGTGGAATTTAATATGAAGATAATGAACATGTCCAGCAAAAACAGGAGAGTATGAAATTACATCAACTTTTTTAGTATTGATAAGAGTCGTGACTCCTGACCCCGGAGTGGGGGAAGGAGAGCAGAACGGGGTGTGGGACCACAAGTTCCAGCAAGAGTCTTTTTCATTAAGATTATGAGTTTCTTGTAGAAAAATAATATCTGGGTTGAAATCAACCTTATCGAAATAGACTTTAAGAGAAGCATTTTTAATGGGAGAGGCACAGCCTCCTGTATTTAAAGTAATTAAAGACAGTGCCATCGCGCAGGCAAAAAGCAGATACAAAAACTTCATGAGAAAAGAAAAAATAAAAACATTTATTTACCTAACGTGGTAGAAAGTTTATGTATCCGCTGCAGCATGTTTTTCCCCAGAGGTGCGTGAGTACGTAAAGTTTTTAGTTGTCGGGCCAGCCCAGGAATGTCAGAAGTAAACTTTCTGGCAACCTGGGCTGGTCTTTTGCGAGATTTCACAGAGGATAAGAATTTTATGAGCTGTTCCGACGAGGGGTATGGGCCGAATCTGAGACACCACCTTACAAAACGATGAGAGCTGGCTGGCAATGACTCCGTTTGGTATCTCAGGGTAGACATTGGAGAGAGTTAACCGGGTTGTAGGGCGGACAAGAGGATTCAGCTCGAGATAGGAGCCATCGTAGGATAGGCCATCTTGGACCGCCTCGATGACTGCCTGTCTCGAGCTGAGGTAAAAAGCAATGCGACCATTAGAAATTCTTGAGGCCGAAACGATAGATTGTGGGGGTAGTTGATTTGCAATGGCGTCCATGTACCCTTGAACAGAGACATTGTCAGCCGCCTTGAAAAACACACCATTGTTCCTGGTGACGCCCTGAAAGGGCTCGTCACCGGGAACAATTGAACTAGCAGAGCCAGACGCGCTAGTGCCGGGCTGGCTCTGCATGGTGGGTTCTGCTTGACTGACCACAGTGGTCAGCCATAGCAAAAAAAAACCAACAGAAAACTAACAAAATTAAACCTAAAAATACACTAAAATTACTAAACCTGACAAATGGAGGATGGTCTAGCAGAACCTGTATGTTATAACGGTCACAAAGATGTAAAAATTGTGACCCAAGTAGCATAAAATGCTAAGGTTTCTTACGGTTTTCCGGAGCTCGATAGAAACACGACCTACCGCCAGAATTTAGAAAGAAAGAAAGAAAGAATTTAGACTTTTTCTTTTTTCTTTTCCAAGAACAACTTTATTACATCCTCGGTGAACAAAGAACACTAGAGCTCATGTGCTTCACGAAGCACGGATATCAGCCTGAAATAGCTTTTATGAAAGGTTGTTCTGACATTTGAACAATGTAGAATGTTGGGGAAACATTTGACTGGAAATCAAGATGCTGATCCATATATAGTTTTTTTGAACTGGCACTGCTCCAGTGTCACAACGCGCGCACCGGATTTGTTGTGCACGCAACGCATGATCGATCGACCAGCATATACGTACGTACAACATTGCCAAGAATGTACCGATATGCCTCTTTATAAGTAGCTAGCTAGACGCGAGTGTGGCCGTTTTCTAAACACTTCCTCAAGTTCCTTCTTCTATACGTTCCGGCTACATGCAATTCACCATCTGAGCAATACAGCGCGTGAGCGCGTAGCATAAAAACGACCAGGAGAAAGACTAGGGGGTATCGCAATTGAGCAATTGGATATACCCCTCTAGGCCACCGCTGTATGTTGTGCATGGTACGGATACATGTACAAACACGTGCGTGACTTGTATTACTATACTGTGTGTAGCGATCGCTGAGGATCATGAATGCGCTGTATTCATACGTAAATTTGCGCGCGATACATGTACATGTATTGTGAACCACCCGATAGTGATTTATAAAACCAGGTGAGGGTATCACACTTTTGAATTTTATTTTGTTATTGATGAAATAAACAAACAGCGAGTTCCAATAGTGACTGGAAAAAAAAAATGCATTTTTTGTTATCCTGATTTGTGTAAGTTCTTTGCATGTAACTCTTTTAGTCTACTTGACAAAGTTTACAATTTCAGCCAAAACTGACCAGTGGTCAGTTTTGTCGATGTTTGGTATTTTTGAGCTCGCCATTGAACGTACATAGATTTAACGATTGGACGAAGTTTAAAATTTCGGCCACTGCTGACCACTGACCACCACCTCAAAAAAAATTGCGCTTCCTCGCTGACCCCGAAAATGACCTTCATGTTGCCATACGACCAAGTTGAAAATTTCGGCCACTTGACTGACCAATGACCTATAGAACTCTTAAGAAGCATTTTGTATAAGATGGGACTCGGATTAACGAAGATACTGTCCAAATTTGGCTGAAAACGACAAAGGATTTTGGCAAATATTGGCACATATAGCATTTGGGTCATTCCAAAGAAAATGACCCGTACTGACCATTAGGTAGCCGATGGACAAATTCTGAGAACAACCCATATGTAGCGTGGTCCAAAAATGTTACTGACCACATTTGACATTAATTGGGTCAAGACTGTGGAAGAAGAAGCATTTTATAATTTTGAAGGAAATGACCAGTAGTGACCAGTAGTTGACCATTGACCTCACGTGGTGGTCACCCAAGATAGGACTCCGGTCAAGGAAGACTCTGTCCAAATCTGGTTGAAATCGGCCACGGCGTTTGGCAGTTATTGGCAGATATGTGATGTCACGTGACCGTTTGCCCGAAGAAAGAAAGAGAGAAAGAATTTATACTTTTTTTTACTTTTCAAAGAGCATCTTTATTTCATTTTCTATAATGCAATATTTACAAAATAAAAAGAAAACAATGTTTAACCAAGGATGCAAATTAATAACACTGATACTTGTAAACAAATTAAATTGTAACAAAAAAATACTTGTAAACAAATTAATTAGTAACAAAAATTCCAATTATTTTGGATTTAAGACATTAATCAGGATAGTATACATAAGAACATAACCATACGAACCAAATTCAGAAGGGGGTGGGGTGGAAGGGAGCGAGGGGGTGCCCAAAACGTGGGCGGAGAAAAAGCCGGGGCCGCCAACCTCAGTGTGCAGGCGCAGAGCACCCGCACGTGACGGCCCAGGCAGGGAATGGCGGACGAGTGAGGGCGGTGAAAAAAACACACCACGCTGTGTTACGTAGCACAGCTACCCTCATCCGTCTACCAAGGAAGGGGTGGAGAGAAAAGAAGGAGGCCCGTTCCCGGGCACAAAACCGGGGAGGCGCCCAAGTCCGAAGCACTCCCTGTTCCGGAGAGAGCAAAGCTCAAACAAGGGGGTACCCAAAACCCCGGAAACGAGCCCGGGAAGAGGCCCCGCGGTAGGGAATCCTCTCCCCAGAGCAGAGGCAAAAAGCCATGTCTCGAGAAACTCGAGCAGCTACTCTGGGGAGAGAAAAATTCCGATATGAGTGGCGATTATATCAATCACGTCATTTTTCCATTTTTATATTCAAAGATTGAATTGTTGATTGACCATTTCTGAAGAAAAAAAGGGATGTTGGTGCTAGATTTATAGGAGAACTCAAGAAGAATTTTGGATTTGATGCGGTATTTCCAGATGGTGAGAGGGTCTACGAAATGACAAGCAGCTGATGATGAGATAATTGGACAATCGAACTGCCTCCTTACTGCGACTCTTTGCGTGCGGAATGAACGCCCAGTAGAGGTCGAAGTTCATTGGTGTAGAAGGTAGAAGGCGTTCGAGCAGCTGGTGGAGCAGAGTGAGGGTCGGTTGGATGGCTTGACAGGTGATGAAAAGATGCTGGATTGTGCCAGGCTCTCCGGGTTGAGATGATGAAGTACAGAGAGATGGGAGGAAGTTGTGAAGCAGCTTATACTGGACGTCATCCTCTTTTTTCGTGGAAGGCAGTTTGTAAAGTTGATTCCATTGAATGGTAGTTTCGGGGTCGAGGTGACGATTTTTGTGCCAGTAGGAGATTAATATAGAATTCGACGAAGAGTTGAAGATACTGTAGATAGCTTTGGATGGTGCGGAGAGTCCATTTTGAAACGAAGAAATGACGAAATTGACGGGACTGTCCGGAAACTTGGGGAGAGCACATAATTGAGAAGCAGGGAGACGGCATCCGGTGTCACAGAAGATAGCTAGAAAGTGGTGAAGTAGTAGCAGACGAATACGGTGGAGATCTTGCTGAAGGAGGCGAAGAGAAGGTGGTCGTAGGTTTTTGGAAGAGGAGTGAATGGTCTGGGCGTCCATCCAGAGGGCGGTGTTCAAATCGATCAGGTTACGGATGAGAAGAACGCCGCACGCTTTGAGCCGCAGTGGAGGCGTTACGTCATCATCAGCTGCATTGTTAAGGAGACTAGCAATTGGTAAGTTAATGACGTGGTTGATATCGTCTGGTCGTGTCTCTAACTGAGCTCCGGATGCTGTCCAAGCACGCAGTATGTCACTATAGAAGCAGGGGAGACTAGTGTGAAATTTGAGATCGGTGTAAAGTGGTAAAGTTCAAAATCGTACTCCAGTTTCCTGTACTGTTTTAAGAGATGGCTAAATAGAAGGAAACTGGGATGAGGGCAGAGATTGAGAAAGCGCTGTATGGTAGTGAAGCGGAAAGTCATAATGCGTGCTTGGAGGCATGCTAGACCCATCCCTCCATTGTCAGATTTTCGGTAAAGGATTTCCTTCTTAAGGTAGTGACGCTTTTGGGACCAGACGAAATTTACGAGACTTTCCTGGAGTTCACCAATAATATTTTCTGGAGGGGAAATAACTGCAATACAATGAAATATTTTGGAAGCGGCGAGCTGGTTTAAAGGAGAGAGAATAGAGACGGTAAGACCAAGAAGCGAGTGTTTTCTTCAGTTTTTCTTTAAATTTGATCCAGTTTTGTTTGACATAGTTATTTGTATTTCCGAGGTGAACTCCAAAAAAGGCAAGACCTTCACAATTCCAACAGAAACCCATGGGATTTTCATTTCGTCTGGTCCAGGATCCGGCCCACAATCCCTGGGACTTTCGGGTATTTATGCATGCAGCAGAGGCGTTGCTGAAGAGGTCATAGACTTCAGCAACTTTAAAGCCTGCGTCGGAGGTGATAAACAAAGTAACATCGTCTGCGTATGCCGAAACAGACACGGGTGAATTTGAGTCGGGGATGTGCCTTATTCCCTTCTCAAATAAGAAGGGAGAGGTCAGGGAGCCACCGACTTTTACAAGGCTCTCGGTGCCGCCGTACTAAATTTGGATGTGTCGTTTTAGACGTACAATGTAACTTCTTTGCAATGTATTTTTTAAAAATGTGCATAGTCAAATAACTGAGTAAGAGAACAACGTTTGTTACATGTCGGTTACATAATATAAGTTTTCCCGGACAATTTTGAGTAATGCGCATTTCATCAAATGTAAAACATCAAATACATTTTGCGCCGATTTGGAGTATGACGCATATCCCGGTTTTATTTTCGCAATAATTAGCATTTGATTTCATTTTGCGTCATTCAAATAAACGATTGTGCATAACGTTTAATTTAAAGGATTACAAATACGTTATTATGCTTTCGGTTTCAGTATACGTTGCCAATGTGCAATCCAATTCGCAAAAAAATACGTTTTTATTGCGACACGGGCTGAATTGAATATTCCTTTTCATTTGTTAAGAATTAAATTCGCATATTCTGCATTCAATTTAAATAAAGTATACAGGCCTATACATATCATGATACATGTACAACTTTGATTGATTAATTAACCAATGTATTGTGGACTTAATTGAGCATCAACGCGTTTGTTCGTATATTCATGAAATGAATCAAAATGATCTTGTCAATGAAATAAGATCACGCACCATAAAACAATATGGGGCAAATGAATCGTTGGGTGAACGGATTTCCTCATTTTGTTAGTCTTTATTTTTTTTAGTCAACTAGTTGGATAGTGAGTAAATCCAAAGTGTTGTTCATGTTAAATTTGTAGACACGAAACTTGAGCACATATTAACCGAGAAATAGTGGATATTGTTCTGGGTAAATTTGACCATGCCTTGGCGGAATAATAGGGTGAGTTGCCGAACGACTTCGGCAGTCTATATTAGTTGCATACAATAGGAGACTTTTGAAACGCGTGATGGCAGCAAACAAACCGGTCTCTTTCCATTGTTTACGTCATGTTGGAGCTAAAATGCGCATGCTCAATATGACGTAGACAATGAGAAAGGACCGGTTTGTTTGCTGCCACCAAGCGTCTTAAAGGTCTCTCCAATGTAAAACGTTTAAATGTGCATAGTAAAATACAACTAAATGGGAAAACGATGTTTGTTACATTTTCGGTTACATAATTATATTAAAATAAGTACACATAGTATATAGATTATAGATAATAATCAATCTACCGTGAAACTTGTATATAGGGGCCACCCAAGGGATCGACAAATGGCCAGAACAAGCAGGTTGCCTTTATATAGAGGTGTAGCGTGCACATGCATAGATATACAACCATCATAAACACGACAATGCATGTCTATAAATGAAAACAGTTCAAGGTGAAGTGCAACAGAGGATTCGTCGTTAAAAAGTAGACATTCTGTTCAGTATTTTCATAACTTTTAAAGCTCCTCATCAAATTTCCAGCTTGGTTTTTTGAGTCAATTTACTGTGTGTGGCTAGATTATCCAGGTTTGATTGCAATAAGATTGTACACACAGAAATCTTAGTTCCCTGGCCACTGGGCGCGTTAGACAGGGGCCCTAATATCAAGGTTCTACCTCCATATGTTTGTGTACAAACTGATTTGGGACGAAACAGATGTGGCGACTTTATGCAGGTGGCTTCTTTATAGAGGTGGCCTTAATAGCAGGTTTCACTGTATTTCAAAAGCAATTCTGTAAGCTTTTAGACGTACAATTTAATTCCTTGCAATGTAAAGCGTTTAAATGTGCACAGTTAAATACAATTGTGTAAGAAAACAATGTTTGTGCAATTTCGGTTACATATATTTAAATCCAAATAGTATATAGAAATAAAGTACTATTTTTTTTAAAAGCAATTTTGTCAGCTTTTAGACGTACAATGTAACTTCTTTGCAATGTAACTTCTTTGCAATGTAAAACTGTTAGATGTTTATAGTAAAATAACTGAGTAAGAGAACAATGTTTGTTACATGTCGGTTACATAATATTTAAATCCAAGTGGTATTTTTAGATTATAGATAACTATACTCGATTGATTTCAAAAGCAAGTTTGCTTCTTTGCCAGCTATTAGACGTATAGTGTAGCTTATTTATAAAAGCAAAGCAATAGAAACCTTCGTAAAGCTATTAATAATGAATCTATAGACCAATCCGGTAACTATATATGAACTCCTTCCCAATGAGTGTGTCTACCATAGCTTGGGGCCACCTAGTACAAACACAAAATGTATGTGTTTTGTCTATGGGACTGAGGAGAGAAGAATAAAAAGAAAAGTTTAAAAATCCGATTAAAAAAAATCCGACTGAACCGCCAACTATCCTATAGCCTATTGTTCCAGACGCCCATTATTTTACACGAATGGTGCGTGTTTGTGCTTTTCGGCAAAGTATTACGTGACATATGCAGCACGATATGTGGCAGAGGGTATCGCCCCTCCCCTACCATTGTACTCCCCATTGTGTCTTAAACATCCAATGAATTTTTAAGCAATTCCTTTCAGTTTTTAGGGTGGGTGTCGTGCGTTAACAAAAGTGAAGAGTGTGTTGAGGTACAGGGGCGTTAGGAGAGAATCCCTTTGCCACATATCGTGCTGGGTATATTACGTGAGGTTACGCAAATACGAATGACAAGCGAAGAAAGCTGATTCCACACGGAGCACAATGCCTGGGTCACTATGAGCAACTAACAATGGCGTGTGCTCAATAGACAGCCGACGTGTGACGTGTCCCATGTCAATTGGCTCTAAACTATCATGGCCGTCAGCAAAGTACCATTGGAAAAGCACTGGGACACGGTTGAGTGATTTGTTTAGTTTAGAGCCAATTGCCTAGGCAACCAACCAAAGATGACGTATTCACTTCGGCAGTCTAGACTTTTGAAACGCGTGGTGATGGCAGCAAACAAGCCGGTCCTTTTTCATTGTGACGTCATGTTGGAGCTAAAGTGCGCATGCTCAATATGACGTACAATGAAAAAGGACTGGTTTGTTTGCTGCCATAATTATATTAAAATAAGTACATATAGTATATAGATAATAATCAATCTACCGTGAAACTTGTATATAGTGGCCACCCAAGGGATCGACAAACGGCCAGGATAAGCAGGTTGCCTTTATATAGAGGTGTAACGTGCACATGCATAGATATACAAACACCATAAAACACACGAAAATGCATGTCTATAGATGAAAAAACAGATAAAAGTGAGGTGCAACAAAGGGTTCGTCATTAAAACGTTGACATTTGTTTAGTGTTCTCATAACTTTTAAAAGTTCTTCATAACATTTCCCAGTAGCTTTTTACTGTGTGGCTAGATTTCAACTGCCATAGGATTGTACACACAAAAATCCTAGTGCACTGGCCGCGTTAGACAGGGGCCCTAATATCAAGGTTCTACCTTCATGTTTGTGACTGAACAGATTTGACCGTTTTAGACAGGTGGCCTCTATATAGAGGTGGCCTTAGTAGCAGGTTTCACTGTATTTCAAAAGCAATTCTGTCAGCTTTCAGACGTACAATTTAATTTTTTGCAATGTAAAGCGTTTAAATGTGCACAGTAAAATACAATTGCGTAAGAAAACAATGTTTGTACATTTTCGGTTACATATATTTAAATACAAACAGTAAATAGAAATAGTGTACTAATTTTTTTTTCAAGCAATTTTGTCAGCTTTTAGACGTACAATGTAACTTCTTTGCAATGTAAAACTTTTAAATGTGCACAGTAAAATAACTGAGTAAGAGAACAATGTTTGTTACATGTCGGTTAGGTCTACATATTTTAAATCCAAGTGGTATTCTTAGATTATAGATATACTCAATTGATTTTAAAAGCAATTTTTGTTACATGTCGGTTACATAATATTTAAATCCAAGTGGTATTTTTAGATTATAGATAAGCATACTCAATTAAATAATTTGAAAAGCAATTTTGCCATGTCGCCGGCTATTAGACGAACAATGTAGCTTATTTACAAAAGCAAAACAATACAAATCTCCGTAAAGCTATTAATAATAAATATAAAGACCAATCCGGTAAAAACTATACAAACTCCTTCCCCAGCATGAGTGTGTGTATACCATCGCTTGGGACCACCCAGTACAAACACAAAATGTATGTGCTTTGTCTATGGGACTTAGGAGAGAAGAATAAAAAGAAAAGTTTAAAAATCCGATTAAAAAAATCCGACTGAACCGCCAACTAACCTATAGCCTATTGTTCTAGGCGCATTATTTTACACGAATGGTGCGTGTTTGTGCTTTTCAGCAAAGTATTACGTGACATATGCAGCACGATATGTGGCAGAGGGTATCCACCCTACCCCTACCATTGTTCCTCCATTGTGTCTCAAACATCCAATGAATTTTTAAGGAATTCCTTTCAGTTTTTAGCGTGGGTGTCGTGCGTTAACAAAAGTGAAGAGTGTGTTGAGGTACAGGGGCGTTAGGAGGGAGTCCCTTTGCCACATATCGTGCTGGGTATATTACGTGAGGTTACGCAAATACGAATGACAAGCGAAGAAAGCTGATTCCACACGGAGCACAATGCCTGGGTCACTATGAGCAACTAACAATGGCGTGTGCTCAATAGACAGCCGAAGTGTGACGTGTGGCATGTCAATTGGCTCTAAACTATCATGGCTGTCAGCAAAGTACCATTGGAAAAGCACTGGGACACGGTTGAGTGATTTTTAGTTTAGAGCCAATTGCCTAGGCAACCAACCAAAGATGACGTATTCACTTCGGCAGTCTAGACTTTTGAAACGCGTGGTGATGGCAACAAACAAGCCGGTCCTTTTTCATTGTGACGTCATGTTTGAGCTAAAATGCGCATGCTCAATATGACGTAACAATGAAAAAGGACTGGTTTGTTTGCTGCCACCAAGCGTCTTAAAAGTCTCTGCAAGGTAAAACTTTTCAGTGTGCATAGTAATATATACAGCTGAGTGGGAAAATAGTGTTTTTTTTACATTTTCGGTTACATAATTATACTAAAATAAGTACGTATAGTATATAGATAATAATCAATCTACCGTGAAACTTGTATATATGGGCCACCCAAGGATAAGCAGGTTGCCTTTATATGGAGGTGTAGCGTGCACATGCGTAGATATACAAACACCATAAAACACACGAAAATGCATGTCTATAGATGAAAAAACAGATAAAAGTGAGGTGCAACAAAGGGTTCGTCATTAAAACGTTGACATTTGTTTAGTGTTCTCATAACTTTTAAAAGTTCTTCATAACATTTACCAGTAGCTTTTTACTGTGTGGCTAGATTATCTAGGTTCAACTGCCATATAGGATTGTACACACAAAAATCCTAGTGCTCTGGCCACTGGCCGCGTTAGACAGGGGCCCTAATATCAAGGTTCTACCTTCATGTTTGTGACTGAACAGATGTGACCGTTTTAGACAGGTGGCCTCTATATAGAGGTGGCCTTAGTAGCAGGTTTCACTGTATTTCAAAAGCAATTCTGTCAGCTTTCAGACGTACAATTTAATTTTTTGCAATGTAAAGCGTTTAAATGTGCACAGTAAAATACAATTGCGTAAGAAAACAATGTTTGTACATTTTAGGTTACATATATTTAAATCCAAATAGTAAATAGAAATGGTGTACTAATTTTTTTTCAAGCAATTTTGTCAGCTTTTAGACGTACATGTACAATGTAACTTCTTTGCAATGTAAAACTTCTTTTAAACGTGCACAGTAAAATACAATTGTGTAAGAAAACAATGTTTGTACAATTTCGGTTACATATATTTAAATCCAAATAGTATATAAAAATAGTGTACTCATTTTTTTTCAAGCAATTTTGTCAGCTTTTAGACGTACAATGTAACTTCTTTGCAATGTAAAACTTTTAAATGTGCACAGTAAAATAACTGAGTAAGAAAACAACGTTTAATACATGTCGGTTACATTTATATTTAAATCCAAGTGGTATTTTTAGATTATAGATAAGCATACTCAATTAATTTGAAAAGCAATTTTGCCTTGTCGCCGGCTATAAGACGAACAATGTAGCTTATTTACAAAAGCAAAACAATACAAATCTCCGTAAAGCTATTAATAATAAATCTATAGACCAATCCGGTAAAAACTATAGAAACTCCTTCCCCAGCATGAGTGTGTGTACCATCGCTTGGGACCACCCAGTACAAACACAAAATGTATGTGCTTTGTCTATGGGACTTAGGAGAGAAGAATAAAAAGAAAAGTTTAAAAATCCGACTTAAAAAAATCCGACTGAACCGCCAACTAACCTATAGCCTATTGTTCTAGGCGCTCCATTATTTTTCACGAATGGTGCTTGTTTGTGCTCTTCAGCAAAGTATTACGTGACATATGCAGCACGATATGTGGCAGAGGGTATCCACCCTACCCCTACCATTGTTCCTCCATTGTGTCTCAAACATCCAATGAATTTTTAAGGAATTCCTTTCAGTTTTTAGCGTGGGTGTCGTGCGTTAACAAAAGTAAAGAGAGTGTGTTGAGGTACAGGGGCGTTAGGAGGGAGTCCCTTTGCCACATATCGTGCTGGGTATATTACGTGAGGTTACGCAAATACGAATGACAAGCGAAGAAAGCTGATTCCACACGGATCGAGCACAATGCCTGAGTCACTATGAGCAACTAACAATGGCGTGTGCTCAATAGACAGCCGAAGTGTGACGTGTGCCATGTCAATTGGCTCTAAACTATCATGGCTGTCAGCAAAGTACCATTGGAAAAGCACTGGGACACGGTTGAGTGATTTTTAGTTTAGAGCCAATTGCCTAGGCAACCAACCAAAGATGACGTATTCACTTCGGCAGTCTAGACTTTTGAAACGCGTGGTGATGGCAACAAACAACCTGGTCCTTTTTCATTGTGACGTCATGTTTGAGCTAAAATGCGCATGCTCAATATGACGTAACAATGAAAAAGGACTGGTTTGTTTGCTGCCACCAAGCGTCTTAAAAGTCTCTGCAAGGTAAAACTTTTCAGTGTGCATAGTAATATATACAGCTGAGTGGGAAAACAGTGTTTTTTTTACATTTTCGGTTACATAATTATATTAAAATAAGTACGTATAGTATATAGATAATAATCAATCTACCGTGAAACTTGTATATAGGGGCCACCCAAGGGATCGACAAACGGCCAGGATAAGCAGGTTGCCTTTATATAGAGGTGTAGCGTGCACATGCATAGATATACAAACACCATAAAACACACGAAAATGCATGTCTATAGATGAAAAACAGATAAAAGTGAGGTGCAACAAAGGGTTCGTCATTAAAACGTTGACATTTGTTTAGTGTTCTCATAACTTTTCAAAGTTCTTCATAACATTTCCCAGTAGCTTTTTACTGTGTGGCTAGATTATCCAGGTTCAACTGCCATAGGATTGTACACACAAAAATCCTAGTGCTCTGGCCACTGGCCGCGTTAGACAGGGGCCCTAATATCAAGGTTCTACCTTCATGTTTGTGACTGAACAGATGTGACCGTTTTAGACAGGTGGCCTCTATATAGAGGTGGCCTTAGTAGCAGGTTTCACTGTATTTCAAATACAATTCTGTCAGCTTTCAGACGTACAATTTAATTGTTTGCAATGTAAAGCGTTTAAATGTGCACAGTAAAATACAATTGCGTAAGAAAACAATGTTTGTACATTTTCGGTTACATATATTTAAATCCAAATAGTAAATAGAAATAGTGTACAATTTTTTTTTCAAGCAATTTTGTCAGCTTTTAGACGTACATGTACAATGTAACTTCTTTGCAATGTAAAACTTCTTTTCAATGTGCACAGTAAAATACAATTTTGTAAGAAAACAATGTTTGTACATTTTCGGTTACATATATTTAAATCCAAATAGTATATAAAAATAGTGTACTAATTTGTTTTCAAGCAATTTTGTCAGCTTTTAGACGTACAATGTAACTTCTTTGCAATGTAAAACTTTTAAATGTGCACAGTAAAATAACTGAGTAAGAGAACAATGTATGTTACATGTCAGTTAGGTCTACATATTTTAAATCCAAGTGGTATTCTTAGATTATAGATATACTCAATTGATTTTAAAAGCAATTTTTGTTACATGTCGGTTACATAATATTTAAATCCAATTGGTATTTTTAGATTATAGATAAACATACTCAATTAATTTGAAAAGCAATTTTGCCTTGTCGCCGGCTATAAGACGAACAATGTAGCTTATTTACAAAAGCAAAACAATACAAATCTCCGTAAAGCTATTAATAATAAATCTATAGACCAATCCGGTAAAAACTATAGAAACTCCTTCCCCAGCATGAGTGTGTGTACCATCGCTTGGGACCACCCAGTACAAACACAAAATGTATGTGCTTTGTCTATGGGACTTAGGAGAGAAGAATAAAAAGAAAAGTTTAAAAATCCGACTTAAAAAAATCCGACTGAACCGCCAACTAACCTATAGCCTATTGTTCTAGGCGCTCCATTATTTTTCACGAATGGTGCTTGTTTGTGCTCTTCAGCAAAGTATTACGTGACATATGCAGCACGATATGTGGCAGAGGGTATCCACCCTACCCCTACCATTGTTCCTCCATTGTGTCTCAAACATCCAATGAATTTTTAAGGAATTCCTTTCAGTTTTTAGCGTGGGTGTCATGCGTTAACAAAAGTAAAGAGAGTGTGTTGAGGTACAGGGGCGTTAGGAGGGAGTCCCTTTGCCACATATCGTGCTGGGTATATTACGTGAGGTTACGCAAATACGAATGACAAGCGAAGAAAGCTGATTCCACACGGAGCACAATGCCTGGGTCACTATGAGCAACTAACAATGGCGTGTGCTCAATAGACAGCCGAAGTGTGACTGTGCCATGTCAATTGGCTCTAAACTATCATGGCTGTCAGCAAAGTACCATTGGAAAAGCACTGGGACACGGTTGAGTGATTTTTAGTTTAGAGCCAATTGCCTAGGCAACCAACTAAAGATGACGTATTCACTTCGGCAGTCTAGACTTTTGAAACGCGTGGTGATGGCAACAAACAAGCCGGTCCTTTTTCATTGTGACGTCATGTTTGAGCTAAAATGCGCATGCTCAATATGACGTAACAATGAAAAAGGACTGATTTGTTTGCTGCCACCAAGCGTCTTAAAAGTCTCTGCAAGGTAAAACTTTTCAGTGTGCATAGTAATATATACAGCTGAGTGGGAAAACAGTGTTTTTTTTACATTTTCGGTTACATAATTATACTAAAATAAGTACGTATAGTATATAGATAATAATCAATCTACCGTGAAACTTGTATATATGGGCCACCCAAGGGATCGACAAACGGCCAGGATAAGCAGGTTGCCTTTATATAGAGGTGTAGCGTGCACATGCGTAGATATACAAACACCATAAAACACACGAAAATGCATGTCTATAGATGAAAAAACAGATAAAAGTGAGGTGCAACAAAGGGTTCGTCATTAAAACGTTGACATTTGTTTAGTGTTCTCATAACTTTTCAAAGTTCTTCATAACATTTACCAGTAGCTTTTTACTGTGTGGCTAGATTATCTAGGTTCAACTGCCATATAGGATTGTACACACAAAAATCCTAGTGCTCTGGCCACTGGCCGCGTTAGACAGGGGCCCTAATATCAAGGTTCTACCTTCATGTTTGTGACTGAACAGATGTGACCGTTTTAGACAGGTGGCCTCTATATAGAGGTGGCCTTAGTAGCAGGTTTCACTGTATTTCAAAAGCAATTCTGTCAGCTTTCAGACGTAAAATTTAATTTTTTGCAATGTAAAGCGTTTAAATGTGCACAGTAAAATACAAATGCGTAAGAAAACAATGTTTGTACATTTTCGGTTACATATATTTAAATCCAAATAGTAAATAAAAATGGTGTACTAATTTGTTTTCAAGCAATTTTGTCAGCTTTTAGACGTACATGTACAATGTAACTTCTTTGCAATGTAAAACTTCTTTTAAACGTGCACAGTAAAATACAATTGTGTAAGAAAACAATGTTTGTACAATTTCGGTTACATATATTTAAATCCAAATAGTATATAAAAATAGTGTACTAATTTTTTTTCAAGCAATTTTGTCAGCTTTTAGACGTACAATGTAACTTCTTTGCAATGTAAAACTTTTAAATGTGCACAGTAAAATAACTGAGTAAGAAAACAACGTTTGTTACATGTCGGTTACATTTATATTTAAATCCAAGTGGTATTTTTAGATTATAGATAAGCATACTCAATTGATTTGAAAAGCAATTTTGCCTTGTCGCCGGCTATTAGACGAACAATGTAGCTTATTTACAAAAGCAAAACAATACAAATCTCCGTAAAGCTATTAATAATAAATCTATAGACCAATCCGGTAAAAACTATAGAAACTCCTTCCCCAGCATGAGTGTGTGTACCGTCGCTTGGGACCACCCAGTACAAACACAAAATGTATGTGCTTTGTCTATGGGACTTAGGAGAGAAGAATAAAAAGAAAAGTTTAAAAATCCGACTTAAAAAAATCCGACTGAACAGCCAACTAACCTATAGCCTATTGTTCTAGGCGCTCCATTATTTTTCACGAATGGTGCTTGTTTGTGCTCTTCAGCAAAGTATTACGTGACATATGCAGCACGATATGTGGCAGAGGGTATCCACCCTACCCCTACCATTGTTCCTCCATTGTGTCTCAAACATCCAATGAATTTTTAAGGAATTCCTTTCAGTTTTTAGCGTGGGTGTCGTGCGTTAACAAAAGTGAAGAGTGTGTTGAGGTACAGGGGCGTTAGAAGGGAGTCCCTTTGCCACATATCGTGCTGGGTATATTACGTGAGGTTACGCAAATACGAATGACAAGCGAAGAAAGCTGATTCCACACGGAGCACAATGCCTGGGTCACTATGAGCAACTAACAATGGCGTGTGCTCAATAGACAGCCGAAGTGTGACGTGTCCCATGTCAATTGGCTCTAAACTATCATGGCCGTCAGCAAAGTACCATTGGAAAAGCACTGGGACACGGTTGAGTGATTTGTTTAGTTTAGAGCCAATTGCCTAGGCAACCAACCAAAGATGACGTATTCACTTCGGCAGTCTAGACTTTTGAAACGCGTGGTGATGGCAGCAAACAAGCCGGTCCTTTTTCATTGTGACGTCATGTTGGAGCTAAAGTGCGCATGCTCAATATGACGTAACAATGAAAAAGGACTGGTTTGTTTGCTGCCATAATTATATTAAAATAAGTACATATAGTATATAGATAATAATCAATCTACCGTGAAACTTGTATATAGGGGCCACCCAAGGGATCAACAAACGGCCAGGATAAGCAGGTTGCCTTTATATAGAGGTGTAGCGTGCACATGCATAGATATACAAACACCATAAAACACACGAAAATGCATGTCTATAGATGAAAAAACAGATAAAAGTGAGGTGCAACAAAGGGTTCGTCATTAAAACGTTGACTTTTGTTTAGTGTTCTCATAACTTTTAAAAGTTCTTCATAACATTTCCCAGTAGCTTTTTACTGTGTGGCTAGATTATCCAGGTTCAACTGCCATAGGATTGTACACACAAAAATCCAAGTGCACTGGCCGCGTTAGACAGGGGCCCTAATATCAAGGTTCTACCTTCATGTTTGTGATTGAACAGATGTGACCGTTTTAGACAGGTGGCCTCTATATAGAGGTGGCCTTAATAGCAGGTTTCACTGTATTTCAAAAGCAATTTTGTCAGCGTTTAGAAGTACAATTTAATTCCTTGCAATGTAAAGCGTTTAAATGTGCACAGTTAAATACAATTGTGTAAGAAAACAATGTTTTGTACATTTTCGGTTACGTATATTTAAATCCAAATAGTATAGAGAAATAGTATATAGATTATAGATATACTAATTGTTTTTTAAAAGCAATTTTGTCAGCTTTTAGACGTACAATGTAACTTCTTTGCAATGTGAAACCTCTTTTAAATGTGCACAGTAAAATACAATTGTGTAAGAAAACAATGTTAATTTTCGGTTACATAAATTTAAACCCAAATAGTATATAGAAATAGTGCACTTTGTCTAATTATGTTTTAAGCAATTTTGTCAGCTTTTAGACGTACAATGTAACTTCTCTGCAATGTAAAACTTTTAAATGTGCATAGTAAAATAACTGAGTAAGAGAACAATGTTTGTAACATGTCGGTTACATAATATTTAAATCCAAGTGGTATTTTTAGATTATAGATAACTATACTCAATTGATTTCAAAAGCAATTTTGCTTCTTTGCCAGCTATTAGACGTATAGTGTAGCTTATTTATAAAAGCAAAAAAATAGAAACTTTCGTAAAGCTATTAATAATGGCCTGTATGCAAACAGCTGGTATGCAGTTTTTTACTGGAAATTTCGCTTTACAAATGACAATTTCATTCATTCATGCACCTTCGGTGTAGTTGATTTACAAACAATATGATTTATAGTGCATCCAATGAAACAAAATACCACACCAATAGAAATTGCCAACTGAAGGTGGTTGTTTTTAAAAAGGTTTCTGCAGACAACGTTTTTACCATTTATTCATACACAAAAAAACATTCATGGATTTTCCAGGTTTTCTGCTGCACCTGATATTTCTACAAGGCAGTTTATCAACATTATTTCTAAGTTATGTGATGCTGTTCCCGTTTTTAACAGTTTACCAATCATGTATCCTGCCTTTTAACTGTATATTTTACACGGTGTCCTGCGATACACGTGCAGCGATAGTTTTAATAGTTGCACGATCTTGTCCCAATTTGGTCGTTACTGTTCGAGGTTGACGTATTCTCCGTTTGTAGCACAATATGCGACCAAACGCCATCTTGAAATCTGGGTGTCTTGTTCGGTATATGATGGGATTGAGTGAACTGTTAGCCATGAGGATTACTGCAGCGTCAATGCAATTGATTACAAACAACATGATTTATAGTGCATCCCACGAAACAAAATACCACACCAATAGAAATTGCCAACTGAAGCTGGTTGTTTAAAAAACGTTTTCTGCAGACAACGTTTTTACCATTTATTCACACACAAAAAACATTAATGGAATTTTCACGGTTTTTTGAAGTGTTATATGCTGTAGCTGATATTTCTACAAGGCAGTTTATCAACATTATTCTAAAGTTATGTGACGCTGTATTTTACACGGTGTCCTGTGATACACGTGCAGCGATAGTTTCAATAGTTCCACGATCTTGTCTCGATTTGGTCGTTACTGTTCGAGGTTGACGTATTCTCCTTTTGTAGCACAAGATGCGAGCAAACGCCATCTTGAAATCTGGGTGTCTTGTTCCGTATATGATGGGATTGAGTGAACTGTTAGTCATGATGATTATAGTTACGTACAAAATGATACTCTCTGCATCATAGGCGAATAGTGTGATTGTTACAAAGAATGGCAGCATACAGAGCACGAATACACACACCACGACGAACAGGTTCTTTGTCACGGCTACCTGACGCTGCCAAAGTTGCCTTGTGAGTGTCTGCGAGCCAGATGCAAATCGCAGCATGGTTTTTTTAGTCTTCCTCATCACAAACACGTAGATCCTTAAGTAGCTTGCAAATAAGACAGTAAACTGGAGAGGAAACGAGACCATTGCAACAAGCAACTCGTACGAATCACCAGACGTCCAAATGCAACATCTGAAGTAGGAGTTGAAGTAATATTCGGCGTAATCGGTTAAGAGAGGGATACTCGCTACGGCTAGGGGCACGCACCATGACACGCTGACCATTAAGGAGACTTTGAAAGGGGTGTAAAGCTTGTGGTATAATGTCAAAGTGGTGATGCGAACTAATCGGTTGACTGCGATACACACAAGGTTGTTGATACTACAGCCGACGCATAGCACTAGGCAAAACCCACAAATCTTACACAAGCAAGACGGGATAACGATGTCATCATTTGAGATAATCAGCCAGGCTTGTAAGGAAAAAACGATACACGTCAGGGTATCCGCAACAGCAAGACTGAACACGAACACATTGGTTGTAGTTTGGAGTTTCTTCACCAATACAATGGCGGTTATGACTGCGAGATTTCCGAAAAACCCGACGACTGCGGCGATAAAACCGATGGCAGACAAGACTTGGCGTACTGGGTACGGTGCAAAAACGCATTGCGAACAATAAAATTCCACTATGGTCGAGTTAAGACTAGCCATGTAAGATTCAACAGTACTGTTGGAGACACCCATGTTTACGTCTCTGTAACCAGTACATGTAACTAATGTTGCTTTGTATATACTTAGGCTGTCTGAAGCTTGTAGTCAACTGTACAATATTCACCACTTGCACGGAACATATAAAGGAAAGAAACAATTGGGACCGCCTAATAAGGCAAAACAAATAATTGAACAAAGACTCGCTTCCGTCGTTGTGACGTCGACTTTTGTCCAATTGTAAAATACTTGTGTATGCCCAAAGATGGTAGTTTTCAACGCTACCGTGCATATAGTGAATTGCATTAAATATAAAGTATTTCCCGGATTAAAGGTGTGTCATTGTGCTGCCTGCAATACAATTCAAGTTACTAGACTGAAATTAACAGCAATACAAAAGAAACCTATAGGACAGATATAAATAGGCCTATGCAGGTATTTTGTGATCATGTTGTTGAAATTAGTTTGCCAATGGAGGCTTTTTTATTACATGTAATTTAAAACTGTAAAGAGTTAAAAGGCGCAATTGAGGAAACAAATTACATGAAGCCTGGTGAGCGTTTTATGAATATTAGGAAAGTTGGTCAAATTTCATGTGTTCATTAAATGCGAATTAAATGCAACAGACTGCAGTTTTCACTGACTCTGTATTATAATTGCAACTGTAATTTAATTTTTTTGAAAGAAATAAAATTGGTAAAACAAAATTAATATCAAAATAAAATTGCTCTTTCTTCGACGAAGGTTAGAATCATTCCGTTTGATAAAACAAAATACCGGTAGGTTCTTTTCGATGAAGAGATCGCTTCATTTGACGAAGCAAATTTGCAATGTGTCCAACCCCTTTGTTCGACGAAGCGATTAAACATCTGGGCATTGTACAGCGGATGTTGATCTTTGGTAGCAGTTGCTTATAGTGTGAACAGTACCGATCTTGATGGATCACGTAATCTTCGTTAAATGAAGAGTTTTCCTTAAAGGTTAAAAGGGGCGTTATTTCCACTCGTGATTAGAAGCCCGTGTTGATAAAACTGCCCTGTGGAAATTTCAGCCACATACAGTTGAAGTCAGAAGTATAAATACATGTACACCACTATTATCATCACCCAAAATGGTAAACAGGACTACCCGAACCACTGTACAAACTATGTTTTAAAGTACTGCATGCACGTGAGGAATTCCACAAAATCAAGACTTTAGTAAATACTGTTACAAAAATGGTGTAAGCACACCAGTTTTAACACTTGGTTGCATACAGTTGCATTTATACTTCTGACTTCAACTGTAGGTGCAGTAATACTTCTGAAAACTTGAAAAATCCATGCATGGCTTTTGTGTTGAGTTGAATGGTAAAAAGTCTTTCGCAAAAGACTTTTTTTTACAAAAGCACCTTCAGTTGTTAATTTCTTACACAAAATACCATTTTGGACTGAAATAAAATCGTGTGGTGTTTGGTACCCTTGTTATTTTCTTGTCGACTCGTGAAAACAATAAAGGTCACTGTAAATGATGTGTGCTACCTTTAATGTGGACAGGATTAATAGACAGCCGAAGTGTGACGTGTTTACCATGGCAATTGGCTCTAAACATCATGGCCGTCGCAAAAAGTACTATTGCAAAAGAACAGGGACACGGTTTAGTGATTTTTAGTGTAGAGCCAGAGCCCATAGACAACCAACGAAAGATGACGTATTCACTTCGGCAGTCTATATCAGTTGCATACAATGGGAGACTTTTGAAACGCGTACATACAGAAATCTTAGTGCCCTGACCACTGGCCGCGTTAGACAGGGGCCCTGGTATCAAGGGCCGTGACTGGTTGTGGCACCTGTGCCCTTGAGCAAGGCACTTAACCACACTTGGTCCATCCTTTGGAAGGGATGTAAAGCCGTTGGTCCAGTGTGTTAGGTAACAGTAACGGACTTTAAAGATCCCAGAGCATTCTTTCGTGAAGAGCAAGGGGAGGGATTCCCCGGTGTCTCTGGCCGTTTCTAATTCGACTTAGAAGTTGATAGTTGATATTTGAATATCTATGTTAATTGCTCACATTCCTGTGATTGGCGGTCCTTCCGCTGTTGGATGTGGTGAATAAATAAATAAATTTAAAAAAAATGTGCACAGTAAAATACAATTTTGTACAAGGTTTTGTACTTTTTGGTTACATAATATTTAAATCCAAAGAGTATAGTATATAGGCCTACATTATAGATATATTAATTTTTCTAAAGCATTTTTGTAAGTTTTGAGACGTACAATGTAACTTCTTTGCAATGTAAATTTGTTAAACGTGCATAGTAAAATAACTGATTAAGAGAACAATTTTGTTACATGTCGGTGACATAATATAGGTTTTCCCGGACAATTGCGCATTTAAATTTGTAAAACATAAATTCAATTTTGCACCGATTTGGAGAATGACGCATATCCTGGTTTCATTTTCGCAATAACTAGCATTTGATTTCATTGTGCATAACGTTTCGTTTAAAGGATTACAAATACATTATTATGCTTTCGGTTTCAGTATACGTTGCCAATTATTACGAATGTGCAATCCAATTCGCAGAAAAATAAGTTTTTATTGCGACAAGGGCTGAATTGAATATTCCTTTTTATTTGTTAAGGATTAAATTCGCGTAATCTGCATTCAATTTAAACAAAGTATACGGGCCTATGTACATATCATGATACATGTGCAACTTTGATTGATTACTTAACCAATGTATTGTAGACTTAATTGAGCATCAATGCGTTTGTTCTTATATTCATAAAACGAATCAAAATGACCTTGTCAAGGAAATAAGATCACGCACTGTAAAACAATATTGGGCAGTTGAACGGACTTCCTTATTTTATTAGTCTTTATTTTTTTCTGGTCAACTTGTTGGATAGTGAGTAAATTCATGTTAAATTTGTAGACACGAAACTTGAGCACATATTAAACGAGAAATGGTGGATATTTTTCTGGGGAAATTTGACCATGCCTTGGCGGAATAATAGGGTGAGTTGCCGAACGTTGGATACGTTGGCTTTGAATTTTAAAAAAATAGCAGATTTCACGTGCTAAAACTTTCTGTGTTAAAAGGCACTTTTTGGATGGTATCTCAAGCCCCAATTTTGATTTTCAAGACATGTCCGGGATAGGAGTGATAACGTTTTGAAGAGTAATTTTGGGGATTTGTAAAGAGTGCATCATTGTTTTGCAGCCGGCGACCGGTTGCACTGATCTGCAACCGTGATGTACTGTATGTGGCGTTAGGAGGAAGCCCCTTTGCCACATATCGTGCTGGGTGTATAGACTACTAAAGTGTGACGTCGGTTGCCATGGTAATTGGGTCTAAACATTCGCTGGTAATCTAAACGTCCATTGGTATACCGCAGGGAAACAGTTCACTGGTTTTAGTGTAGACCCAAAAACCATGACAACACACAAAGGGTGACGTTTTCACTTTAGTAGTCTATTACGTGAGGTGTATATGCAAATACAAAAGAACGAAGAACGTTCGCGGAACGTTCGGGGGACGTTCAGGGTTAGCTGGGATGGTAACTGTGAAGACCTATTTCATGGAATCCGTAACATTCTGTGCTTATATGGTTAGCGCGGAATTTCTTTGCTTAAACCCGAATTTTTCCGTTAAAGAGAAAAAACACATGGCGGTCATTTAAGATGTGCATTATGTCATATACTATCTGATTTTGACAAACAGTTTGAGGTTAATATAGTGTGATGGCGTTAAAAGGCTTTCAAATTCGTTCGCAAACTGGAGCAACCAACACCCAATTAACAGCCTCTGCCGAACTGTAGCATCTTTCTGATGGATACCGGCGTATTTAAATATTCATTATTATTATTATTATTATTAAATGTACACAAAGTAGCCTACTTGCCAAAATTACATGCATGTCACTGCTCGGTTTATATAATAACAACATTAAAAGTGTGCATGAGGCGATCGTACCCTGCAAAAGAATTTGAATACGCGCGCGTGAGGAAAGTAATACATTATTCACCAAAATAAACTGTTATGCAAATTATGAACACCCAAGAGTAAAATATGGGTCTTCAAAACATCCGACGGCACAGATGTGCGACCAGTAGTAAAGGTGCACACGTTGAAGCAAAAAATGAAATTATCCATATTTCATTGTCTTTAATATTCAAGAACTTATTCAAGATGTCATTTTGAAGAATATACTAATGCATATTTGAAACAACATTTTCATTTTTTTTTTATATAAACTATAAAACTAAGCTTGCATTACAGTGCTCTAAATCCATCATCCAGTGGAACAAAAACACTTCATTTTCCCTCACATCGATATTTTTTACAAAGAGGTTAAACAAAACAAAACAACGCAACAAAACAAAAAATGTACACGGGAAATGTTCGCCGGTATAAAATCCACATTTTCCAGCGACGTTGATTTGAGTCATTTTGTCCATACAGTCACTTTTCAAACGTAGCAGGCGAATTATGTGTAGCAGACGACACGGTCATTTCCAACTTGTTTTTGATCCTTTTTGCTGCATACGCATGCGCAGTGATGTGCATTTCTCTGCTTTATATAGCAAAGAAAAAAATGTGCCATGAAATACGTTTACCGTAAGCACAGATTGTTTTGCTACAGTAAACAATAAATATTCGCTTACGGTAACCGATTCCATGAAATTGGGCCCTGTATGCACCGTCAAAGTAATTGATTTACAAACAACATGATTTATAGTGCATCCAACGAAACAAAATACCATACCAATATAAATTGCCAACTAAAGGTGGTTGTTTAAAAAAGGTTTTCTGCAGACAACGTTTTTACCATTTATTCATACACAAAAAACATTCATGGATTTTCCAGGTTTTCTGAAGTGTTAATATGCTGTAGCTGATATTTCTACAAGGCAGTTTATGAAATTCCTAAGTTACGTGATGCTGTTCCCGTTTTTAACAGTTTTCCAATCATGTATTGTGCCTTTAACTGTATATTTTACACGGTGTCCTGCGATACACGTGCAGCGATAGTTTCAATAGTTGCACGATCTTGTCCCGATTTTGTCGTTACTGTTCGAGGTTGACGTATTCTCCGTTTGTAGCACAAGATGCGACCAAACGCCATCTTGAAATCCGGGTGTCTTGTTCCGTATATGATGGGATTGAGTGAACTGTTAGCCATGAGGATTACCGCTGCGTATGAGGTGGAACTCTTGGCCACATCGGTGGATAGTCCGAGCGTCCAAAAGAATGGTATCATACTAAGCACGAAAACACATACCACGATGAATAGGTTCTTAGTCACGGCTACCTGACGCTGCCAAAGTTGTCTTTGGAATGTCCGCGAGCCCGATGCACCTGTATCTCTAAAGCGCAGCATAGCTTTAGTCTTCCTCCTCACAAACACGTAGATCCTTAAGTAGCTTGCAAATAAGACGGTGAACTGGAGGGGAAACAAGACCATTCCAACGAGCTTCGCGTAGTTGAGCTTGTATGATAAGTTGGAGTTCCACGTGCACGTTTTGTAATTGGCGTTAAAGCCATATTCAGCGTAGTCGGTTAAGAGAGGGATACTTGCTACGGCTAAGGGCACGCACCATGATATGGTGACCATAAGGGAGACTTTGAAAGGGGTGTAAAGTTTGTGGTATAACGTCAAAGTGGTGATGCGAACTAATCGGTTGACTGCGATACACGCAAGGTTGTTGATACTACAGCCGATGCATACCAACAGGCAAAACCCACAAAGCTTACACAACCAAGACGGGATAACGAGGTCGTCATATAGGATAGTCAGGGCTTGTAGGGGAGAAACGCTACACGTCAGGATATCTGCAACAGCAAGATTGAACACGAACACATTGGTTGTAGTTTGGAGTTTTTTCACTAATAAAATGGCGGTTATGACTGCAAGATTTCCGAAAAACCCGACGACTGCGGCGACAAAACCGACGGCAGACAAGACTTGGCGTTCTGAGTACGCTGCGTAAACGGATTCCACTGTGTTGGAGTTAAAACTAGCCATGCTGTAGACTTCAGTGGAAATGGTGGCGACATCCATGTTTACATATCTGTAACCAGTACATATAACTAATGTTGGTTTGTATATTCTGAGGCTGGCTGAAGCTTGTGATAGTAAACTGTACAATATTCACCAATTGAACAATGACTCCCTCGCGTCGTTGTGACGTTGACTTTTGTCCATTGTAAAATATGATGTATGCCCAAAAATGCTCGTATTTTGCGGTTAAAGTGTGTGCCATTGTGTTGCCTGCAACAATACAATTCTAGTTACTAGACTGAAATTAACGGCAAAACAAAAGAAATCGAGGATATATAACTAGAGCTTATGTGCTTCACGAAGCACGGATATCAGCCTGAAATAGCTTTTATGAAAGGTTTTTCTGACCTTTGAACAATGCAGAAGGTTGGGGAAACATTTGACTGGAAATCAAGATGCTGATCCATATATAATTGTTTTGAACTGGCACTGCTCCAGTGACCTCGGAAATACCCCCATAGAGCTCCAGCGGTCGATTTAGACGTACGGGTGCACGTATGCACTGGTGCATGTGGGCCTACTTTTTTTTTTATCTGTGCATGTAAGCATTTGTAGGCCTAATTACGTACCCGTGGTATATTTTCCCACGTTGAACCAACCATAGACCAACTTGTCACAACGCGCGCACCGGATTTGTTGTGCACGCAACGCGTGATCGATCGACCAGCATAATTACCGTAAGTACGTACGTACAGCATTGCCAAGAATGTACCGATATGCCGCTGTACGGTATGCGTGGCTAGACGCGAGTGTGGCCGTTTTCTAAACACTTCCTTAAGTTCCTTCTTCTATACGTTCCGGCTACATGCAATTCACCATCCGAGCAATAAAGCGCATGAGCGCGTAGCATAAAAACGACCAGGAAAAAGACTAGGGGGTATCGCAATTGGGCAATTGGATATACCCCCTAGGCCACCGCTGTATGTTGTGCATGGTACGGATACATGTACAAACACGTGCGTGACTTGTATTACTATACTGTGTGTAGCGATCGCTGAGGATCATGAATGCGCTGTATTCATACGTAAATTTGCGCGCGATACATGTACATGTATTGTGAACCACCCGATAGTGATTTCTAAAACCAGGTGAGGGTATCACACTTTTGAATTTTATTTTGTTATTGATGAAATAAACAAACGGCGAGTTCCAATAGTGACTGGACAAAAAAAATTCATTTTTTGTTATTCTGATTTGTGTAAGTTCTTTGCATGTAACTTGTTTAGTCTACATGACAAAGTTTACAATTTCGGCCAAAACTGACCAGTGGTCAGTTTTGTCGATGTTTGGTATTTTTAAGCTCGCCATTGAACGTAGATTCCACAAATACCACACAAAGTCCATTTTGGACGAAGTTTAAAATTTCGGCCACTGCTGACGACTGACCACCACCTCAAAAAATTGCGCTTCCTCGCTGACCCCGAAAATGACCTTCATGTTGCCATACGACCAAGTTGAAAATTTCGGCCACTGGACTGACCAATGACCTATAGAACTCTTAAGAAGCATTTTGTATCAGATGGGACTCGGATTAACGAAGATACTGTCCAAATTTGGCTGAAAACGACAAAGGATTTTGGCAAATATTGGCACATATCATTTGGGTCATTCCAAAGAAAATGACCCGTACTGACCATTAGGTAGCCGATGGCCAAATTCTGTGAACAACCCATATGTAGCTTGGTCCAAAGATGTTACTGACCACATTTGACATTAGTTGGGTCAAGACTGTGGAAGAAGAAGCATTTTATAATTTTGAAGGAAATGACCAGTAGTGACCAGTAGTTGACCATTGACCTCACGTGGTGGTCACCCAAGATAGGACTCCGGTCAAGGAAGACTCTGTCCAAATCTGGTTGAAATCGGCCACGGCGTTTGGCAGTTATTAGCAGATATGTGATGTCACGTGACCGTTTGCCCGAAGAAAGAAAGAAAGAAGGAATTTATACTTTTTTTTACTTTTCAAAGAGCATCTTTATTTCATTTTCTATAATGCAATATTTACAAAATAAAAAGAAAACAATGTTTAACCAATGATGCAAATTAATAACACTGATACTTGTAAACAAATTAAATTGTAACAAAAAAATACTTGTAAACAAATTAATTAGTAACAAAAATACCAATTATTTTGGATTTAAGAAATTAATCAGGATAGTATACATAAGAACATAACCATATGAACCAAATTCAGAAGGGGGTGGGGTGGAAGGGAGGGGGTGCCCAAAACGTGGGCGGAGAAAAAGCCGGGCCGCCAACCTCAGTGTGCAGGCGCAGAGCACCCGCACGTGACGGCCCAGGCAGGGAATGGCGGACGAGTGAGGGCGGTGAAAAAACACACCACGCTGTGTTACGTAGCACAGCTACCCTCATCCGTCTACCAAGGAAGGGGTGGAGAGAAAAGAAGGAGGCCCGTTCCCGGGCACAAAACCGGGGAGGCGCCCAAGTCCGAAGCACTCCCTCCCCAGAACAGAGGCTACGACATGTCTCGATCGCTCGAGCAGCTGTTCCGGAGAGAGCAAAGCTCAAACAAGGGGGTACCCAAAACCCCGGAAACGAGCCCGGGAAGAGGCCCCGCGGTAGGGAATCCTCTCCCCAGAGCAGAGGCAAAAAGCCATGTCTCGAGAAACTCGAGCAGCTACTCTGGGGAGAGAAAAATTCCGATATGAGTGGCGATTATATCAACCACGTCATTTTTCCATTTTTATATTCAAAGATTGAATTGTTGATTGACCATTCCTGAAGAAAAAAAGTGATGTTGGTGCTAGATTTATAGAAGGAGAACTCAAGAAGAATTTTTGATTTGATGCGGTATTTCCAGATGGTGAGAGGGTCTACGAAATGACAAGTGCGATACAAAAAATAAATGGTGTTTTTGCAGCTGATGATGAGATAATTGGACAGTCGAACTGCCTCCTTACTGCGACTCTTTGCGTGCGGAATGAGCGCCCAGTAGAGGTCGAAGTTCATTGGTGTAGAAGGTAGAAGGCGTTCGAGCAGCTGGTGGAGCAGAGTGAGGGTCGGTTGGATGGCTTGACAGGTGATGAAAAGATGCTGGATTGTGCCCGGCTCTCCGGGTTGAGATGATGAAGTACAGAGAGATGGGAGGAAGTTGTGAAGCAGCTTATACTGGACGTCATCCTCTTTTTTCGTGGAAGGCAGTTTGTAAAGTTGATTCCATTGAATGGTAGTTTCGGGGTCGAGGTGACGATTTTTGTGCCAGTAGGAGATTAATATAGAATTCGACGAAGAGTTGAAGATACTGTAGATAGCTTTGGATGGTGCGGATAGTCCATTTTGAAACGAAGAAATGACGAAATTGACGGGACTGTCCGGAAACTTGGGGAGAGCACATAATTGAGAAGCAGGGAGACGGCATCCGGTGTCACAGAAGATAGCTAGAAAGTGGTGAAGTAGTAGCAGACGAATACGGTGGAGATCTTGCTGAAGGCCGCGAAGAGAAGGTGGTCGTAGGTTTTTGGAAGAGGAGTGAATGGTCTGGGCGTCCATCCAGAGGGCGGTGTTCAAATTGATCAGGTTACGGATGAGAAGAACGCCGCACGCTTTGAGTCGCAGTGGAGGCGTTACGTCATCATCAGCTGCATTGTTAAGGAGACTAGCAATTGGTAAGTTAATGACGTGGTTGATATCGTCTGGTCGTGTCTCTAACTGAGCTCCGGATGCTGTCCAAGCACGCAGTATGTCACTATAGAAGCAGGGGAGACTAGTGTGAAATTTGAGATCGGTGTTTAAGTGGTAAAGTTCAAAATCGTACCCCAGTTTCCTGTACTGTTTTAAGAGATGGCTAAATAGAAGGAAACTGGGATGAGGGCAGAGATTGAGAAAGCGCTGTATGGTAGTGAAGCGGAAAGTCATAATGCGTGCTTGGAGGCATGCTAGACCCATCCCTCCATTGTCAGATTTTCGGTAAAGGATTTCCTTCTTAAGGTAGTGACGCTTTTGGGACCAGACGAAATTTACGAGACTTTCAATACAATGAAATATTTTGGAAGCGGCGAGCTGGTTTAAAGGAGAGAGAATAGAGACGGTAAGACCAAGAAGCGAGTGTTTTCTTCAGTTTTTCTTTAAATTTGATCCAGTTTTGTTTGACATAGTTATTTGTATTTCCGAGGTGAACTCCAAGAAAGGCAAGACCTTCACAATTCCAACAGAAACCCATGGGATTTTCATTTCGTCTGGTCCAGGATCCGGCCCACAATCCCTGGGACTTTCGGGTATTTATGCATGCAGCAGAGGCGTTGCTGAAGAGGTCATAGACTTCAGCAACTTTAAAGCCTGCGTCGGAGGTGATAAACAAAGTAACATCGTCTGCGTATGCCGAAACAGACACGGGTGAATTTGAGTCGGGGATGTGCCTTATTCCCTTCTCAAATGAGAAGGGAGAGGTCAGGGAGCCACCGACTTTTACAAGGCTCTCGGTGCCGCCGTACTAAATTTGGATGTGTCGTTTTAGACGTACAATGTAACTTCTTTGCAATGTATTTTTTAAAAATGTGCATAGTCAAATAACTGAGTATAAGAGAACAACGTTTGTTACATGTCGGTTACATAATATAGGTTTTCCCGGACAATTTTGAGAAATGCGCATTTCATCAAATGTAAAACATCAAATACATTTTGCGCCGATTTGGAGTATGACGCATATCCCGGTTTTATTTTCGCAATAATTAGCATTTGATTTCATTTTGCGTCATTCAAATAAACGATTGTGCATAACGTTTAATTTAAAGGATTACAAATACGTTATTATGCTTTCGGTTTCAGTATACGTTGCCAATGTGCAATCCAATTCGCAGAAAAATACGTTTTTATTGCGACACGGGCTGAATTGAATATTCCTTTTCATTTGTTAAGAATTAAATTCGCATATTCTGCATTCAATTTAAATAAAGTATACAGGCCTATACATATCATGATACATGTACAACTTTGATTGATTAATTAACCAATGTATTGTAGACTTAATTGAGCATCAACGCGTTTGTTCTTATATTCATGAAATGAATCAAAATGATCTTGTCAATGAAATAAGATCACGCACCATAAAACAATATGGGGCAAATGAATCGTTGGGTGAACGGATTTCCTCATTTTTTTAGTCTTTATTTTTTTTAGTCAACTAGTTGGATAGTGAGTAAATCCAAAGTGTTGTTCATGTTAAATTTGTAGACACGAAACTTGAGCACATATTAACCGAGAAATGGTGGATATTGTTCTGGGTAAATTTGCCTTGGCGGAATAATAGGGTGAGTTGCCGAACAACTTCGGCAGTCTATATCAGTTGCATACAATATGAGACTTTTGAAACGCGTGGTGGCAGCAAACAAGCCGGTCCTTTTCCATTGCTACGTCATGTTTAAGCTAAAATGCGCATGCTCAATATGACGTAGACAATGAGACAGAACTGGTTCGTCTGCTGCCATCAAGCGTCTTAAAAGTCTCTCCAATGTAAAACGTTTAATTGTGCATAGTAAAATACAACTAAATGAGAGAACGATGTTTGTTACATTTTCGGTTACATAATTATATTAAAATAAGTACATGTAGTGTATAGATTATAGATAATAATCAATCTACCGTGAAACTTGTATATAGTGGCCACCCAAGGGACCGACAAATGGCCAGAATAGGCAGGTGGCCTTTATATAGAGGTGTAGCGTGCACATGCATGGATATACAAACATCATAAAACATACCACAATGCATGTGTATAGATGAAAAACAGCTAAAAGTGAAGTGCAACAAAGGGTTCGTCATTAAAAAGTTGACATTTGTTCAGTGGTTTAATAACTTTTTTAAGCTCATCAAATTCCCAATAGTAGCTTGATTAATTGAGGCAATTTACTGTGTGTGGCCAGATTATCCAGGTTTGACTGCAATAAGATTGTACACACATAAATCTTAGTGCCCTGGCCACTGGTCGCGTTAGACAGGGGCCCTAATATCAAGGTTATTCCTCCATAAGTTTGTGTACAAACTGATTTGGGACCGAACAGATGTGACCGTTTTAGACAGGTGGCCTCTTTATAGAGGTGGCCTTAATAGCAGGTTTCACTGTATTTCAAAAGCAATTATGTCAGCTTTTAGACGTACAATTTAATTCCTTACAATGTAAATCTTTTAAATGTGCACAGTAAAATACAATTGTGTAAGACAACAATGTTTGTACAATTTCGGTTACATATATTTAAAGGCAGTATACATAATTGGTAATCTCGAAAATTAGAAATGTTCACAGATTTACGCCTAACTTACACAATATAAACATGATGACCGTAAAAAACTTCCCCTAAAATGGTTTTGTCTGAAGTGCTATAGTCTTTGAGAAATGAGTAAACAATTAGTTTTCGTCTCATGAGACGAAAATTCAATTCGCCCCAAAACCATTTCGCCCAAGTGCAATTTCGCCCCAAACCACTTCGCCCGAGTGCCATTTCGCCCCAAATTTCTTCGTCCAAACACTACATCGCCCAAATGCCACTTCGCCCCAAAACCACTTCGTGCACAGGCCGTGGTTTAGGGCGAAATGGTTCAGGGCGAAGTGGTTTTGGGGCGAAATTACTGCAAAACCTTTTTGGACTGTTTTCTCAAAAGTTAGACGAAGTACGAAGCTGGTTTTTGCTCAGGTTGGTTTTAATCATGCATATCTCCAATCACACAGGGGGATAAAACTATTTGTAACAGTTTACCAATCATGTATACTATCTTTAAATCCAAATAGTATATAGAAATAGTGTAATAATTTTTTTTAAAGCAATTTTGTCAGCTTTTAGACGTACAATGTAACACTTTTAAATGTGCATAGTAGAGTAACTGAGTAAGAGAACAATGTTTGTTACATGTCGGTTACATAATATTTAGTGGTATTTTTAGTGGTATGTGGTATTTTTAGATTATAGATAACTATACTCAATAGACTATGTAAGTCTCGCGGTAAAGGTCAAATCTGAGCTTCCGGGCACAACACGACTAAAACCCCTATTCCTATAACACGGGCGAGATTTTATTTTTTGTATATAAATTTTTCTGTCCATTCTTAAGTATACAACCGACCCGAAAGTGATTCGGGTAACTAAAATGTTTTTTTACAATATATAATACATGCATAATTAACTGAAAAACAGTTAAAGGTGAAGTGCAACGAAGGGTTCGTCGTTAAAAAGTAGACATTCTGTTCAGTATTTTCATAACTTTTAAAGCTCCTCATCAAATTTCCAGCTTGGTTTTTTAGTTCATTTAGGCAATTTACTGTGTGTGGCTAGATTATCCAGGTTTGACTGCAATAAGATTGTACACACATAAATCTTAGTGCCCTGGCCACTGGCCGCGTTAGACAGGGGCCCTAATATCAAGGTTCTACCTCCATATGTTTGTGTACAAACTGATTTGGGACGAAACAGATGTGGCGACTTTATGCAGGTGGCTTCTTTATAGAGGTGGCCTTAATAGCAGGTTTCACTGTATTTCAAAAGCAATTCTGTAAGCTTTTAGACGTACAATTTAATTCCTTGCAATGTAAAGCGTGTAAATGTGCACAGTAAAATACAATTGCGTAAGAAAACAATGTTTGTACATTTTCGGTTACATATATTTAAATCCAAATAGTATAGAGAAATAGTGTACTAATTTTTTTTCAAGCAATTTTGTCAGCTTTTAGACGTACATGTACAATGTAACTTCTATGCAATGTAAAACTTATTTTAAAGGTACAGGCTCGTCAGCAATGCGCGCCCGCCAAATTCGTGCGCGAAACACGTAGCCCCGTGCCTTTGCTATGGAGCTGCGTATTGCGTGGCACACATTTGGCGGGCGCGCATTGCTGACGAGCCTGTGCCTTTAAATGTGCATAGTAAAATACAATTTTGTAAGAAAACAATGTTTGTACATTTTCGGTTACATATATTTAAATCCAAATAGTAAATAGAAATAGTGTACAATTTTTTTTCCAAGCAATTTTGTCAGCTTTTAGACGTACAATGTAACTTCTTTGCAATGTAAAACTTTTAAATGTGCACAGTAAAATAACTGAGTAAGAGAACAATGTATGTTACATGTCGGTTAGGTTTACATATTTTAAATCCAAGTGGTATTCTTAGATTATAGATATACTCAATTGATTTTAAAAGCAATTTTTGTTACATGTCGGTTACATAATATTTAAATCCAAGTGGTATTTTTAGATTATAGATAAGCATACTCAATTAATTTGAAAAGCAATTTTGCCTTGTCGCCGGCTATTAGACGAACAATGTAGCTTATTTACACAAGCAAAACAATACAAATCTCCGTAAAGCTATTAATAATAAATCTATAGACCAATCCGGTAAAAACTACAGGAACTCCCTCCCCCGCATGAGTGTGTCTACCATCGCTTGGGGACACCCAGTACAAACACAAAATGTATGCTTTGTCTATGGGACTTAAGCCCAAATTCATACTCGCTCGGCGACCTACATGCGGAACGGAAATTTTGTCCGCCGCAGTATCGGCGAGTAGGGTCAAACAAGTTCAACAGTGCGCGGTCAGTCCGCATCTGAGCGGACGGGTCTTTTCCACCCGTTTCTATGCGCGCGCTCTGAATTAAAACGCGCAAACAAAGTGCGCCGCAGAGCCCGTTTATACCTCGGCGACTACTATGCGCAAAGCGAATTTGTATGGTCGCGTGAAAACTCTGCGGCGACTGCACTCGGCGAGTGTGCGGCAAGTGTGCGGCGAGTGAGTTCGGCGGAGAAGTATGAACCTAGCTTAAAGCTAGGTTCATACTGTAACGGCCGTCCCGATCCGCCGCTGGGGGCGCCAGCACCGTTTCACGGTGGGTCTGACCGACGTGCTGGTGGTGCTATCACGGCTCCCCACGGAGCCGGGTGGCGTGAGCCCCTGCCGGAGGATCGGGATACCCGTTCCGCGTGGGGACGCGATTCCCTGTGCCATCTTTGTTCCTTGTTGTTGATGAGGAAAGATCGACCCAAATAAACGTGCGGTATTTTCTTGCTGATAATTGTCTTTTCCTGTTTGTTCTTGTTTGTGCCGAGTTTCTTAACAAGTAGGAAATATTCTTGTTACAATACTTCTCCGCCGAACTCACTCGCTGCACACTCGCTGAGTGTAGTCGCCGCAGAGTTTTCACGCGATCATACAAATCCGCTTTGCGCATAGTAGTCGCCGATGCGGCGCACTTTGTATGTCTGTTTTAATTAAGAGCGCGCGCATAGAAACGGGTGGAAACGACCGTCCGCTCACATGCGGACTGACCGCGCACTGTTGAACTTGTTTGACCCTACTCGCCGCAACTGCGGCGGACAAAATATCCGTTCCGCGTGTAGGTCGCCGAGCGAGTATGAATTGGGCTTTAGGGGAGAAAAATAAAAATAAAAGTTTAAAATTCCGACCTAAAAAATTGGACTGAACCGCCAAACAACCTAGCCTATTGTTCTAGGCGCTCTATTATTTTTCACGAATGGTACGTGTTTGTGGTTTTCAGCAAAGTATTACTTGACATATGCAGCACGATATGTGGCAAAGGGTATCGCCCCTCCCCTACCATTGTTCCCCCATTGTGTCTCAAACATCCAAGCAATTTTCAAGGAATTCCTGTTAGTTTTTAGGGTGGGTGTCGTGCGTTAACAAAAGGGAAGAGTGTGTTGAGTATATTACGTGAGGTTACGCAAATACAAATGAAAAAGGCAGGAGAGCTGATCCCACACGGAACACAATGCTCGGGTCACTATGAGCAACTCACAAGGGTGTGTGCCTAATTTCTATGTTTGTTGCTCATTGGCCTTATTCGCGAGTCAGCCATCTTTAATCCAGAGCGAGGCGAACCCTGTAGCAACGGTAAACAACTCCGTACAAGCAGTGCACAAAGTTAATTGTCTGCATGGCATACGCGCACCGCGGCCGGTATAGCAACCGGCCTATATGCACCGTCGGTGTAGTTGATTTACAAACAATATGATTTATAGCATCCAACGAAACAAAATACCATACCTGCCCAATAGAAATTGCCAAAAAAAGAAATCTGCATACAACCTTTTAAACTATTCATTCACACACAAAAACCATAAATGGAATTTTCAGGTTTTCTGAAGTGTTACAGGCTGTAGCTGATATTTCTACAAGGCAATTTATCAACATTATTATTAACTTACGTGATGCTGTTCCTGTTTTTAAAAGTTTTCCAATTATGTATTCTGTCTTTAACTGTATATTTTACACGGCGTCCTGCGATACACGTGCAGCGATATTTTGAATAGTTATACGATGTTGTCCCGATTTTGTCGTTACTGTGCGAGGTTGACGTATTCTCCGTTTGTAGCTCAAGATGCGAGCAAACGCCATTTTGAAATCCGGGTGTCTTGTTCCGTATATGATGGGATTGAGTGAACTGTTAGCCACGAGGATTACCGCTGCGTATGAGAAGAGACTCGATGGGGCCACGTGTACGTCACGGTCGGCGCGTAGTCCGACCGTTCCAAAGAGTGGCAGCATACAAAGCACGAAGATACATACCACGAGGAACAGGTTCTTTGTCACGGCTACCTGACGCTGCCAAAGTTGCCTTTTGGTCTGCGAGCCCGATGCAAATCGCAGCATGGCTTTAGTCTTCCTCCTCACATACACGTAGATCCCTAAGTAGCTTGCAAATAAGAATGTGAATTGGAGAGGAAACAAGACCATTGCAACAAGCTTCTCGTAGGTGAGCTCGTTCGACAACTCAAACGCCCAAAGGCAAGATTTGTAGATGGAGTCGAAGCAATATTTGGCGCGGTAACTAGGTATGAGAGGGATACTTGCTACGGCAAGGGGCACGCACCATGATACGGTGACCATTAAGGAGACTTTGAAAGGGGTGTAAAGCTTGTGGTATAATGTCAAAGTGGTGATGCCAACTAATCGGTTGACTGCGATACACGCAAGGTTGTTGATACTACAGCCGACGCATACCACCAGACCAAACCCACAAAGCTTACACAACCAAGACGGGATAACGAGGTCATCATATAAGATAGTCAGGGCTTGTATGGGAATAACGCTACACGTCAGGATATCTGCAACAGCAAGATTGAACACGAACACATTGGTTGTAGTTTGGAGTTTTTTCACTTATAGGATGGCGGTTATGACTGCAAAATTTCCTAAAAACCCGACGACTCCGGCGATAAAACCGACGGCAGACAAGACTTGGCGTTCTGAGTATGCTGCGTAAACGGGTTGCACTGTGGTGGAGTTAAAACTAGCCCAGCAATCTTCAGTAGAAATGGTGGAGACATCCATGTTTGTATCTCTGTAACCAGTACATGTAACTAATGTTGGTTTGTATATACTCAGGCTGTCTGAAGCTTGTAGTCAACTGTACAATATTCACCACTTGCACGGAACATATAAAGGAAAGAAACAATTGGGACCGCCTAATAAGGCAAAACAAATAATTGAACAAAGACTCGCTTCCGTCGTTGTGACGTCGACTTTTGTCCATTTGTAAAAATACTTGTGTATGCCCAAAAATGGTAGTTTTCAACGCTACCGTGCATATAGTGAATTGCATTAAATATAAAGTATTTCCCGGATTAAAAGTGTGTGTCATTGTGCTGCCTGCAATACAATTCAAGTTACTATACTGAAATTAACAGCAATACAAAATAAACATATAGGACAGATATAAATAGGCCTATGCAGGTATTTTATGATCGTGTTGTTGAAATTAGTTTGCCAATGGAGGCTATTACATGTAATTTAAAACTGTAAAGAGTTAAAAGGCGCAATTGAGGAAACAAATTTTTATGAATATTAGGAAAGTTGGTCCAATTTCATGTGTTCATTAAATGCGAATTAAATGCAACAGACTGCAGTTTTCACCGACTCTGTATTATAATTGCGACTGTAATTTAAGTTTTTTGAAAGAAATAAAATTGGTAAAACAAAATTAATATCCAAATAAAATTGCCCTTTCTTCGACGAAGGTTAGAATCTTTCCGTTTGATAAAACAAAATACCGGTAGGTTCTTTTCGATGAAGAGATCGCTTCATTTGACGAAGCAAATCTGCAATGTGTCCAACCCCTTTGTTCGACGAAGCGATTAAACATCTGGGCATTGTACAGCGGATGTTGATCTTTGGTAGCAGTTGCTTATAGTGTGAACAGTACCGATCTTGATGGATCACGTAATCTTCGTTAAATGAAGAGTTTTCCTTAAAGGTTAAAAGGGGCGTTATTTCCACTCGTGATTAGAAGCCCGTGTTGATAAAACTGCCCTGTGGAAATTTCAGCCACATACAGTTGAAGTCAGAAGTATCAATACATGTACACCACTATTATCATCACCCAAAATGGTAAACAGGACTACCCGAACCACTGCAAGGTGTACAAACTATGTTTTAAGTACTGCATGCACGTGAAGAATTCCACAAAATCAAGACTTTAGTAAATACTGCTACAAAAATGGTGTAAGCACACCAGTTTTAACACTTGGTTGCATACAGCTGCATTTATACTTCTGACTTCAACTGTATGTGCAGTAATACTTCTGAAAACTTGAAAAATCCATGCATGGCTTTTGTTGTGAGTTGAATGGTAAAAAGTCTTTCGTAAAAGACTTTTTTTACAAAAGCACCTTCAGTTGTTAATTTCTCACACAAAATACCATTTTGGACTGAAATAAAATCGTGTGGTGTTTGGTACCCTTTTTATTGTCTTGTCGGCTCGTTAAAACAAATGAAGGTCACTGTAAATGATGTGTGCTACCTTTAATGTGGACAGGATTAATAGACAGCCGAAGTGTGACGTGTTTACCATGGTAATTGGCTCTAAACATCATGGCCGTCGCAAAAAGTACTATTGCAAAAGCACAGGGACACAGTTTAGTGATTTTTAGTGTAGAGCCAGAGCCCATAGACAACCAACAAAAAATGACGTATTCACTTCGGCAGTCTATATCAGTTGCATACAATGGGAGACTTTTGAAACGCGTACATACAGAAATTTTAGTGCCCTGACCACTGGCCGCGTTAGACATGGGCCCTAATATCAAGGGCCGTGACTGGTTGTGGCACCTGTGCCCTTGAGCAAGGCACTTAACCACACTTGGTCCAAGCTTCGGAAGGGATGTAAAGCCGTTGGTCCAGTGTGTTAGGTAACAGTAACGGACTTTAAAGATCCCAGAGCATTCTTTCGTGAAGAGCAGAGGGGGGATTCCCCGGTGTCTCTGGCCGTTTCTAATTCGACTTAGAAGTTGATAGTTGATATTTGAATATCTATGTTAATTGCTCACATTCCTGTGATTGGCGGTCCTACTTTTTGGTTACATAATATTTAAATCCAAATGGTATAGTATATAGGCCTACATTACAGACATATATTAATTTTTCTAAAGCATTTTTGTAAGTTTTGAGACGTACAATGTAACTTCTTTGCAATGTAAATTTGTTAAACGTGCATAGTAAAATAACTGATTAAGAGAACAATTTTGTTACATGTCGGTGACATAATATAGGTTTTCCCGGACAATTTTGGGAAGTGCGCATTTAAATTTGTAAAACATAAATTCAATTTTGCGCCGATTTGGAGAATGACGCATATCCTGGTTTCTTTATCGCAATAACTAGCATTTGATTTCATTGTCCATAACGTTTCGTTTAAAGGATTACAAATACATTATTAGGCTTTCGGTTTCAGTATACGTTGCCAATTATTACGAATGTGCAATCCAATTCGCAGAAAAATAAATTTTTATTGCGACAAGGGCTGAATTGAATATTCCTTTTCATTTGTTAAGAATTAAATTCGCGTAATCTGCATTCAATTTAAACAAAGTATACCGGCCTATACATATCATGATACATGTACAACTTGATTGATTAATTAACCAATGTATTGTAGACTTAATTGACCATCAATGCGTTTGTTCTTATATTCATAAAATGAATCAAAATGACCTTGTCAAGGAAATAAGATCACGCACTGTAAAACAATATTGGGCAGTAGAATCGTTGGGTAAACGGATTTCCTCATTTTATTAGTCTTTATTTTTTCTGGTCAACTTGTTGGATAGTGAGTAAATCCAAAGTGTTGGTCATGTTAAATTTGTAGACACGAAACTTGAGCACATATTAACCGAGAAATGGTGGATAATGTTCTGGGTAAATTTGACCATGCCTTGGCGGAATAATAGGGTGAGTTGCAGAACGACTTCGGCAGTCTATATCAGTTGCATACAATAGGACACTTTTGAAACGCGTGGTGGCAGCAAACAAGCCGGTCCTTTATATAGAGGTGTAGCGTGCACATGCATGGATATACAAACACCATAAAACACGACAATGCATGTCTATAGATGAAAAACAGTTAAAAGTGAAGTGCAACAAATGGTTCGTCGTTAAAAAGTAGACATTCTGTTCAGTATTTTCATAACTTTTAAAGCTCTCATCAAATTTCTAGCTTGGTTTTTGAGTTCATTTAGGCAATTTACTGTGTGTGGCTAGATTATCCAGGTTTGACTGCAATAAGATTGTACACACAGAAATCCTAGTGCCCTGGCCAGTGGCCGCGTTAGACAGGGGCCCTAATTTCAAGGTTCTACCTCCATATGTTTGTGTACAAACTGATTTGGGACCGAACAGATGTGGCCACTTTAGGCAGGTGGCCTCTTTACAGAGGTGGCCTTAGTAGCAGGTTTCACTGTATTTCAAAAGCAATTTTGTAAGCTTTTAGACGTACAATTCAATTCATTGCAATGTAAAGCGTTTAAATGTGCACAGTTAAATACAATTGTGTAAGAAAACAATTAATGTTTGTGCAATTTCGGTTACATATATTTAAATCCAAATAGTATATAACAATAGTATATAGATTATAGATATACTTTTTTTTTTTTAAAGCAATTTTGTCAGTTTTTAGACAGAGGGACTTAGGGGAGAAGAATAAAAAGAAAAGTTTAAAAATCCGACTTAAACAAATCCGACTGAACCGCCAACCAACCTAGCCTATTGTTCTAGGCGCTCCATTATTTTTCACGGATGGTGCGTGTTTGTGCTTTTCAGCAAAGTACTACGTGACATATGCAGCACGATATGTGGCAGAGGGTATCCCTCTGCCCCTACCATTGTATCCCCCATTGTGTCTCAAACATCCAATAAATTTTTAAGGAATTCCTTTCAGTTTTTAGGGTGGGTGTTGTGCGTTAACAAAAGGGAAGAGTGTGTTGAGGTACATGTGTATAGGCCGGCGTCAGAAGGGAGTCCCTTTGCCACATATCGTGCTGGGTATATTACGTGAGGTTTATACGCAAATACCAATGAAAAACGAAGACAGCTGATTCCACACGGAACACAATGCTTGGGTCACTATGAGCAACTGACAATGGTGTGTCTTCAATTTCACTGTTTGTTGCTCATTAGCCTTATTCACGAATCAGCCATCTGTAATCCAGAGCGAAGCGAACCCTGTAGCAACGGTAAACAACTCCGTAAAAACAGTGCACAAAGTTAATTGTCAGTAGCCTTTTCGGGAACGCAGAAATACCTTGGTAGATTAGCCAAATATCATGTGGACAGTTTGAAGAGTACGCTCGACAGCAAACAACTGTTTTGGAGAACTTCAGACGGGTTTTTTTTTTGAGGGATTTGTTTGCGATTTCGGGACGATCGGTGAGTACATTCAGTATGTCATACGCGCACCGCGGCCGGCAGGCAAGCGGCCTGTATGCACCGTCGGTGTAGTTGATTTACAAACAACATGATTTATAGTGCATCCAACCAAACAAAATACCATACCAATAGAAATTGCGAACTGAAAGTGGTTGTTTTAAAAACAAAATCTGCATACAACGTTTTTACCATTTATCCATACACAAAAACCATAGATGGACTTTCCAGTTTTTCTGAAGTGTTACATGCTGTAGCTGATATTTCTACAAGGCAGTTTATCAACATTATTCTAAAGTTACGTGACGCATGTTTTTAAAAGTTTTCAAATCATGTATCCTGCCTTTAACTGTATATTTTACACGGTGTCCCGCGATACACGTGCAGCGATAGTTTCAATAGTTGCACGATGTTGTCCCGATTTGGTCGTTACTATACTGTTCGAGGTTGACGTATTCTCCTTTTGTAGCACAAGATGCGAGCAAACGCCATCCTGAAATCCGGGTGTCTTGTTCCGTATATGATGGGATTGAGTGAACTGTTAGTCATGATGATTATCGTTGCGTACAAAATGATACTCTCCGCCTTATAGGCGAATAGTGTGATTGTTACAAAGAATGGCAGCATACAAAGCACGAATACACACACCACGACGAACAGGTTCTTTGTCACGGCTACCTGGCGCTGCCAAAGTCGCCTTGTGAGTGTCTGCGAGCCCGATGCAAATCGCAGCATGGCTTTAGTCTTCCTCCTCACATACACGTAGATCCTTAAGTAGCTTGCAAATAAGACAGTAAACTGGAGAGGAAACGAGACCATTGCAGCAAGCATCTCGTACGAATCACAGGACTTCCAAATGCAACATCTGAAGTAGCAGTTGAAGTAATATTCGGCGTAGTCGGTTAAGAGAGGGATACTCGCTACGGCTAGGGGCACGCACCATGATACGGTGACCATTATGGAGACTTTGAAAGGGGTGTAAAGCTTGTGGTATAATGTCAAAGTGGTAATGCCAACTAATCGGTTGACTGCGATACACGTAAGGTTGTTAATACTACAGCCGACGCATAGCACTAGGCAAAACCCACAAATCTTACACAAGCAAGACGGGATAACGATGTCATCATTTGAGATAACCAGCCAGGCTTGTAGGGAAAAAACGATACACGTCAGGATATCCGCAACAGCAAGACTGAACACGAACACATTAGTTACAGTTTTGAGTTTTTTCACTAATAAAATGGCGGTTATGACTGCGAGATTTCCGAAAAACCCGACGACTGCGACGATAAAACCGACGGCAGACAAGACTTGGCGTACTGGGTACGATGCGAAAACATCGAGTGTCGAGTCAGAACAAGACTGAACATCGGTAAAAATGGTGCAGAAAACCACATGTGATTCCACTGTGTTGGAGTTAAAACTAGCCATGCTGTAGACTTCAGTAGAAATGGTGGCGACATCCACGTTTACATCACTGTAACCAGTACATGTAACTATTGTTGGTCTGTATATACTCAGGCTGGCTGAAGCTTGTAGTAAACTGTACAATATATTCACCACTTGCACGGAACATGGAGGAAGGAAACACAGAACCGCATAAGGCAACTAATTTAAACAATGCCTCCCTCCCGTCGTTGTGACGTTGACTTTTGTGGATTGTAAAATATGATGTAGGCCTATGCCCGAAAATGCTCGTTTTGAACGCTGCCGTGCATATAGTGAATTGTCATTAAATGTAAAGTATTTTCCCGATTAAAGTGTGTGTCGTTATGCTGCCTGCAACAATACAATTCCAGTTACAAGACTGAAATAAACAACAACTCGAAACAAATGTAGGACAGATAAGTATACAGGCAATTTCTGATCGTGTTGTTGAAATTGGTTTGGGATTGGGGACTTTTTTATTACATGTAATTTAAAACTGTAAAGAGACGGAATTTAGGAAAAACAGTTACATGTATATCCCTTATGGTGGGCGTTTTATGAATATTAGAGACATTGGAAACTTTTTTTCGATGGCTCGTCATGTGTTCATGAAATTCGAATTGAACGCAACAGACTGCAGTTTTCACCGACTCTGTATTATAATTGCAACTGTAATCCAAGTTTTCTGAAAGAAATAATATTGGTAAAACAAAATTAATATCCAAATAAAAATGCTCTTTCTTCGACGAAGGTTAGAATCAATCCGTTTGATAAAACAAAATACCGGTAGGTTCTTTTCGATGAAGAGATCGCTTCATTTGACGAAGCAAATCTGCAATATGTCCAACCCCTTTGTTCGACGAAGCAATTTAACGTGTGGGCATTATACAGCTTAGTCTGAACAGTACCGATCTTTTTGGATTAAGTAATCTTCGTTAAATGAAGTGTTTTCCTCGAAGGTTTAAGGGGGCGTTATTTCCACTCGTGATTATAGAAGCCTATGTTGATAAAACTTCCCTGTAGACATTTCAGCCACATACAGTTGAAGTCAGAAGTATAAATACATGTACACCACTACCATAATCAACTAAAATGGTAAACAGGACTACCCGAACCATTGCAAGGTGTACAAACTATGTTTTAAGTACTGCATGCACGTGAGGAATTCCACAAAATCAAGACTTTAGTAAAGACTGTTACAAAAAAACAGTAAGCACACCAGTTTTAACACTTGGTTGCATACAGTTGCATTTATACTTCTGACTTCAACTGTAGGTGCAGTAATACTTCTGAAAACTTGAATGTTGAGTTGAATGGTAAAAAGTCTTTCGCAAAAGACTTTTTTAGAAAAGCACCTTCAGTTGTTAAAAATGACATGCATGTCACTGCTCGGTTTATGAAATAACAAAATTGAAAGTGTGCATAGGCTACATCTTACCTCAACTTTTATCCGACAGGTTATGATGCTACGTCTTGGTATTGACCCCTTTCGAACACGTGCGAATATGCCATTTTGGGAGTCAAATAATGCTGAGTCATTGTGGAAGCGATGTGCGTGCGCGTTGTGTGTCTCTCTGGTGGGCGCAACGTAGTTTAGTTCACCAATGGGAGCCTCAGCATAGCGCGTTACGCGCGCTATGGACACACACAACGCGCACGCACATTGCTTCCAGAACGACGCGGCATTGTTTTACTCCCAAAATGACGTCATTGGCACGAGCTCAATACCATCTGTCATTTTCTTTGAGTTGAATAAGAGAAACAAATGTTCATCCAGTCTCCGAGACATTTTTTACTACGCACGCAGCACTTGCAAGCTTGAGGAATATTGTGCATATGGCGCTATGCTGTATGTTTTATGTGCTGCATATGGCGATCGTACCCTGCAACATAATTTGAATACGCGCGCGTGAGGAAAGTAATACATTATCGACCAAAATAAACTTTTATGCAAATTATGAACACCCAAGAGTAAAATATGGGTCTTCAAAACGTCCGACGGCGCGGATGTGCGACTTCTAGTAGTATAAAGGTGCACACGTTGAAGAAACAAATAAATTATCTATATTTCATTGTCTTTAACTATAAAACTATAAAACTAAGTGCTCTAAATCCATCATCCAGTGGAACAAAAACACTTCATTTTCCCTCACATCGAATTTTTTTTACAAAGAGGTTAAACAAAACAACGCAACAAAACACAAGATGTACACGGGAAATGTTCGCCGGTATAAAATCCACATTTGCCAGCGACGTTGATTTGAGTCATTTTGTCCATACAGTCACTTTTCAAACGTAGCAGACGAATTATGTGTAGCAGACGACACGGTCATTTCCAACTTGTTTTTGATCATTTTTGCTGCATACGCATGCGCAGTGATGTGCATTTCTCTGCTTAGGCCAATGAAATTAGATTACTAGTTTCTCGTCAACCACTTTTCAAATTGTGATGAGTTTTTTTTTCATCATTCATTATTCATTATTTCTTATCAAAGAAAAATGCAACCCGTTATACGTACACTAACTGCTATTTTGAAACTGATTTAGGCTCTAAAAGTCGCCAGTATCGCTAGTGCCAGTATCAGTTCCATGGAGTTATACATGTAGCTTGTGTTTGAAGGAAGAACTTGAGATGGCAACAATCATGGGAAATGACAAAGAAGTTTTGAAAGAGCAATACGTTTTAATATGGCAGGCCTTTACGGCCCCCAAAGAGGGTGTGCATTCCATAAGATCGGTACAGTTCCTACCCACAAAAACCTTATCTAGATGCACGTGTTCCAAAATCCGTGGACGCTGCTGTCACTGTTCCTGTACAGTGTCAACCAATGCACAGTTCCGATTGCGAAACCACTCCGTTGCTTCGTCAATGCCATCGACCAAACTGGCCTTCAGTTCGTCGAAAAGTTGAATAAAAGAATATGAATCGCTCACATCCCCGATGTCTGCAATTTTCCATTTAACCACACACCTCTCTTTATGATAAACCGCCAGGGAAAACATATTCATAGCGGGAAAAATCCACACAAAACTGCACGCGAATGCGCGCCAGAACAAATGGTATAATAATAAGCAAACGATCGATCTGTCCAACCTCGTGACCACGACAAAAATATACAACCCGAGTTCCGTGCACAAAGGCCGTGCAGATAACGCGATCTGGAAACGAGGTCACAAATACCGTATGTCGAATTCGGGCGGTCTGTTCTTGACACGCAAACGGTGTTCTCGCGCCCGAACGGCGGGAATGCGACCCGAGAACACTGCACTCGGAACAGGATCACACATCACCTATCCGTCGAGAACGAGTTACCTGACTGTGAACAGACCGCCCGCCCATACTGGGTGCAGGGGTAGCGCTGATATGCTGTATGACCGCGCAACCGAAACAGAAACTTTGCTTGAGTCGGATTTCCCCCGTTTTTTAGCAAAATAATGACATTTTTGAATAATGAAATGTTTTGGTGCGGGGTAAAAATTACATGCGGGCGCTGACGAGAAACTAGTAATCTAATTTCATTGGCCTTACGGTAGCAAAGAAATAAATGTGCCATGAAATACGTTTACCGTAACCACAGATTGTTTTGCTACAGTAAACAATAAATCTTCGCTTACGGTAACCGATTCCATGAAATTGGGCCCTGTATGCACCGTCAATGTAATTGATTTACAAACAACATGATTTATAGTGCATCCAACGAAACAAAATACCATACTAATAGAAATTGCCAACTGAAGGTGGTTGTTTAAAAAAGGTTTTCTGCAGACAACGTTTTTACCATTTATTCATACACAAACAACATTCATGGATTTTCCAGGTTTTCTGAAGTGTTAATATGCTGTAGCTGATATTTCTACAAGGCAGTTTATCACAATTATTCCTAAGTTACGTGATGCTGTTCCCGTTTTTAAAAGTTTTCCAATCATGTATTGTGCCTTTAACTGTATATTTTACACGGTATCCTGCGATACACGTGCAGCGATAGTTTCAATAGTTGCACGATCTTGTCCCGATTTTGTCGTTACTGTTCGAGGTTGCCCTATTCTCCGTTTGTAGCACAAGATGCGAGCAAACGCCATCTTGAAATCCGGGTGTCTCGTTCCGTATATGATGGGATTAAGGGAACTGTTAGCCATGAGGATTACCGCTGCGTATGAGGTGGAACTCTTGGCCACATCGGTGGATAGTCCGAGCGTCCAAAAGAATGGTATCATACAAAGCACGAAGACACATACCGCGAGGAATAGGTTCTTAGTCACTGCTACCTGACGCTGCCAAAGTTGTCTTTGGAATGTCCGCGAGCCGGATGCACCTGTATCTCTAAAGCGCAGCATGGCTTTAGTCTTCCTCCTCACAAACACGTAGATCCTTAAGTAGCTTGCAAATAAGACGGTGAACTGGAGGGGAAACAAGACCATTCCAACAAGCTTGGCGTAGTTGAGCTTGTATGATAAGTTGGAGTTCCACGTGCACGTTTTGTAATTGGCGTTAAAGCCATATTCGGCGTAGTCGGTTAAGAGAGGGATACTCGCTACGGCTAAGGGCACGCACCATGATATGGTGACCATTAGGGAGACTTTGAAAGGGGTGTAAAGCTTGTGGTATAATGTCAAAGTGGTGATGCCAACTAATCGGTTGACTGCGATACACGCAAGGTTGTTGATACTACAGCTGATGCATACCAACAGGCAAAACCCACAAAGCTTACACAACCAAGACGGGATAACGAGGTCATCATATAGGATAGTCAGGGCTTGTAGGGGAGAAACGCTACACGTCAGGATATCCGCAACAGCAAGATTGAACACGAACACATTGGTTGTAGTTTGGAGTTTTTTCACTAATAAAATGGCGGTTATGACTGCAAGATTTCCGAAAAACCCGACGACTGCGGCGACAAAACCGACGGCAGACAAGACTTGGCGTTCTGAGTACGCTGCGTAAACGGATTCCACTGTGTTGGAGTTAAAACTAGCCATGCTGTAGACTTCAGTGGAAATGGTGGCGACATCCATGTTTACATCTCTGTAACCAGTACATATAACTAATGTTGGTTTGTATATTCTGAGGCTGGCTGAAGCTTGTGATAGTAAACTGTACAATATTCACCAATTGAACAATGACTCCCTCGCGTCGTTGTGACGTTGACTTTTGTCCATTGTAAAATATGATGTATGCCCAAAAATGCTCGTATTTTGCGGTTAAAGTGTGTGCCATTGTGTTGCCTGCAACAATACAATTCTAGTTACTAGACTGAAATTAACGGCAATACAAAAGAAATCGAGGACAGATATAACTAGAGCTTATGTGCTTCACGAAGCACGGATATCAGCCTGAAATAGCTTTTATGAAAGGTTTTTCTGACCTTTGAACAATGCAGAAGGTTGGGGAAACATTTGACTGGAAATCAAGATGCTGATCCATATATAATTGTTTTGAACTGGCACTGCTCCAGTGACCTCGAAAATACCCCCATAGAGCTCCAGCGGTCGATTTAGACGGGTGCACGTGTGCACTGGTGCATGTGGGCCTACTTTTTTTATCTGTGCATGTAAGCATTTGTAGGCCTAATTACGTACCCGTGGTATATTTGCCCACGTTGAACTAACCATAGACCAACTTAATTGTCACAACGCGCGCACCGGATTTGTTGTGCACGCAACGCATGATCGATCGACCAGCATAATTACCGTAAGTACGTACGTACAGCATTGCCAAGAATGTACCGATATGCCGCTGTACGGTATGCGTGGCTAGACGCGAGTGTGGCCGTTTTCTAAACACTTCCTTAAGTTTCTTTTTCTATACGTTCCGGCTACATGCAATTTACCATCCGAGCAATAAAGCGCATGAGCGCGTAGCATAAAAACGACCAGGAAAAAAAGACTAGGGGGGATCGCAATTGGGCAATTGGATATACCCCTCTAGGCCACCGCTGTATGTTGTGCATGGTACGGATACATGTACAAACACGTGCGTGACTTGTATTACTATACTGTGTGTAGCGATCGCTGAGGATCATGAATGCGCTGTATTCATACGTAAATTTGCGCGCGATACATGTACATGTATTGTGAACCACCCGATAGTGATTTATAAAACCAGGTGAGGGTATCACACTTTTGAATTTTATTTTATTATTGATGAAATAAACAAACAGCGAGTTCCAATAGTGACTGGACAAAAAAAAATGCATTTTTTGTTATTCTGATTTGTGTAAGTTCTTTGCATGTAACTTTTTTAGTCTACATGACAAAGTTTACAATTTCAGCCAAAACTGACCAGTTGTCAGTTTTGTCGATGTTTGGTATTTTTGAGCTCGCCATTGAACGTAGATTCCAAAAATAACACCCAAAGTCCATTTTGGACGAAGTTTAAAATTTCGGCCACTGCTGACCACTGACCACCACCTTAAAAAAATTGCGCTTCCTCGCTGACCCCGCAAATGACTTTCATGTTGCCATACGACCAAGTTGAAAATTTCGGCCACTGGACTGACCAATGACCTATAGAACTCTTAAGAAGCATTTTTTATAAGATGGGACTCGGATTAACGAAGATACTGTCCAAATTTGGCTGAAAACGACAAAGGATTTTGGCAAATATTGGCACATATAGCATTTGGGTCATTCCAAAGAAAATGACCCGTACTGACCATTAGGTAGCCGATGGCCAAATTCTGTGAACAACCCATATGTAGCGTGGTCCAAAGATGTTACTGACCACATTTGACATTAATTGGGTCAAGACTGTGGAAGAAGAAGCATTTTATAATTTTGAAGAAAATGACCAGTAGTGACCAGTAGTTGACCATTGACCTCACGTGGTGGTCACCCAAGATAGGACTCCGGTCAAGGAAGACTGTCCAAATCTGGTTGAAATCGGCAACGGCGTTTGGCAGTTATTAGCAGATATGTGATGTCACGTGACCGTTTGCCCGAAGAAAGAAAGAAAGAAAGAATTTATACTTTTTTTTGACTTTTCAAAGAGCATCTTTATTTCATTTTCTATAATGCAATATTTACAAAATAAAAAGAAAACAATGTTTAACCAATGATGCAAATTAATAACACTGATACTTGTAAACAAATTAAATTGTAACAAAAAAATACTTGTAAACAAATTAATTAGTAACAAAAATTCCAATTATTTTGGATTTAAGAAATTAATCAGGATAGTATACATAAGAACATAACCATATGAACCAAATTCAGAAGGGGTGGGGTGGAAGGGAGGGGGTGCCCAAAACGTGGGCGGAGAAAAAGCCGGGGCCGCCAATCTCAGTGTGCAGGCGCAGAGCACCCGCACGTGACGGCCCAGGCAGGGAATGGCGGACGAGTGAGGGCGGTGAAAAAAACACACCACGCTGTGTTACGTAGCACAGCTACCCTCATCCGTCTACCAAGGAAGGGGTGGAGAGAAAATAAGGAGGCCCGTTCCCGGGCACAAAACCGGGGAGGCCGAAGCATTCCCTCCCCAGAACAGAGGCTACGCCATGTCTCGATCGCTCGAGCAGCTGTTCCGGAGAGAGCAAAGCTCAAACAAGGGCGCACCCAAAACCCCGGAAACGAGCCCGGGAAGAGGCCCCGCGTAGGGAATCCTCTCCCCAGAGCAGAGGCAAAAAGCCATGTCTCGAGAAACTCGAGCAGCTACTCTGGGGAGAGAAAAATTCCGACATGAGTGGTGATTATATCAACCACGTCATTTTTCCATTTTTATATTCAAAGATTGAATTGTTGATTGACCGTTTCTGAAGAAAAAAAGTGTGTGCATAGTCGTAGCGCGGAGCGTTGTGAGCCAATACGTGCAACAGATTCCGTAGCTTGTATGCGCTTTGTTTAGTTTTATCTTCAGCGGGCCGTCTATAACTTAAAGACGAGCCCAGCGCCTTGATCAAGGCTACTATGCTGTATGTTTTTTGTGCTGCATATCGCGATCGTACTCTGCAACATAATTTGAATACGCGCGAGTGAGGAAAGTAATACATTCTCCACCAAAAGAAACTTTTATGCAAATTATGAAGACCCAAAAGTAAAATATGGGTCTTCAAAACATCCGACGGCGCGGATATTCGACTAGTAGTAAAGGTGCACACGTAGAATGAAAAAATGAAATATCTATATTTCATTACCGGTATGTCTTTAAGGGGACACACCGGCTTTGTTGGGCTATTTTGGGCTAGCTCGAAATAGACCCATACATTATTCTGAATCGCTTACTAGAGTAAATTATATATATCCTGAAAAGACGCCGTCAAATTTGGCCGTTTTTGAGCATTTTCCAAAAATTCAAGGTTATGTGACTTTTCGGAACCAGATTCTGGTTCCGAAAAGCCACGTGGTCTTGTGAGTTAGTTGTATTTCTAGCCGTAGAAACCAGCGCGAAGTGCGAGTTGCTTTTGTCATTCGCGGTTGGTTTCTATTATTGTTGGAAAATAATGTCTTACGAACACAATTTACATACTGTATTTTCCAATGTGTAGACAAATCTGCCAGCAGGTTTCATTAGAAGGGTTTCTGGGTGTTGATATGGACGAGAGAATCTCTCAGATTTTCGCGGATTTGCGGCGATACAAATAATATCCTTAAAAAAAAGCACCATGTATTGCGGACGTGCAAGAACAACTGCGTTCGAGTACCTTCCGCGAGTTAGCGCTGACCTTGGAGGATAATGCAAGGTGTGATAGTCAGGGAAAACGAGGTTTAAACACGTGTCGGCCCGTCCGTATCGAACGCTACCTTTATTTACAAACACATGGTAGGGGAGAGTGGGGTTAGTTGGAACTTTTTTTCACAAAATCGTCTGTAAAACACTAACATAATTTATTAAAGAAAAAACATCATACCACTTTAAGCATATCTATTTGGGCTACAGATCGAGCCTATAAAATGTTCGGCCTCGTTGATGGTTTCTCGTATAATCCACCTTGAACATGACCATGCCACGTGTGGGGTAAGTTGAAACATGGTATGGGGTAAGTTGAAACGCGGCATGTTGTAGTTTAAAAACTGTACTATAACTTCTGCAATCACCCTAATTACCAAGGCAGACACTTAAGCTGTAAATTGGGGCGCTAATTAACAACTGCACAAAACAAGAACACCAACACAATTTTATGCATCAAGTGGTTAATATCGCTTTTGCTCACTTATAATGCAGTGAAACTTGTATAATTGCCACCCTCTGGACTATAAAAAAACTGGCCACTATTAACAGGTGGCCTTTTTATTGAGGTTAGTTAAGCATTATACAAATGGCATTTGGGACCAAAGATGAGTGGCCACTATTAACAGGTTTTACTGTACAACTGTTTTTAACTTTCTAACTTTAAATTGCTAAAATTAACAATAAAACATTCTAATTTATTTAGATTATAAACTTTAATCTTAAAGTTTTGATCTTCTTGAACTTTATCTTATTATTATTATTTTCTGGTATTCATACCAAGGATTCCTCAATAGTGCTCATTGCACTGTCACTCGCAAGCGTGAGGAAACCCATGAAGAATTATAATTATAAATGGCCAGAGACACCGGGATGATTCCCCTTGCTCTTCACGAAAGAATGCTCTGGGATCTTTAGAGTGCGTTTCCATTACCTAACACACTAGACCAACGGCTTTACATCCATTACTCAGCCATACACTTCACAGATGCAAAATATGCATGGCCTGTACATTTAAACTAGATATAATCCAAATAAATGTGTAATTAAATATAAGCCAAATAAATGTGTGATATAAGTAAAATATCTTACAATTTTCGCCTTTAAATTTTCCCCTTTTGAACGGCAAAATGTTATCCCCCATGCACAAAATGTGAGTAAAAAAACTTAAACGTCTATCCAAAAGGCCGCCCTTCACCTATGGGCTAGTTGAAACCATCCTCTTGCAACAGTGCCCCTTTAACGCACTCCCTCACTCCTAGCGTACAGTGGCCCTGTTGAAAAAGGCCCCATTTGGCGGTGGGACTAGCGACAGAAATCTTGTCGCCTCTCTAGACCAATCATGAGGCTTGTTATATGTGGCGTTCGGTGTTTCCACGATCGACCTTGTTACCAGTGCCACACGTGCGAGCAGTTTGTAAACACGGTCCATGTCCGATCTAACGCGCTCGCCGATTAGTCGCTATTTCTATTGAACAGGACATTACGTTACTCGTTCCGCATCCCTCTGATTAATTTTGTTTAAAAAATGCGTAGTAGACACAAATGTTGCAGGAATTATCGATATAATTAACGTGACAAAGAACAAAAACTCAAACAAATGTCTAGAAAATATAGATATTTGGAATTTTCACCAAAACATGACTAATTTCATTTAATTACATCAAAATGACTGGGGCGTGAGTTGGCTCAAGACAACAGCCGGCTCACTCCACAGATTTGCGTGTATTTCCTCAGGGTATTGTTACGTCGCTTTGCAGAGTGGAAATTCCCTGAGATCTCAGGATGGTTGAAACATGTTCCTCATTTTGTTCCAACTAAACCCGCTGGCCTGTTTGACATTTGCAAGCTAACTACGCAAAACAAGGACTACAATTTGACATTTCGTTAACCTTATTTTGAAGCTTTGTACTATACCTTAAAATACTAAAAAAAACTAGTCGAGTGAATCTATGAACATCATTAGCATAATGCAACATTTCTGAATGGTGAAAACATTACTCGGAAGGTCATAAAACAAACATTCCTTTCTCATTTTAATAATGACGAGGCACATGTGCTGTGGACAATATGGTGGACGGCTGTTGCTAATAGCAACATATCATATGAGTGGCAGAATTTCAAAAAAAATAACTACAGCCGTGGAAGCAAATATCAATGTTTCAACATACCCAGTGTTCCAACTAACCCCACTCTCCCCTATTATACAGCGATGGCCGGCTGGTAAAGCGTATAGCCTAATACGGGCCTCTTTTGTTATTTTTAAACATTTTTACTTACGTGACATTTTGATAATTTATTTTCACAACGACCCTCCAAAAATTATTGTCAAGGATGCTAGATTGCTACATTATGTAAACAGTAAGCTTGTGTTCCCTTTAATATTCAAGAACTTATTCAATATGTCATTTTGAAGAATATACTAATGCATAATTGAAACATAATTTTCATTTGAGTAATTTTGTCCATACACAGTCACTTTTCAAACGTAGCAGACGAATTATGTGTAGCAGACGACACGGTCATTTCCAACTTGTTTTCGATCCATTTTGCTGCATACGCATGCGCAGTGATGTGCATTTCTCTGCTTACGGTAGCAAAGAAAAAAATATGCTATGAAATACCTTCCCACATATTTTTTGCTTCAGTAAACAAAAAATATTCGCTTACGGTTACCGACTCCGTCGGTGTACTTGATTTACAAACAACATGATTTATAGTGCATCCAACGAAACAAAATACCATACTAATAGAAATTGCCAACTGAAGGTGGTTGTTTAAAAAACGTTTTCTGCAGACAACGTTTTTACCATTTATTCATACACAAAAAACATTCACGGATTTTCCATGTTTTCTGAAGTGTTATATACTGTAGCTGATATTTATACAAGGCAGTTTATCAAAATTATTCCTAAGTTATGTGATGCTGTTCCTGTTTTTAAAAGTTTTCCAATCAAATCCTGCCTTTAACTGTATATTTTACACGGTGTCCTGCGATACACGTGCAGCGATAGTTTCAATAGTTGCACGATCTTGTCCCGATTTTGTCGTTACTGTTCGAGGTTGACGTATTCTCCGTTTGTAGCACAAGATGCGACCAAACGCCATCTTGAAATCCGGGTGTCTTGTTCCGTATATGATGGGATTGAGTGAACTGTTAGCCATGAGGATTACCGCTGCGTATGAGGTGGAACTCTTGGCCACATCGGTGGATAGTCCGAACGTTCCAAAGAATGGTATCATACAAAGCACGAAGACACATACCACGAGAAAGAGGTTCTTTGTCACTGCTACCTGACGCTGCCAGAGTTGCCTTTGGAATGTCCGCGAGCCGGATGCACCTGTATCTCTAAATCGCAGCATGGATTGAGTCTTCCTCCTCACAAACACGTAGATCCTTAAGTAGCTTGCAAATAAGACGATGAACTGGAGGGGAAACAAGACCATTCCAACAAGCTTCGCGTAGTTGAGCTTGTATGATAAGTTGGAGTTCCACGTGCACGTTTTGTAATTGGCGTTAAAGCCATATTCGGCGTAGTCGGTTAAGAGAGGGATACTCGCTACGGCTAAGGGCACGCACCATGATACGGTGACCATAAGGGAGACTTTGAAAGGGGTGTAAAGTTTGTGGTATAACGTCAAAGTGGTGATGCCAACTAATCGGTTGACTGCGATACACGCAAGGTTGTTGATACTACAGCCGATGCATACCAACAGGCAAAACCCACAAAGCTTACACAACCAAGACGGGATAACGAGGTCATCATATAAGATAGTCAGGGCTTGTAGGGGAGAAACGCTACACGTCAGGATATCCGCAACGGCAAGACTGAACACGAACATATTAGTTGCAGTTTGGAGTTTTTTCACTAATAAAATGGCGGTTATGACTGCAAGATTTCCGAAAAACCCGACGACTGCGGCGACAAAACCGACGGCAGACAAGACTTGGCGTTCTGAGTACGCTGCGTAAACGGATTCCACTGTGTTGGAGTTAAAACTAGCCATGCTGTAGACTTCAGTGGAAATGGTGGCGACATCCACGTTTACATCTCTGTAACCAGTACATATAACTAATGTTGGTTTGTATATACTCCGGCTGGCTGAAGCTTCTGGTAGTAAACTGTACAATATTCACCAATTGAACAATGACTCCCTCGCGTCGTTGTGACGTTGACTTTTGTCCATTGTAAAATATGATGTATGCCCGAAGATGCTCGTTTTAAACGCGATCGTGCATATAGTGAATTGTCATTACATTTAATGTATTTTGCGGTTAAAGTGTGTGTCATTGTGTTGCCTGCAACAATACAATTCTAGTTACTAGACTGAAATTAACGGCAATACAAAAGAAATCGAGGACAGATATAAATATGCAGGTATTTCTGACCGTGTTGTTGAAATTGGTTTGGTAATGGGACTTTCTTCGACGAAGGTAGAATCAATCCGTTTGATAACACAACATACCGGTAGGTTCTTTTCGATGAAGAGATCGCTTCATTTGACGAAGCAAATCTGCAATGTGTCCAACTACTTTGTTCGACGAAGCGATTTAACATGTTGACACTGTAGACCATACTGTCTACGCGACATTGTTTGTCTGCAGGGTCAAGCACTCAAATGGTGTAATTCTTATCTAGAAAACAGGCCACAGTCCGTCCGCATTGGTAACGTCACATCTGAACCTGTTTTCCTGGATTTTTCCGTTCCACAGGGATCTGTTCTTGGCCCACAATGGTTCACTTTGTACATCTGTCCGCTTAAGGAAATTATTTTGAAACACAATTTACAATATCACATGTACGCCGATGACATACAACTGCATGTATCAGTAGTTCGTGCCCAATCAACAAGCTGCTGAATCCTATCATTGTAAAAGCACAGGGACACGGTTCAGTGATTTTTTTGTGGAGAGTCATTGTCTAGGCAACCAACAAAAGATGACGTATTCACTTCGGTAGTCTAGACTTTTGAAACGCGTGGGGGCAGCAAACAAGCCGGTCCTTTTCTATTTTTACGTCATGTTTGAGCTAAAATGCGCATGCCCAATATGACGTAGACAATGATAAAGGACTGGTTTGTTTGCTGCCACCAAGCGTCTAAAAAGTCTCTGCAATGTAAAACTTTTAAATGTGCATAGTAAAATACAACTGAGTAGGAAAACAATGTTTTTTACATTTTCGGTTACATAATTATATTAAAATAAGTACATGTAGTGTATATATTATAGATAATAATCAATCTACCGTAAAACTTGTATATAGTGGCCACCCAAGGGACCGACAAATGGCCAGTATAAGCAGGTGGCCTTTATATAGAGGTTTAGCGTGCCCATGCATGGATATACAAACATCATAAAACATACCACAATGCATGTGTATAGATGAAAAACAGCTAAAAGTGAAGTGCAACAAATGGTTCGTCATTAAAAAGTTGACATTTGTTCAGTGTTTTAATAACTTTTTTAAGCTCATCAAATTCCCCATAGTAGCTTGATTCATTGAGGCAATGTACTGTGTGTGGCCAGATTATCCAGGTTCAACTGCCATAGGATTGTACACACAGAAAAACTAGTGCCCTGGCCGCTGGCCGCGTTAGACAGAGGCCCTAATATCAAGGTTCTACCTCGATATGTTTGTGTACAAACTGGTTTGGGACCGAACAGATGTGGCCACTTTAGACAGGTGGCCTCTTTATAGAGGTGGCCTTAATAGCAGGTTTCTCTGTATTTCAAAAGCAATTCTGTCAGCTTTTTAGGCCGCGCTCTGGCCCAAAACCCATCCACAGGTCAGGCTGCGCTCTGGCCCAATTTAATTCATTGCAATGTAAAGCGTTCAAATGTGCACAGTAAAATACAATTGTGTAAGAAAACAATGTTTGTACATTTTCGGTTACGTATACACTGTATTTAAATCCAAATAGTATATAGAAATAGTATATAGATTATAGATATACTAATTGTTTTCAAAAACAATTTTGTCAGCTTTTAGACGTACTATGTAACTTCTTTGCAATGTAAAACTATTTTTAAATGTGCACAGTAAAATACAATTGTGTAAGAAAACAATGTTCGTACAATTTCGGTTACATATATTTTAATCTAAATAGTAAATAGAAATACAGTAGTGTACTAATTTTTTTCAAAAGCAATTTTGTCAGCTTTTAGGCGTACCTTTTTAATGTAACTTCTTTGCAATGTAAAACTTTTAAAATGTGCATAGTAAAATAACTGAGTAAGAAAACAACGTTTGTTACATGTCGGTTACATATATTTAAATCCAAGTGGTATTTTTAGATTATAGATAAGCATACTCAATTGATTTGAAAAGCAATTTTGCTTGTTCGCCAGCTATTAGACGTATAGTGTAGCTTATTTATAAAAGCAAAACAATAGAAACCTTCGTAAAGCTATTAATAATTAATCTATAGACCAATCCGGTAACTATATGAACTCTTTCCCAATGAGTGTGTCTACCATAGCTTGGGGCCACCCAGTACAAACACAAAATGTATGTGTTTTGTCTATGGGACTTAGGGGATAAGAATAAAAAGAAAAGTTTTAAAATCCAACAACCAACCTAGCCTATTGTTCTACGCGCTCCATTATTTTTCACGAATGGTGCGTGTTTGTGCCTTTCAGCAAAGTATTACGTGACATATGCAGCACGATATGTGGCAGAGGGTTCCCACCCCTCTCCCCCTATACTTGTTTCCCTATTGTGTCTCAAACATCCAAGGAAGTTCCAAGGAATTTCTTTCAGTTTTTAGGGGGTGGGGTTAACAAAAGGGAAGCGTGTGTTGAGGTATAGGGGCGTTAGAAGGGAGTCGATCGTGCTGGGTATATTACGTGAGGTTACGCAAATACAAATGAAAAACGAGGAGAGCTGATTCCAAACGGAACACAATGCCCCGGTCACTATGAGCAACAATGGTGTGTGTCCAATTTCCATTGTTTGTTGCTCATTGGCCTTATTCACGAATCAGCCATCTTTAATCCAGAGCGAAGCGAACCCTGTAGCAACGGTAAACAACTCCGTACAAACAGTGCACAAAATTAATTGTCAGTAGCCTTTTCAGCAAGAATACCGCAGAAATACCTTGGTAGATTAGCAAAATATCATGTGGACAGTTGGAAGAGTACGTTCGACAGCAACAAACTGTTTGGAGAACTTCAGACGGGGTTATTTGGAGGGATTTGTTCGCGATTTCGAGACGATCGGTGAGTACATTCAGTATGTCATACGCGCACTGCGGCCGGCAGGCAAGCGGCCTGTATGCACCGTCGGTGTAGTTGATTTACAAACAACATGATTTATAGTGCATACAACGAAACAAAATACCACACCAATAGAAATTGCGAACTGAAAGTGGTTGTTTTAAAAACAAAATCTGCATACAACATGTATCCATACACAAAAACCATAGATAGACTTTCCAGTTTTTATGTAGTTGATATTTCTACAAGGCAGTTTATCAACATTATTCTTAAGTTACGTGATGCTGTTCATGTTTTTAAAAGTTTTCCAATCATGTATTCTGCCTTTAACTGTATATTTTACACGGTGTCCTGCGATACACGTGCAGCGATAGTTTCAATAGTTGCACGATCTTGTCCCGATTTGGTCGTCACTGTTCGAGGTTGACGTATTCTCCGTTTGTAGCACAAGATGCGACCAAACGCCATCTTGAAATCCGGGTGTTTCGTTCCGTATATGATGGGATTAAGGGAACTGTTAGCCAACAGGATTACCGCTGCGTATGAGGTGAGACTATTGGCCATATCGGTGGATAGTCCGAGCGTTCCAAAGTATGGTATCATACAAAGCACGAAAACACATACCACGAGAAAGAGGTTCTTTGTCACTGCTACCTGTACCTGACGCTGCCAGAGTTGCCTTTGGAATGTCCGCGAGCCCGATGCACCTGTATCTCTAAATCGCAGCATAGCTTTAGTCTTCCTCCTCACATACACGTAGATCCTTAAGTAGCTTGCAAATAAGACGGTGAACTGGAGAGGAAACAAGAGCATTGCAACAAGCTTCGAGTAGGTGAGCTTGTATGATAAGTTGGAGTTCCACATGCACGTTTTGTAAATTGCGTTAAAGCCATATTCGGCGTGGTCGGTTAAGAGAGGGATACTCGCTACGGCAAGGGGCACGCACCATGATATGGTGACCATTATAGAGACTTTGAAAGGGGTGTAAAGTTTGTGGTATAACGTCAAAGTGGTGATGCCAACTAATCGGTTGACTGCGATACACGCAAGGTTGTTTATACTACACCCGATGCATACCAACAGGCAAAACCCACAAAGCTTACACAACCAAGACGGGATAACGAGGTCATCATATAATATAATCGGGGCTTCCATGGCAGCAACGCCACACGTTAGGATGTCCGCAACAGCAAGATTGAACACGAACACATTAGTTGTAGTTTGAAGTTTTTTCACTAATATAATGGCGGTTATGACTGCAAGATTTCCGAAAAACCCGACGATCGCGGTGACAAAACCGACGGCAGACAAGACTTGGCGTTCTGAGTACGCTGCGTAAACGGATTCCACGGTGTTGGAATTAAAACTAGCCATGATGTAGACATCAGTTGAAATGGTGGAGACATCCACGTTCACTCTGTAACCAGTTCATGTAACTAATGTTTGTTTGTATATACTCCGGCTGGCTGAAGCTTGTAGTAAACTGTATAATATTCACCACTTGCACAGAACTGCCTAATAATTGGCAAAACAATAATTTGAATAATGACTCCCTCGCGTCGTTGTGACGTTGACTTTTGTCCATTGTAAAATAATGATGTATGCCCGAAAATGCTCGTTTTGAACGCTACCGTGCATATAGTGAATTGTCATTAAATTTGATATATTTTTCCGATGAAAGTGTGTCATTATGCTACATGCAACAATACATTTCCAATTACAAGACTGACATTTACGGCAATTCAAAAGAAATGTAGGACAGCTAAGTATACTTTATACTTTATTTATTTATTTGATATCCAACAGCGGAGATCCGCCACTTACAGGTATCATGAAAAAAAACAATTAAAAATTAAATATATATACAAATGTAAATAAATAACTAATTGTATATGGATAATGGATAATTCCGTGTACAAAGGCCGTGCAGATAACGCGATCTGGAAACGAGGTCACAAATACCGTATGTCGAATTCGGGCGACCCGAGAACACTGCACTCGGAACGGAATCACACATCACCTATCCGTCGAGAACGAGTTACCTGTGTTAAGAACAGACCGCCCTAACTCGACCTGCAACGAACGGTTTTCGCTGGTACGCACCGCCCATATACTGGGTGCAGGGGTAGCGCTGATATGCTGTATGACCGCGCAACCGAAACAGAAAATTTGCTTGAGTCGGAGTTCCCCCGTTTTTTGGCAAAATAATGTAAATTTTTGAATAATGAAATGTTTTGGTGCGGGGTCAAAATTACATGCGGGCGCTAACGAGAAACTAGTAATCTAATTTCATTGGCCTTACGGTAGCAAAGAAAAAAATGTGCCATGAAATACGTTTACCGTAAGCACAGATTGTTTTGCTACAGTAAACAATAAATATTCGCTTACGGTAACCGATTCCATGAAATTGGGCCCTGTATGCACCGTCAAAGTAATTGATTTACAAACAACATGATTTATAGTGCATCCAACGAAACAAAATACCATACCAATAGAAATTGCCAACTGAAGGTGGTTGTTTAAAAAAGGTTTTCTGCAGACAACGTTTTTACCATTTATTAATACACAAAAAAACATTAATGTATTTTCCAGGTTTTCTGCTGTTTTAGCTGATATTTCTACAAGGCATGTTTATCAACATTATTCCTAAGTTACGTGATGCTGTTCCCGTTTTTAACAGTATTTTAACTGTTTATTTTACACGGTGTCCTGCGATACACGTGCAGCGATAGTTTCAATAGTTGCACGATCTTGTCCCGATTTTGTCGTTACTGTTCGAGGTTGACGTATTCTCCGTTTGTAGCACAAGATGCGACCAAACGCCATCTTGAAATCCGGGTGTTTCGTTCCGTATATTATTGGATTAAGGGAACTGTTAGCCAAGAGGATTACCGCTGCGTATGAGGTGAGACGATTGGCCATATCGGTGGATAGCCCGAACGTTCCAAAGTATGGTATCATACAAAGCACGAAAACACATACCACGAGAAAGAGGTTCTTTGTCACTGCTACCTGACGCTGCCAGAGTTGTCTTTGGAATATCCGCGAGCCCGATGCACCTGTATCTCTAAATCGCAGCATGGATTGGGTCTTCCTCCTCACATACACGTAGATCCTCAAGTAGCTTGCAAATAAGACAGTAAACTGGAGAGGGAACAAGACCAGTGCAACAAGCTTAGTGTAGGTGAGCTTGTATGATAAGTTGGACTCCCACGTGCAAGATTTGTAGATGTTGAAGCGATATTCGGCGTGGTCGGTTAAGAGAGGGATGCTTGCTACGGCAAGGGGCACGCACCATGATAGGATGACCATAAGGCAGACTTTGAAAGGGGTGTAAAGCTTGTGGTATAATGTCAAAGTGGTGATGCCAACCAATCGGTTGACTGCGATACACGTAAGGTTGTTGATACTACAGCCGATGCATACCACCAGGCCAAACCCACAAAGCTGACACAACCAAGACGGGATAAAGAGGTCATCATATAAGATAATCAGGGCTTCTATGGTAGCAACGCTACACGTTAGGATATCCGCAACAGCAAGATTGAACACGAACACATTAGTTGTAGTTTGAAGTTTTTTCACTAATATAATGGCGGTTATGACTGCAAGATTTCCGAAAAACCCGACGAGTCCGGCGATAAAACCGACGGCAGACAAGAGTTGGCGTTCTGAGTATGCTGCGTAAACGGATGTGTTGGAGATTTAAAAAGACATGTTGTAAACTTCGGTAAAAATGGTGGAGACATCCATGTTTACATCTCTGTAACCAGTACATGTTGGTTTGTATATACTCAGGCTGGCTGTAAACTGTACAATATTCACCACTTGCATTTTGTGCACGAAACATGGACAACAGAAACACGGAACCGCCTAAGCCTAGGCAAAACAAACAATTGAACAGTGACTCACTTACGTCGTTGTGACCTTGACTTTTGTCCATTGTAAAGTACGATGTATGCCCGAAAATGCCCGTTTTAAACGCGACCGTGCATATAGTGAATTATCATTAAACGTAAAGTATTTACCCGATTGTGTGTGTCATTATGCTGACTGCAATAACACAATTCCAGTTACTAGACAGAACTTGACGGCGATACAGGCAACTTATGATCGTGTTGTTGAAATTGATTTGCGATTAGGGACTTTTTTTATTACAGTACATGTAATTTAAAACTGTAAAGAGATGAAATTTAGGAAAACAGTTACATGTACCTTGGAGACATTTGGAAACTTGGTCAAATATCATCAAAATAACCTCTCTTCTGAAAAGAAACTTTTTTTCCGATGGCTTGTCATGTGTTCATGAAATTCGAATTAAACGCAACAGACTGCAATTTTCACTGACTGTGTATTATAATTACAACTGTAAACCAAGTTTTTTTAAAGATATAAAATTGGTAAAACAAAATTAATACCCAAATAAAATTGTTCTTCCTGAATCAATCCGTTTGATAAAACAAAATACCGGTAGGTTCTTTTCGATGAAGAGATCGCTTCATTTGACGAAGCAAATCTGCAATGTGTCCAACTACTTTGTTCGACGAAGCGATTTAACATGTTGGCATTGTACAGCGGATTTTGAGCTTTGTTAGCAGTTGCTTAGTGTGAACAGTACTGATCTTTTTGATTAAGTAATATTCGTTAAATGAAGCGTTTTCCTTAAAGGTAGGACACTTGATTGGTAAACTGTTGAGAAGCCCATCTTGATAAAACTGCCCTGTATAAATTCCAGCCACATAGGTGCAGTAATACTTCTGAAAACTGCATGGTGTTTGTTTTCGAGTTAAATGGTAACAAGTCTTTCGCAAAAGTCTTTTGTTATAGTTTCTCACACAAAATACCATTTCGGACTGAAATAAAATCGTGTGGTGTTTGGTACCCCGTTATTTTCTTGTCGACTCGTGAAAAACAAATTGAGGTCACTGCAAATGATGTGTTGTACCTTTAATGTGAACAGGATCAATAGACAGCCGAAGTGTGAAGTGGGTTGCCATGGTAATTGGCTTTAAACATCATGGCCGTCGCAAAAAGTACCATTGCAAAAAGCACAGGGACACGGTTTACGGGTTTAGTGATTTTTAGTGTAGAGCCATAGCCTATAGCAACCAACAAAAGATGACGTATTCACTTTGGCAGTCTAGACTTTTGAAACGCATGGTGGCAGCAAACAAGCCGGTAATTTTCCATTGTTTACGTCACGTTTGAGCTAAAATGCGCATTCTCAATATGACGTAGACAATGAGAAAGGACTGGTTTGTTTGCTGCCACCAAGCGTCTAAAAAGTCTCTGCAATGTAACACTTTTAAATGTGCATAGTAAAATACAACTGAATGAGAAAACGATGTTTGTTACATTTTCGGTTACATAATTATATTTAAATAAGTACATATTATAGTATATAGTTGGCTGTTCATCGTTTCCGATGATGACTGATCCAACCCATCATCATTTCTTGTTCTTCCTTGCATGGCTCCACCGACCGATTTTACTGGCACTACAGAAATCACAGTTATTACATATGTACGGCTTGTCATTCCTTTAAGAACAGCTTGCTGCAGTGTGCCTGGCATGCAGCCCTCTCGTTCTTTGCAGCTTGACGGCGCTCTGTCATGTCTCAGCCACATTAGTTGCTACAGTAATCAGTCTTTTCCATTCTGCACGACAGGCTGCAGAATGCTCTAGACAAGTGTTATGATGTAGTTGATATTTCTACAAGGCAGTTTATCAACATTATACCGTGGCTAATTACAGTAATTAGACTTCTCGTTATATTTTCGACAAATGGACCTCACCAAGTTGTAGGCCGTGCAGTACTAAGTCGTTTTCGGCAAAAATCTCAAAATCGATGAAAACGCGATATTTGGCTACTTGTGTCTCTTCGTGATGACGGTAACGCTTTGTGTGAGAAATTGCCAACTGAAGGTAGTTGTTAAAAAAATGTTTCTGCAGACAACGTTTTTACCATTTATTCATACACAAAAACCATTCATGGATTTTTCAGGTTTTCTGAAGTCTTATATGCTGTAGTTGATATTTCTACAAGGCAGTTTATCAACATTATTCCAAAGTTACGTGACGCTGTTCATGTTTTTAAAAGTTTTCCAATGATGTATTGTGCCTTTAACTGTATATTTTACACGGTGTCCTGCGATACACGTGCAGCGATAGTTTCAATAGTTGCACGATCTTGTCCCGATTTGGTCGTTACTGTTCGAGGTTGACGTATTCTCCGTTTGTAGCACAAGATGCGAGCAAACGCCATCTTGAAATCGGGGTGTTTCGTTCCGTATATGATGGGATTGAGTGAACTGTTAGCCATGAGGAGTACCGCTGCGTATGAGGTGAGACTCTTGGCCACATCGGTGGATAGTCCGAGCGTTCCAAAGTATGGTATCATACAAAGCACGAAAACACATACCACGAGAAAGAGGTTCTTTGTCACTGCTACCTGACGCTGCCAGAGTTGTCTTTGGAATGTCTGCGAGCCGGATGCACCTGTATCTCTAAATCGCAGCATGGATTGGGTCTTCCTCCTCACATACACGTAGATCCTTAAGTAGCTTGCAAATAAGACAGTAAACTGGAGAGGAAACAAGACCATTGCAACAAGCTTCGAGTAGGTGAGCTTGTATGATAAGTTGGATTCCCACGTGCAAGATTTGTAGATGGGGTTGAAGTCATATTCGGCGTGGTCGGTTAAGAGAGGGATACTTGCTACGGCAAAGGGCACGCACCATGACACGGTGACCATAAGGGATACTTTGAAAGGGGTGTAAAGTTTGTGGTATGACGCCATAGTGGTGATGCCAACTAATCGGTTGATTGCGATACACGCAAGGTTGTTGATACTACAGCCGATGCAAGCTACAAGGCAATACGCACAAAGCTTACACAACCAAGACGGGATAACTAGGTCATCATGTAAGATAGTCAGGGCTTGTAGGGGAGAAACGCTACACGTCAGGATATCTGCAACAGCAAGATTGAACACGAACACATTGGTTGTAGTTTGGAGTTTCTTCACTGATACAATGGCGGCTATAACTGCAAGATTTCCGAAAAACCCGACGACTGCGGCGACAAAACCGACGGCAGACAAGACTTGGCGTTCTGAGTACGCTGCGTAAACGGATTCCACTGTGTTGGAGTTAAAACTAGCAATGTAAACTTCAGTAGAAATAGTGGAGACATCCATGTTTACATCTCTGTAACCAGTACATGTATAAACCAATGTGGATTTGTATATACTCAGGCTGGCTGAAGCTTGTAGTAAACTGTACAATATTCACCACTTGCAGGAAACCGCCTAATTGGCAAAACAATAATTTGAACAATGACTCCCTGTGGCGTCGTTGTGACGTTGACTTTTGTCCATTGTAAAATATGATGCATGCCCGAAAATGCTCGTTCTTAACGCAACCGTGTAAGTGGTGAATTGGCATTAAATTTAAAGTATTTTCCTGATTAAAGGATGTGTCATTATGCTGCCTACAACAATACAATTCCAGTTACTAGACTGAAATTAACGGCAATAAAAAAGACAGATAAAGGTAGTACACTTGATTGGTAAACTGTTAAACGGGGCGTTATTTCCACTCGTAATTAGAAGCCCGTATTACGAATACCCAGAGGGGGAAGAGGGGGGTTAGAGGGGGAAAGTGGGGAGGGGAGGGAAAGGGGGGGTGGGGGGGGGGAGGAAAGGGGGGGGGGGGAGAGGAAAGGGGGGGGGGGTTCACAAGAGCAGGGCTGCTGTACCAATTGTCTGCAAAGAGGGAATGACTCTGATTGTCCAGTCCATTCACAAGTTCCAAGACAACTTGACCGGATTTCGGTACCGTCGTTGGATGGTCTGAGCTGCGTCTCCCCACCTTATTTGTTGCCGTCAGAGATTTTGATCCTGTGTAAATCTTCCACGCACATCATGTGTACCCCGTTTCAGACTCATTTAAGGAGAAACACTTGATGCCCCATTTTGTCGGCTTTCTTGTACTGTTTGAAGACTAGTCTGCGCTTGTATTTTATCATTGTCTAATCGGGAGAAAGGTTTGGACCGGGTCTGTAATTACGAAGAAAAGCAGGTACTACTGTCTGAAGGAATTTGCGCACATTGACCAGCTTGTCATGAGAGGTGTCGTTACTCCTTTGAGCTTCTTCGTTGTTGGACAGATGGATGAATTTAAGGATTTCCTAAAAACGATTGCGAGACATGGTTGCTGGATAGATGGCACTGTGTAGTGCGGACAAATTGCTCCAATATAAGTTGTATTGAGGACGCTTGTTTATTCCCATGCACACCAGGAGTGCTACAAAGGCCATCATTTCCGAAATAGTTGTGACCGTCCAACGACTTTGGTGGCTGTCCGACTTCAGGAGCGACAGTTTGTTCAGCATAACGATTGGTTTCAGTCACAATCATCTCCCACAATGCGTGCGAGAAAAATAGCTGGAAGATTTGAACTGGTGTGAAGTCCCTCCATTCGTCGGCACGAGTTGCTCCGCTGTGGCCTGTAATAGAGAACAAAAACACATGAGGGCGATATTCTATAGGGCAACATTTACAAAAAAAGCTTTGGTATCCATTTCACCGGTCGGTATGAATTTCGTTCACTAGTTGCCACTGTGGCGTCGTGTGTTAAGTGTATGGAACTGGGCAGCAAAACGTATTTCCAGGAAATTATCAAATGTTTCTCACTCATAAAATTCACTTTCCTTTAAAATTCTAACACGTATTAGTGGTTATTAAGTTATTATAAGGAAGATAAGTGGCGACCAGTAAACGTAATTCTTTTTCGGTGTTTACAAGAAAATCGGTTATTTTGCGGTTTTTTTTGTTTCGTTCAGAATAAACAACGATTTCAAGGAAATTACCTCCTGGAATCAATGGATAATCCAATTCTATTTCCAAGATATACTTCCCACTAGCTCGTCATCAAAAATTTGCATTTCTGAGATAAATAATTGATGGAATTACTGCAGAGAGTAATGGACAAAACAACATCACGAGTGCTCCGTGCTCCATGCGTAAGCACGACAATAGAGGGCGCTGCATGTGCGCATACATAGTTCATATTGTGCACTAACTGAATGCAATTTTTGAAGAAGAAAATGTGATTTCGGTTTAGAAAAGCAACATTTGCGACAAAAGTGCATGTGGAAAGTATATCTAATAATTGTATTATCTGTCGATTTCAGGAGGTAATTCCCTTATGGGCTATTTCACAATAAGTGTACACTTTCAGTCTTACTGGCAAATGGGGGTCAAATTTCAAACTTGTCCAACTCACAAAAACTCTATTGATCTAAAAACTTCAGGATGTATACTAATAATTCCTAAAATATCAGAGCGTGGCATTATGATTAACATGTTTATTTTTTTCCAATGAAATAATGATTTGTAATTGGTTGTCTGGAGAGGACATTTTGTTAAACACAGAATATCACAATATAATGGCCAGACTAAATGTTGAAATGGTAATTCCATGCAATGTCCTGTTAGAAGGAATGGTACTGTTAATTTTACAAACATAACATAAAATATTTCAATCATTGTTGACATGTTATATTACAATTAACTGCTGTCCTAGAGATGACAAATTTTTAACGGATTTTCCACAACCCTGAATATGATCTTGATAATATTTACTCAAATCTCTCCCACGATCAAATTGTCATATTTACTCCATCAAATGTGTCCTGTAGATGATACAAACTTACTTGTGAGTACATATTTCCAAACTATTCCACTGTCATGAATACCTTGTCCTGGAGAGGACATTACCATATTTTATTTATATCCATGATTGATCACCAAATTCATCACAATAATGCATCATCAACAAATGATTCCACTAATAAACTAATGTAAAACTTGAAATGAGACTCCAAAATGGTGTTAAAAGTGCATGTAAATAGAGAAATTCAAAACGAATAACTCGTAGAATTATGTAAAAATAGTTCTGTAGCTTGTCCTTCATATTACCCATCATATAAAATCATTCATAACATGTATTTGCACTGATAAAGTTATCCAGGATGGGTTATACTGTAATTTACTCAAATGACCACTTATTGTGAAATAGCCCTTATAATCCTTGTTCAATCTGAACGAAGAAGATACATATTTGGCCTTCTCTCTCAATGCTGGATTTCGGCATTTCTATCAACTTTGTATCATGTGTACTCATACTGAGTGACGCTTCAGGTTTAAGTCAATCCAAGGACAAATGAAGTCATTGTCTCAATTCTCACCGAAATAATGGGGGGGGGGGGGGGGGGGAAATAAATAAAACATATAAAAAATAAAACGGAAATGATGTTTTCCGTTTTAGTACAATAGTAGGCCAAGGTTCATACCTGTGTATAGGGGTGCATCTTTCCGCCATGTTTGGGCAGCTTCACACCGTCCATCTCTAAAATCGGTCTTTCGCGTCGACGAAAGCTCGGGCAAGTACTCGTCTCCATTGTCATGCAATTCAGAAACTTCGTCGCTACCATCGGACGACATATTTGAGACGCTATCCGCTTACAATTCCGGCAAATTTTCACCGTCTTCCATGATGACTGTAGGCCTAAATGAAATGGATCATCACTCGATCGTAAAATGTGGGGTGAAACAAAAAATGAGCAACGCTAACCACAAGCCACGCTCTTTTATCATAATCAAATCTATGGCGCGTAACATCGAGCGACCAATCGCAATTGTCTAATCAACTGAGGGCGCTCTTATGCTTTCGGAAACTTTCCAAATGGCACCTCGGTAACGAAGGCACGCGACAAATTCGGTGCCAATTGGCACGGGGGTGCGGGAGTGTACTAACATATTTGTGCCAATTTGGCTCAATGGTACTGAAAGAGATAATCGAGTATGAAAGAAAATGCTATAATAATAATAGCAATCTTATATAGCGCCAAATGCCAGGGCCTCTAGGCGCTTTACAGTATAAACCAAAGCGATAACATACATATAGGCCTACATGTACATAGATAAAAAAAAATATTAAACGTTAAAACCAATGAGCATCATCAAGAGCATCAAGTCTGGTAATACTGAACAAAAAGATGTGTCTTAAGCTGGGACTTGAAATTATGTAAGCCTGGCAAGTTGTAGTCATTTCCACGTGTATGTACACACAAAAATGCGTTAATATTCGTCTGCAGCCGGGATTTGTTATAAGAAAAACATTAAGCGAAAGTACATGTAGCCTAACTGTACCGATCGAGTTGCAAATCACGGCGGTATCATGAAGGGTAATTCCCAAAATTAGGGGTTCAAAACTTTGGTGTCCCAGTTATGTACGACACCCTGTGCATCAAAAATCACCACTCATGATCGCAGACTCTCAGTAATAGACTCTGGCCTGTGATTACAGGGGACAGCACCAATTTCTTGAATATTTTGTTCTGTGATTACTGACAAATGTTTGAAACAAAAGACCATAAAGGCTCATAATTTGTTCCATTATATTGAATAGGAAATTGGTGTCCGGGGTTACCTACGCCAATGAAAATTTGCTGTAGAAGGAGTTTGCATTAACCATGGTGACTTATCCACACACAAACGTTAAATTTAAGTGGCATTTATGGAAATAAAAATAAATATTTTCTACTGGAAAACTACTTTCAATCATTAAACACGCTTGAAAATCTTTAAAAGTGTGTCACACTTTTGGACCCCTAATTTTAGGAATTACCCATAATACATTGCAGACGATAAGAATTTCTCGTGAAACCTCATAAAGCAGAAAAACCCGAAATTAGGCCTACCGGCACAATTTACAAATCCAAATTGCCGAAACATATGCTTCTCTGAACATACAGATTACCAGCACGGTAATTTTTCTAACGTTAAATTTTGAACGAACTAAAAATAAATTTAATTATATATAGACAACTACTGTGGGATGTGTTCCCATTTCTAAAATACGAACAATAATTGAACGTATTAACAATATATACACTAATGGAGAAAAGAAACGCACCATGCACTTACTACAGTTTCAATATTTTATTAATATTGATCCCATGTTCTATTTTTGGCCAACAATAACTTATGTAAAGGTGTTGTCGGTATAAAAAACAAACAAAAACCATGTTATAAATGCACTAACATTGAAACAACTAACAAAATAACAAGGTACCCTGAAACTTCAGTTTTCATCAAATGCAAGGACAGTTAATACTGAATGTGTCCACCGTTTAGCTGCCAAAACGGCAGTATCTTACGCCTCAGGTTCCATGGCAAAAATAATGTATTGATCGTCACGATGGTATGGGATGCCACATACTGTGCTAATGATCGCACAGAGCTCCATTTCATTGACGGGAACCTGAACGGCCAGAGATACCGTGATGAGATCTTGGAACCCATAGTTGTTCCATTTCTGCAGAGAGTGGGTGATAATTCAGTATTCCAACAAGACAATGCACGTCCCCACGTGGCACGCAAGCCACGCATCTGCAGGGACTTCTTGGAAAATGCTGATGTTGATGTTCTCCCATGGCCTGCGATGAGTCCGGATCTGAACCCCGTTGAGCATTTGTGGGATGAGCTCAACCGCCGGATTCGACGACGTGAACCACCACCCGAAACCCAGCAGCAGCTCAGACAGGCTTTGGTGGAAGAGTGGACAGCTCTTGAGCAAAATGTCATTCGTAACCTGTCCCGATCCATGAGGCGTAGGATAACTGCAGTTTTGGCAGCTAACGGTGGACACACTCGGTATTAACTGTTTATGCATTTGATAACTGAAGTTTCATGGTACCTTGTTATTTTGTTAGTTGTTACAATGTTAGTGCATTTATAACATGGGTTTTTTTATTTTGTATACCGACAATACCTTTACATAAGTTATCGTTGGCCAAAAATAGAACATGGGATCAATATAAATAAAATATTGAAACTGTACTAAGTGGTGCGTTTCTTTTTTCCATGAGTGTACATTGTGGATGTCCGCTAACGTGTCGCGGCGCCTGCGTGGCGCACTTTAATTGTCATTTCACTTGATGAATAAAACATACGGCCTTGTTATTGTAGTACGCACCGTTAAGGTTTAGATGCTTCCGTCGGAGTTTTTGCTCTATTGTTGTCATTTGCACTTGGCCAAAATATGTACATGATTTTTTTCTGGAGGACACATAATTCTACATATAAAAGCGTGAACGATTGGTGGCGATTAGATTTTTAAAAAGAAGGCTTGGAATTTTGAGCCCGTTAATTTCTTAAAATACATGGTATTTAGTAAGCCTACTTTTTTGCCCTTGTTGCCGCATACGTAAAAACGAAAGGCCCGTGTAAATGCTGAGTTTTTACTGGAGGTTGGGGTGGAGGCCCGGGGTGGAGGAAAGAAGGATGGCCGGAGAGCAAATCATAGTCAGCCGATTTTGTGCAACAAAAACGTTGGACAGCGCGAACACCTTGGTGATCGGACTGCCCGCCAACCGGGGACCTAACAACAGGGTAGACAGTCTGACATGGCCGATTATTAGGCCCGATTTCAAATGTCAAAAACTTTAACAATCGATCATGAATAACCGAAAACCCTTGCTCAGCTTATGCGGCCACATATACCAAGTCGGCCCAGGGCGGCCCCATGCATGATTCAGGACGTGTCACGCACGCTCGATCGAGCGCGCGAGCGAATGCCTATTCTGGCCCCGTACGCTCGCTCGGTCGCCATGTAATTGCGGCAGGTTGACGGGTTCCCCTGGCTTCCCGAAGGGGCCACGGATCGTTTAAACTGGTTCCCGCTTCACATATTCCACATACAACGACTGAATATGAGGACCGGCTACCGTGCTCTTTAAAATAGCACTGAACATTACGTCATGCATTTATTTTTAGGAGCGCATAACCGTTAATTTCCAAAGCACGAGTGTATAACAATTTGAAAAGGGTTATTCCATATTTGGCCAATACAGCACATGCCCATTATAGCTTTAAAAATCTAATTTCAAACCTTGTCTGTATCATTGTAAAATAAACATGCGGCGAAACACTGACAAATCGTACCCGACGATTTACGATAACGTCCGGACGTGCATTCGGGTAACTTCGGGAACCTTCGGAAAAAGGAGGAATTCCTCCTGTTTCAATATGGCGGACTAACATGCCTAATTGAAGTTGACTTATGTCCATTGTAAAATAATGATGTATGGCCGAAAATGCTCGTTTTGAACGCGACCGTGCATCTAGTGAATTGTCATTAAATTTAAAGCATTTTCCTGATTAAAGTGTTTGTCATTATGCTGCTTGCAACAGTACAATTATAATTACTAGACTGAAACTAAATGCAGTTGAAAACAAATTTAGAACAGATAAATATGCAGGTAATTTCTGATCGTGTTGTTGAAATTGGTTTGGGATTGGGGACTTTTTTATTGCATGTAATTTAAAACTCGACTCGTGAAAAAATTAGGTCACTGTAAATGATGTGTGCTACCCTTAATGTGGACAGGATCAATAGACAGCCGAAGTGTGACGTGTTGCCACGGTAATTGGCTTTAAACATCATGGCCGTAGCAAACGTACCATTGCAAAAGCACAGGGACACGGTTTTGGATTTGTTTTAGTTTAGAGCCATTGCCTAGGCAACCAACAGAAGACGAAATTCACTTCGGCAATCTATATAAGTTGCATGCAATAGGAGACTTTTGAAACGCGTGGTGGCAGCAAACGAGCCGGTCCTTTTCCATTGTTACGTCATGTTTGAGCTAAAATGCGCATGCTCAATATGACGTAGACAATTAGAAAGGACCGGTTTGTTTGCTGCCACCAAGCGTCTTAAAAGTCTCTGCAATGTAAAACTTTTAATAGTGCATAGTAAAATACAACTGAATGAGAAAACGATGTTTGTTACATTTTCGGTTACATAACTATATTTAAATAAGTACATATTATAGTGTATCGTTGGCTGTCCATCGTTTCCGATGATGACTGATCCAACCCATCATAATTTCTTGTGCTTACTTGCATGGCTCCACAGACCGATTTTACTGGCACTACGGAAACCACAGGCATTACATATGTACGGCTTGTCATTGCTTTAAGGACAGCTTGCTGCAGTGTGCCTGGTAGCCCTCCTGTTCTCTGCAGCTTGACGGCGCTCTGTCTCAGCCACATTAGTTTCTACAGTAATTAGTTTTTTCCATTTTGCACGACAGGCTGCAGAATGCTGTAGACGAGTGTTATGCTATATTTCTACTAGGCAGTTTATCAACATTATTCCGTGGCTAATTACAGTAATTAGACTTCTCGTTATATTTAGACCTCACCAGGTTGTAGGCCGTGCAGTACTAAGTCGTTTTCGGTGACGCTTTGTGTGAGAAATTGCCAACTGAAGGTGGTTGTTTAAAAAATGTTTTCTGCAGACAACGTTTTTACCATTTATGCATACACAAAAACCATCAATGGATTTTCCAGGTTTTCTGAAGTGTTATATGCTGTAGCTGATATTTCTACAAGGCAGTTTATCAACATTATTCTTAAGTTACGTGATGCTGTTCATGTGTTTAAAAGTTTTTCAATCATGTATTGTGCCTTTAACTGTATATTTTACACGGTGTCCTGCGATACACGTGCAGCGATAGTTTCAATAAATGTACGATGTTGTCCCGATTTGGTCGTCACTGTTCGAGGTTGACGTATTCTCCGTTTGTAGCACAAGATGCCACCAAACGCCATCTTGAAATCCGGGTGTTTCGTTCCGTATATGATGGGATTAAGGAAACTGTTAGCCAAGAGGATTACCGCTGCGTATGAGGTGAGACTAGTGGCCACATCGGTGGATAGTCCGAGCGTTCCAAAGTATGGTATCATACAAAGCACAAAAACACATACCACGATAAAGAGGTTCTTTGTCACTGCTACCTGACGCTGCCAAAGTTGTCTTTGGAATATCCGCGAGCCGGATGCACCTGTATCTCTAAATCGCAGCATGGATTGAGTCTTCCTCCTCACATACACGTAGATCCTCAAGTAGCTTGCAAATAAGACAGTAAACTGGAGAGGAAACAATAGCATTGCAAGAAGCTTAGTGTAGGTGAGCTTGTATGATAAGTTGGACTCCCACGTGCAAGATTTGTAGATGTTGAAGCGATATTCGGCGTGGTCGGTTAAGAGAGGGATACTTGCTACGGCTAGGGGCACGCACCATGATATGGTGACCATTAGGGAGACTTTGAAAGGGGTGTAAAGTTTGTGGTATGACGCCATAGTGGTGATGCCAACTAATCGGTTGATTGCGATACACGCAAGGTTGTTGATACTACAGCCGATGCATACCACCAGGCCAAATCCACAAAGCTCACACAACCAAGACGGGATAACGAGGTCATCATATAAGATAATCAGGGCTTCTATGGTAGCAACGCTACACGTTAGGATATCCGCAACAGCAAGATTGAACACGAACACATTAGTTGTAGTTTGAAGTTTTTTCACTAATATAATGGCGGTTATGACTGCAAGATTTCCGAAAAACCCGACGACTCCAGCGATAAAACCGACGGCAGACAAAAATTGGCGTTCTGAGTACGTTGCGTAAACGGATTCCACGGTGTTGGAATTAAAACTAGCCATGATGTAGACTTCAGTGGAAATGGTAGAGACATCCACGCTTACATCTCTGTAACCAGTACATGTAACTAATGTTGGTCTGTATATACTTAGGCTGGCAAACAATGGGAGACTTTTGAAACGCGTGGTTACAGCAAACAAACTGGCTCATTTACATTGTTTATACGACAAGTAGTATGGAAAAGGGGGTCACTGACACAGCCTCTGAAATCGACTCGCATCTGCCCTTTTCCATACTCGCGCACTAAGTTCATCTAGAGTTCAACTGACGACTCATCATTAAAGTATGGCAAGAAAAATCAGATTGATAAAATATTTTTATTTAAGATTTGTATCACTCTAAATAAAATGGAAATAGAACCCGATACGAAATATTGTTCTATATGCCACGCGCTAAAATATATATATATATATATATCGTTTTAAAATTAAAACTAATAAAACTGCGACAAATGTCGAGAAATATTGACTTTGCGAGGAATAAAATATAAATGTATTCACGGTAAACAGAGAAGCCAGTGCGTCGAATGCTACGGCGTTGGAATATGTAAACATAAAAGAAGAAAGGAAATTTGTATAGACTGTCACGGCTTACAGATTTGTAAACACGATAAAAAAAATGGCATATTGCAAGCTGTGCTCAGATACAAAACAAGTAACTAGTAAACTATGGGTATTTACTTATCGGCGCACAGATAAAAAATACGACAGATTTGAGCCGGACCGTTTTATAGATACTGATTTTTTGGCGCGGGTTGATCGAATACTACGAATATTGTTATTACAAAGATTGCCGAGTAAGACTGCAGTATATCGAGAAAAAGGTGACTTGCCGACGATTGAACTGTTAAATAACGCTATAGGACACATTCAATCAAATTCGTTTTAGCTTGTTGAAAATGTAACGTGACTAACAAATCAAATCACAACTTAGAAAGAGAGTAAAATTAATCTTTTAAAATCGGCGCCGTGGTTTCTAATCTAACATTATTTACATTATCGTAAGCAGGTGGGCCTTCGCAGGCCCACCCGCCTTTCTTTACGTCTATGGTGAATTTCAGTTCATAAGTTTTCCTATAAGATCTATTTTTTCTTTCTGAAATTCGCTTTTCGACTTCGCTTTCGTCCATGCTTTTATTCTCTTTTGATCTATATTTCTTCTTCAATGTGTTTCTCAGGTCGTGAAATTTGGCCAGCTCGTTATAAATCAGAGTAAATTATGCATAACTAATTTTACCGTCGTTTATGGCGTGGCTAATTAGATCTTCGACCATGTTTAGTTTAGACATTGCTTGGACTCTAATCTCGTCGTGCTTCTTAGACTTTGCCTTTATTTTACGACTAAAGTACTTTAATCCCAAAGCCGCGGCAACGGTTCCGAGTGCGATTCCTTCAAATACAAACCCAAAAGGCGCCGTAATAACGCACGCAATCGCCGCTGTGCCTACCGCTCCGCTCACTGCAGAAGCAGCTTCGGCAAAAGTTTCACCCCACATCAATACCGCGTTCAACTTTTTATACTTGTTATAAAGCCCCTCTGTCCTATCTCTTTCTTTAACAATTTATCTCTTAACTCCGTCGATTTTTGACAGTCTGTAAGCAGTATTAACTACAACTACATGTACTTCAACATCTGTTTGAAACGCCGGTAGTACTACGGGCGATTCAACCCTAGTTTATACAGGTAGCTCTGGATAAATTTGTCTCTCTCTGGCAATCTCGCTTCCATTTTAATTTTAACTAACTTTAATATTAAATAATTTTAATATTTAAAATCAGTTTTAAATGTTTGTCTATGATTGGACATACGTTGCAGTCTTTTACCTAAAAGTTTAACTCGTTGATTATACCGTTATTTAAATTAACACCGGGATTAGTCGTGTATTCTTTAGCCGCAACTTGGTTATAATAATTGCGATCTACCCTACTCAGAGGTATGTTACCCAAAATCGTACTCGGTTTTCCATCGTAAAGGTTTTCATTCATAGAAATTTGATCCCAATAAATCATTATAGCCCCTATGGTGTCTTTTATCGGGTAGCTGATGTACTGCCCGTACGTTATCCAACCTCTAGGCAGACCCAATATCTCACCCATTGCCATTTTATTTAATCTTATAGCGCGTTGTTGACTTACAGTGGTAAATAATTTATGACTTTCAGGGTGCCAGTTAAATACTAACCCATCTATGGAGAGGTATCTTATTTCTCTTATTATTTCATTAACGTCGTATATACACGGGTTCATGTGGTGCTCTCTAACATTAGCTCTTCGCAAATCACTACTCATATCGGCCCATTTAACGTAAGTCCTATCTCTAACGTTAAAGAAATCTCAAGAGGGTAGACCTACGCTCGCGCTCAATAAATTGATCTTTTTATTTCCTACAGAGTTGTCTATAGGGCTATGCAACTGAAACGTTTTGTTGGGTTTATTGACTACAAAAGTGTGATTCATTTTATTAATCGCAATTGCTATTTTAATTATTTAATTATAACGCATAACATCAAATCTATTTTATCGAATGAAATCTCGCAACCTCGACAATCTTTTACTTCAAACTTAATCTCGTTGATTATGCCAATTATCAAAGAAATTCCATCATTTTCTGTGTAATTATTTTAGACAGCCTGACCATAATTGTGCCTGTGTAAAAATGATGCAGGTATCACCCCTAACAAAGTGCTGTTTTCCCCATTGTAAAAGTTGTTTTGCGTATTAATCTGATTACAGTAAACATTTATAGCACCAGGGTTTTCACCGATTGATGGTTTTACAGTTACGTTCCAAGTAGTTTCTGTTGAAAATAAAACAGTTTCATCTTTTAATCCTAAATTAGCAATTTTAGTTAAATCTATAAAACGCCAACGTTCTATTTCTATTTTTAAATAACCGTTATCTAATATCTCTAACTTTAGCCATCCAAAATTGTAAGAAGGTACTAAAATTTGTCTTATACTATATGTTTTCCCGGACAATTTTGTAAAATGCGCATTTAAATTTGTAAAACATAAATTCAATTTCGCGCCGATTTGGAGAATGACGCATATACCGATTTCATTTTCGCAATAACTAGCATTTGATTTCATTTTGCGTCATTCAAATAAATGAATGTGCATAACGTTTTATTTAAGGGATTACAAATACGTTATTAGGCTTTCGGTTTCAGTATACGTTACCAATTATTACGAATGTGGAATCCAATTCGCAGAAAAATAAGTTTTTATTGCGACACGGGCTGAATTTAATATTACTTTTCATTTGTTATGAATTAAATTCGCATATTATGCATTCAATTTAAATAAAGTATACAGGCCTATATACATATCATGATACATGCACAACTTTTATTGATTAATTAACCAATATATTGTAGACATAATTGAGCATCGATGCTTATATTCATAAAATAAATCAAAATTATCTTGTCAAGGAAAAAAGATCGCGCACTGGAAAATATATTGGGCAAATGAATCGTTCGGCCATTTTATCAGATGTAATCTTCACCTCCTTGCAACAAATGCTGTTGAGTACACTTTCCTGAATTGTGCATTGTCCACATAAACACCTGTTCACAAACACAAACAAAGAAAAAAATCTGGGTTACATGTAAATGTAAAAAGTGAATGGGAAAATTCGGAAAGATTACACTGAGATGCACTAAATCTCGACAACTCTCAATGCTAAGTTGTTTCTCTGTTTATGTCATTCCCGCCCCCTATTTTTTTATCAAACCACTAAAATGTTTACGTAATAAAATCATTGGTGCCGGGTGTCCATGCATGTAATAAAGCCCCACAAAAGGCTCAAGCATTTCTAGAAAATACATTTCCATACTTTCAAGCAAGAAAAACAAGAGCTTGTCCAATGCCAAGTGGACGAGTTGGCAAGGGGACGAGTTGTCCCGGGAGAAATGTCATCAAAATATGTAGGCTACTGAAACATTTTTAGTGTTAGGTTGCAAAGAAAAAGATTTGGGTTCCATATCCAGTCTCTAGAATTGTTGAAACAGTGCTAGTTCGATGATAAAAGTATGAAAACGGGTGGGAAAATGTGGTAGGCCTACATCGATCGTACATGTGGGTAACCCGATCATGTGTGCTCCAATCGATGGCGATCGTGTTGGTCTGTGTTTCTTCCTTCATGGTCTAGGCCGTTCGTGAATTTTGTTACCGGAAAATTAGGAAACAGAAAGGGCCCATCAATGCTAAAATGTGTACGTAAGGTGAGGTCTTTATCATGCACATCTTACCAATCTGTATTTAAAAGGCGATTACGGTCGTCTTCATTGCCGTCTTCTTGGTCGAGTTCGTCCTGTTCGTCAGGGTCCGCCATGGGCTCGAAGCGGTATGGCTGCACGCCGCGGAATTCATCTTGATCACCGGTCGCGTTGGCATCGGAATCGTCCCCCGACGGCAAATCTTCCGAACTGCTAGTAGGCCTATCTGAACTGGAACTTGATTCTCGATCCGAGTACAGTTCCTCCTCGTCCATGCTATGCTTTTCCAACGAATCGTCGCTTTCTGCCATTATTATTAATTTTGGATGGGAAGTAAAAAATGAAACGGCAAATTCTCTCTGTTCAGCTATCAGCAGACCAACGCGAGAAAGATTATGCCACGCACGTACGTACGCCACCGCTTCTCCGGTTTGAGGTCACGAATTTACATATTCAAGACATGTAAATGAGCTGTGACGTCAAGCTCCTTTTCACAAAACCGGGCCCGACTCGAGAAAAAAAGGGTCCGTAAAAATGCCTCAAAAACAGCCAAAACTCGCGCAAAAGTTGGGGGAACAAACATGTGGTTATTTATTATAAATTGATCTTTAACAAAAAAGTAAAACTATTAAATTACTGCATCCGTTACTGTTTTGATCTTTAACGCCCCAATCCCCCCTAAAAACTAAAAGGAATTCCTTGGAAATTCCTTGGATGTTTGAGACACAATAGGGAAACAATGGTAGCGGGAGTCCGTTTGCCACATACATGTATCGTGCTGCATATGTTTTCCCATGGTCCCTTGAAGCTTCTGTTTGTACCCACAATAACCTGCTTTAAATTAAGACACTTTACATTCAATCAGACACAACGTGCTGGACATGATAACCAAATCATCTGATCAGACGTTTGACATTTTGCATGTGTACATGGTGACTACTGCAGCTGCCCCACGGTAAACTGGTGTGAAAATAATAAAAGCCTTTGAATACAGGAATTGTTTAATTTTAATTAGTGGACATAATTATTGTATGCTGACTGTAGTATAGAGGATTCACAGGTATACAGACAAACCTGCATTTTGACCACTTTTTGATTCAGAACAAACTTTGCATGCATTGTAAGCTTTGCTTGTGTAAACCACAAAAGAAACAAAAATACGCTCTTCTTTAACTTACAGCTCAGCTAAACGTCACTCAAGCATTCCCAAACTCATTGTTAACACAGTGTTAGATGAAACATTTAAAGATGAACATGTTTGAAAGAAGCCAAATACTTTCATTCAGAAAATGTCAGGATATATTTGACCAATTGTTGCTAGTAAGTACATGTACATCAAATACAGTACATTAAATATCCAACATAAAACAAAATGTAGAATTGTCGAGTTCATTGTGTAGTGTTTGCCTTTATTTAGTGTCATTTACATGTATTCCCATTTCCCAAAAGAACTGATGACTGTAAATTAACCAACTGTTGGTAAAATATTTCCCAATTTCTGTGAACATTATTTCAGTAAACAATTGCCCAACCATTCGGGTATAACCAACTGCATGGTTAAAATTTGCCCAACTCACCGTGAAAACTGTGAAAAATATTGCAAATGAGAAGACTGGTTAACGTAAAACAATGGCTCCGCTCAACATATAAAACGAGGCTGCCAGTGCCAATTTGAAATTTGACAGTTGTACTTTGTATAATTTTTACCTTGATTAGCTTTTCCATCATTCTGTGTCATGTCATTGTACTTCCTCTGGACCTTTTCTCTATTGTTTCTTGTAGTGGCATAACAGAGGACCATTTGTTATGGGTGGGAGCGTGGCGGTTAGGATCCGTTATGCCGGCGTGTCTTGGTATTTTAATCGTCATTCCTCTTTTTGGTTTCCTAAAATATCTAAAAGGTAAGACGTCTCCAATAAAACGGCAGCGCGAACGCGGACCTGACGTAATTCACACGTAAAACATTTCGCGGCGAACGTTCGCGCAACTTGAAACGAGTCCAACTTTCTGCGATTTCGCGTTCCTGTTTGCGTAAAGTATAGCCCATGTCTGCTACCCAACCTTATTCAGTTTTAAGTAAACTCTCATAATAACAACGAGGCGGTGAATGACCCGACATTGAGGTAGAGGGTCAGGATTTGTTTGACGACAGACGGGACTGAGAACAGTCTTGCATGGACACTCTAAAACAAGACCGCATAAGAAATATCTGAGACCTAAATTGATATGGTATTCTCAGACTGCTCCCGTGATATTCTAAACTGGACATGGGTGCACCTCCCTCTATAAAAACACATATCAGCAGCAAATTCAATTAATTTGAACGACTCGTAAATAAGACCACGACTGGACACACTGACAAGTTACGAGAGCAAAATTTAACCGGTATTCTGAGAATACCGGGTCATGATATACATACATGTATATCATGACCCGGTATTCTGAGAATACCAGGTCATGATATACATTATACATGTATATCATACGCTACTCATTGTATTCCCAACTTAAAGGTGGTGCAACCTACGTCATCCCACATTCAAATTACACTGTTAAAAGGTGCGGCACAGAATATCAATAGGAAGGTCAAGTTTAGTAGCTTTAGTCTTGAGACTAAATAAGGCTCTTCGAGCTTGTTCGACTTGCTTATTAATAGCCTTGTTAAGTAAACCGTTGTAGTTCAACTTAACTCCTAAATAATTGTAGTCTTGAACAACATAATACAAAAAAAAAAATCTGGAAATGACCTTACTTTTCCTCTAGCAAAAATAAATTTTAGATTTACTAGAATTAACAGTTAAGTGCCACAATTTACAATAATCAAAAACAGCATTAAGAGCATTTTGCAGTTCGCTAGCCGATTCCGCAAGCACTACCGTGTCATCAGCATATAATAGAGTATAAAGTCTCAAAAATATTTCAACGTCATCATCACTTAAGAAATCTCTAATATCAGCTGCTACAGTAGAAAGCCCTTTGAATTTCTTACTTATGAAACGCTCAAAATCATTCAAATAAATACTAAATAATAGGGGGGAGAGGTTTTCCCCCTGTCTTACACCCAGTTGACATGGAAATCCTAAAGACACTTTATTATTAACTTTCACACAAGACTTAGCTTGAGCATACATGTTATAAACTACTGTAATAACCTTACCATTAATCCCACAGTGCGTCCGAATGAAGGAATAGAGTGGTTTATTGTTGTGTCGTTAACATACAGTAATAAAACTACAATTTTTGAGCAACATTTCACACAACAAGCAGAATGTAAGTAGTCATACGTTTAGATCCGTCCACTGATGAAAAAAACATTTGCCCAACTTTTTACCCAACGTTGGTTCAAATATTAACATACCCATCTTTGGTTCAAAGTTTCCGCCGTGTCACCGCGAAGGTCCGCGGTTTTGACAGTTTTCCGCGGTGCTACGGCGATCAATGGCGGAACCACTGCGGAACCACGGCGATCATGGCGGTGCCACTGCGGTTTATGCCGTACAAGCACCGCAGTGGCACCGCGCCTCCGGTGTGACGGGGGTATAACAGCCTTACCGAAACCTTGGGTGATACTGTATGCACAATTATTGGTTAAACTTAATCAACCAATCTTTCGGTGAATGTGCATATCCAATTATTGGTTAAAAGTTAATTATCCAACGTTTGGGTAAATGTGCATGGCCAATTGTTGCTAAAATTCAATCATCCAAGGTTTGGGTAAGATTGCATAGCCAGTTGTTGGTTAAATTAATTCATCCAAGGTGTTTGGGTAAATGTGCAAGCCCAATACATGAAATTACTGGTTCAATTCAATCATCCAAGGTTTGGGTGAGCTTACATAGCCAATTGTTGGTTACCTTTGCACCAACTGGTGTTCTCCCCTCCCCAACTTGTCCCAATAATTTGGCACAAGGAAAAGCTAAACGTTGGGCATCTCTGCTGACCAATGATTGGTGTTTTCACATTGCAATAAAGGACACTTTTGCATATTTTTTCCCTGTTTTTTATATGGAGTAACGCCTATTCAAAATTTTTCCGCACTATAATCTGTTCGTGGTGGAACAGCAGTGTACTTGGCAAATGCTATTTTCCTCATAATTTTTTTAAAAAAGAAAATAGGCAAGAGCCTTTAATCGGAAGGTTTCTTTTAATACATTACACATGGAACGGTACGTAAGCGAACGTTATGACCTATAATATAACGTATCGCTGAACAAAAGGGCAATTGACGTGCTGAACAATACCCGTGCCATGCACATAAAAACCCTTTTGTCGGCGTCCACTGTGGCACATTGATAAGAGTCCCATTCAATGGCCATCGGATTAATATGCTGAGTGACAGGCGATCTACCTGCACACATTTTCCGCGTGTGCTTTAGGGCGTTTCACACTGCACTGTTTTCTTCCGTCAGACGTACGTAAAAATAATGTGTTCATACGTCAAAATGACGGATGACGGAAGGGTTGATCCTATTGTCGAATTTCCATCGATACGTTATATTATAGTTCATAACGTTCGCTTACGTACCGTTCCATGCTAGATACCTTGTAGTCCGTTTATGGCACGTATGGCAAACGTAGTGCCCTGTGTGCCATGCTCCTACAGTTGTTGTTGTTGTTGTATATTTTATGGCATCTTCGGCCAATTATGCCATCAACTATACGGTTTTAGCTTTAACTATACTATATTATCAACTTGAGATGACGAAGAAGGGGTTGCAGTTTTAGAAGTGGGAGGAAAAACCCCAGAGAAATGCCCCAGGAGAAAACCCACGCGGTCAAGTAGGGACTGCAAATCCAATCCAGCCAGAGGTGAAAGGCTTTTTATAAAATGTTTTATTCGTCCGAATAAAACACGCAAGCCAGGTCAAGTCCAGTCCAATGTCGATTCCGTTTATACCAGTTCCTCCATCATTGTCGTTGCCAGTCCAGGTCATTATCCACTATCATCACCAGTCCAGGTCGAGACAACATCAAAACCGCAGACACGGATCTAATCGTGTTCCAAAATTGTACCGGCGTTCCCAGTGACGTACGTACTGGTCACTCCATCATTGAGCAACGTTCCAGGACATCACGGGCTTCCGCGAAAAACTCCTCCAAACCACCTATGTGCAAGGGTAGTCCTTTGGAAAGCGATCATCACAGGCAGGCGAGGAAAGAACCCCTACGCCAACCCGACCGCCCTGCTCCAACAGTTGTTGTTGTTGTATATTTTATGGCATCTTCGGCAACTAAGGCCCTTTATGCCATCAACTATACGGTTTTAGCTTTTAACTATACTATATTAGTTACTTGAGATGACGAAGAAGGAGTTGCAGTTTTAGAAGTGGGAGGAAAACCCCCAGAGAAATGCTCCAGGGGAAAACCCACGCGGTCAAGTAGGGACTGCAAACCCAATCCACATACACGCCCCGGATTCGAACCCGGGACCCCAGAGGTGAAAGGCTTTTTCTAAAATGTTTTATTCGTCCGAATAAAACACGCTAACCAGTCCAACGTTGTTACCGATAGAACCAGTGCTTCAGCCGTTGTCGTTGCCAGTCCAGGTCATTTATCCACTAAGCGTTCGCCGTTATTGCCAAATTTCCTCATTCGTTGTCGTTGCCAGTCCAGGTCATTTATCCACCAAATTTCCTCATTCGGTGTCGTTGCCAATCCAGGTCATTATCCGGCGAGTATTCTCCATCACAATCATCACCAATCTTGGTCGATCGTGTCCGAGTATCAGGTCATATCCTTCGAGAAGCACCACAGGTACATCCTCATAAAACCACAATCGTCACCAGTCCAGGTCTGGAAGAATCAAGACCGCAGACTCGGATCCAATCGTGTTCCAAAATTGTATCGGCGTTCCCCGTGACGTACGTACTGGTCACTCCATAATTGAGCAACGTTCCAGGACATCACGGGATTCCGCGAAAAACTCCTCCAAACTACCTATGTGCAAGGGTAGTCCTTTGGAAAGCGGTCATCACAGGCCAGCGAGGAAAGAACCCGTACGCCAACCCGACCGCCCTGCTCCAACAGCACAGCCAGGACAGATAGTCTAGTCACAAATACAACACAGTGCTACGGTTTGTGTGTGAAACGTTGAGAAACTTAAGAAATGCCTGTAGCCTGTCAAGTTGCTGGATTTATGCGCATGCTCACTTAGCCTTACTTTTTAACACCAGTCAAATTTACACCAAGATATTGAATGGGATATACAAATCAGAATATACATATGGAACAACATAAACATGTGCTCCTATTACATTCTTTTCAACAGCCTTCTGGTCAAATAGAGCATATTTGGCCCGATATACCCTATATGTTGGGCATAAACGAAAAGATTTCTGCTTTATGTTGAATTTAACCAACAATTGGCCAAGCACACTCACCCAAACGTGTGATAATTAACTTTTACGATTATATATGCACATATCTACCAAAACATTGGCTTATAGAAATTAACCAACAATTGTACATAGTTACAATACCATGCACCCAAGGGTATTTTGCGCCCCAAAAATGGGCATGTTGATATTTGAACCAAGTTGGGTAGAAGTTGGGCAAATTTTACCTATTATTATTTACAGTGCATGTATGCGGTTGTTCCCAGGTTGATATAATGCGCCCTGCTTTGTGTTCAAAATTCCCCAATAACTAGAGATAAATGTCATGAGTGTATAATTTTCTCAGCGTTTTAATACTTTTAGCAGACGGTATAATAAGTGCCCAATAAATGGACGCCCTTTGACCAACGTAACTTGGGATGAGAGAAAAATCGTCAGGGCCGTATAGAACTTCAAATGTTACCAACATTGGTCGCTTGGATGGTTTACCCAACAGAACATTTTCTGCCTGAAGCCAAAAGCCAAGCCGGAAGCCATCCCGGCCTAGCCCGAAGCCCTCCCAGCCCAGCCCAAATCCTTCCAAACCCAGCTGGAAGTTATCCCAGCCTAGCCAGAAGTCATCCCAGCCCAGCCGGACGGCATCCCAGCCCAGCCGGAAGTCATCCAGCCCAGCCGGAAGCCCTCTCAGCCCAGCCCGAACCCCTCCCAGCTCATGCCTAAGCCCTCCCAGCCCAGAGTCACTCCAGCACGCTCAGCCCAAAGCCCACCCATGCCAACCCGAAGCCCCTAATCCCAGCCCAAAACCCTCCTAATACCCCAGTCACATTTCCAAACCGATATCTTCCCGGGTAGATTAGGGGCTGTTTTGGGCACTTTCGGGAGGGGCCCGCTGGGACTCTCAGCGGCTGCCGGGCTATTTTTGGCTTCGGGCGGGCCCCCGGTTCATTTTAATTCGAACTTAAAATCAACTCGGGGTCCGGCGAAAAATACAAGCCGGATCCAAGCCGTAACCTAATCGTAAAAACATCGACAGGGTCCCCGCCGGCACCGGCCACATTGGGCGGGCCCCGGGCCAAATTTGTGACGACACAGACGATGTTTATATCGGGCAGGCGCCGGCCGGGCCCCGGCGCCGAGCGTGGCCCGGCCTGCAGGGTATAAAATGAACTCGACAGGGACCCTACGGCTGCCCGACCGGGCTGTGAGAATCGGCCGGCACCCTGCCGGATGCCACAGGGGCCCCCCTGGACACCGCCAGGGCATCTGACGGGTGCCTGCCGGACACCGACCGATAAATGGGCCAAACAAGTGTTTTACGAAAGCCGCCCGAGTGCCCGCCGGCAAAAATACATTCTGACTGTGGAGCCCGGTGTCCCGCCGACTTCAGAGCCCGCAGATCAAGGTGTACTCTGGACATACACCAGTGAACTCATATTTTCTACTTCTAGTGGATAATCCTGTAGTTAAAGGCTCCGAGAAAGCAAGTTTGTTGGGTTTTATCTTGATTTATTCTGCGTGTGGTGAGCTGACCTGAATAGCGCATATCAAAAACAGCCGTAGAAGTACAGGTCTTCATGAAGGCAATTCAGGCAGAGTGAAGCACTCTGCTTTAGTGGCTCTTGAGGATGCTGGTGCAGCCAGCTTTTCAACAAGCCTTGACTATACACGTTACTGACTGATAAAATGATACATCCAACATCAGAAGTTAGAGAAGCTACACAAATTGTCTCTACCAATTCCATGCCATACTGGTGATTTATGACTGCCATCTTGAGTTTGTGGCTTTTATCGTTGGTGGAAGGGTTGGGTTGAAATTTCATTGATACCAGTGAATTACCTTACCATAAACATCCTAGAGTGGACATTTAAATCACTGTTCTACTCCGAAAATTAAAGAAGTTACAGCCATTTCAGCGATTTTCAAGGTCAACGGCGGCCATCTTGGAATTGAACCCGATTTCACCCATTTCCGGTGATTTGATTTTAGTGGAATTTTTTCCTGTTATTTACCGCATTTAGTACGACCAGAAACCATTGAAAAACATGTTGTTTTAATTTGTTGGGGGTAGTGTGCTATATTTACCCGTCTAGTACCAAAAAAACTATCTATGATAAGAGATATGACAAAATCAATGTGAAATCTTACAATTGGCGGCCATTTTGGATTTATGCAATTTAAGAATAGATGCACAAAATTAGGCAGATATGTCTCAGTTTACGACTTGTAAAACATACTAGATTCATGAAATGTGTAATTTAGGCATTAAACGTACCTCAACTGCTGTTTATAGAAATAACAAAAACCAATATGAACATCTTAAAACCGGCAGCCAATTTGGATTTATGCAAATTTGGCATACTTCCACCAGTTGGACTTTTAGTATGTCATTTTAAGGACCTGACAGAAATGTATTGTCACAGTGGTGAAAAATGTTCTGTTGGAATTTGTTTGAGGTTCACCTAAAAATTTAATTATTATTCCTGGCCTATTGCAGCTATGCTGCAAGAAATTTGACCAAGACTTAAAATTTTTCGTCATAAAGTTCATTCCGCCTAATGAATGCCTCTGCCTAATTTGCGGGATTCAGACAGCCATAGTATTGTTTTTGGAAAACTGTTTTTGTAGATTGTAGTGTATAATAACTTTGTATGTTAATCAGAGAATTATCTGTGTTAATATCACATGGAATTTAAAACATAATTTAAATTCAGAAAGAAACAAGTCCCGAGTTGAAATATTGCTTGGTTGAAAATTTAGCTTATGTATACATGTGGATCATAAAATAGGACCAACAGTAAGGTCCATGGTTTGGGTCAGGTGAGCCCTCTAGAAGAGGACCAAGGTGATGGTCTCATTAAATTTTGGGTCAGGTGAGCCCGCTAAAAGAGGACCAAGGTTAAGGTCTCATTAAGGTTTGGGTCAGGTGAGCCCGCTAAAAGAGGACCAATTTTGGGTCATGTGAGTCCGCTAAATGTTGACCAAGGTTAAGGTCTCATTAAAGTTTGGGTCAGGTGAGCCCGCTAAAAGAGGACCAATTTTGGGTCATGTGAGTCCGCTAAATGTTGACCAAGGTTAAGGTCTCATTAAGATTTGGGTCAGGTGATCCCGCTAAAAGAGGACCAAGGTGAAGGACCAATTGATTTTGGGTCAGGTGAGCCCGCTAAAAGTTGACCAAGGTTAAGGTCTCATTAAAGTTTGGGTCAGGTGAGCCCGCTAACAAAAAGGGGCCATAGTGTTGGTCCATCGTTTCGATTATCTAAATAAGTTTTGGTTAAACAAACAGCTGCTTTTGGCTGCAGCAAAGAACCAACTGAAGATTATGTGTTTCTCCTATACCTCACTTGCGTCCAAGTATAATGGAGCCCAAAAACAGCAAAATACAAATCAAGGAATGCCTATTGACCAGTTATTATAATTGTTGTTATTTTTTTTTCGATTCCCGGACAAGCCCCCATTGTCAGGGTTCACAGCAGCCCAAACTAATCAATAGGCAAATCCACACAGTGAATAAGGAATCTTGCTATTGTTTATTATTATTGAAAGCCCTTTATTCACCACCACCATCATCGCAATCAACATTTAAATGCAAATCAAAACTTTCGCTATTGCACTACTGTTAATTAATTACTCAAATTACAACTTTTAATTAATTATAAATCAACGCCGAGTCTCCAACGAGTCCAAGTTCAGGCTTGTTGATAGCTATGCAAAGACTTGGCGGTCTCAGCTAGTCAGTAACTTCCCCAGTAAACTTGGCACACCACCCACAGCTTGACGAACGACCCTATGATAGAAAACAAAACCCAGTCATCGCGTCAATGCAACGTGGTAGTTACGATGGGTCCCGGGTCCTAGCGAAATGTACGGGTGACTCCAAGTGTATCACGAAACCCTATATAAATAGACCCAATGTTAAAACAAACTAAGTTCCGATTTTACATTTAAAAATATTGCTTGCATTTCATAGATTTTTCGTTGGCAATCAATTTAAGTAAAAATTTGTAAGTTTGCAAAATTGATTCAAACAGAAATGCCCGTTTGGAAAATTACCATGCACCAAACCTATGCGACAACTCTCAAAGATTGAAAGTTATTTTCAGTAAAAAACCATGGCATTTTCCCTCTAAATTTGACGTTTCCATTATTAAACTAACACACTTACATAGTTTACAATGATAAACAAGGCAACATCTGAATGTCCGTGCATGGCAAACTATCTGCCCGTTCGTACAAAATACAGTTAAATTACATTTAACCACTTCAAAAAAATGCAAAAAATGTATACGGCAATAAATATTTTTAAAAAATACGATAACTTACAGGAATGATCCTGGTTTCGTAGCGTAGTTAAGTCCATGGTTAAAAATTGGCACCTGGCAGTATATTGGATTGACGAACTGGTCCACGCAAAACAACAAAATGGCACTCAATTGCCACTGATTTCGGACATACACATGGGTTTGTCCATGAAGTTGGGTCACGTTTTGTGACATATCATATCTCAAAAACTGTGTCTCATTCTAGTCCAGCTACTTCAGTCAATATTTCATTTCAGAAAGAAAAGCACATCCCACTACAGTAAAAGTACTTGCATTATGGTGTACCAAACCACAGACTCAGTCAAATGTCTTGACAGTGTTAAACATTATGTGGTGTCCACGTAGCGTCGGTAAAACAAGAATCTCATACAGGCAGTAAGATATTGCCCAAAGAAAACATGAATAAATATAGCCGGGCACTATATACCATATCCGTTGCAACAACAATTTGAAGTTGTAAATACATATTCAGTATATAATTAACACAGACTATATCGATGCTACGTGGACACCGTGCCCCAACTTCATGGACAAACCCACATACGTAATAATAACCCAAGAGACCGAAACCCTCTAAAAACATCAAGGCTTCCCCGACGGTGGCCCTCTCCCCAGGAAACTCCTGCGCAGACTCACCCAAAAACACTCCACTTTATCTATATAACTGCCAAATCCCAAATTCCAAAAAGTGACGACATATAAAAATTGACCAATAACAAGTACTCAATAAATTGGTGTGATGGCCCAACAACCAATCAAATTTTAAACTTTCGTTTTACCCCTAATTTGTTTAAGGCGTGGCAATCATATCAACCAATGAGAATAACCCGATAATACTAACCCACCTATTTTGCTTAATAATGAGAGAGGTACGGTGGCTTCAAAATGGCAAATTACTTCTTTTTTTTTTTTACCAACTACCTAAAATTTAAAGTTTATTCATTTATCCATCCACAGCCCAAACAAATTATCGGTAAATAATTGCACCCAAAAATTAATCAGAAAATCAGTAAGTTCAAAATAATTTTAGTCACGTGATTTTGACAACTACCCAAAACACAGCGAGTACGATTCAATAAACTATATAAATGTAAGTGTGACATTTTGAAACTTTCGCTAAAAACGGAACACACTGGAAAACAAATTCGCTCATAATGTAATCTGAATCGATAAAGTCCATGTTCTACAGCTGGGTAAAATCAGCAACTATCTTTTCCAGAAAGAAACTGGTCAAAAAGACTTGAAATGTAATCGAAAGAGTTGAAAAATGCCTTGCGTCGTGAAAGTGGGGTACCGTGGCCGAGCGGTTTAGGTCATTGACTCGCAATCATATGTGAAAACTTGGGGTTGCAGGTTCGAACCTCCCCACGGCTACGGTACCTGTGCCCTTGGGCAAGGCACTCAACCACACTTGCTCTATCCTTCGGAAGGGATGTAAAGCCGTTGGTCCAGTGTGTTAGGTAATGGAAACGCTTTTGGGTTTCCTCACGCTTGCGAGTGACAGTGCAATGAGCACTATTGATGAATCCTTGGTATGAATACCAGAAAGAAATAATAATAATAATAATAATAAACAATTTTCTTGAGTATTTTCAAGACTATGATACCAGGACATGTCTAACCGTTTGTAAATTATTTTAAATATTCTACATTATTTATAAATTGCACAGACATTTGTTAGAAACAATTTTGTTATTTAAAAAGGCCATTTTTACAAATGCGTCAAAATGTCACACTTTGGCTCCTGTTTTTATGGAAATACCCTTATACTTTTGCTCAATCCAAGCTTGTTAGTTCATCTGCTTTTTGGGCGACCGGCTTGATATAAACCAAGCATCCGTCCTTTGGTTTGCTCGTTACTGAATGCACAAAGTGGAGCGCCTGTCCAGGTACTAGGTCAAAGGTGAAGTGCTTCATCAGCTTGGCCATGATGACTCTAGCCTCAATCTGCGCAGGACAAAAATCAATGCAATATAAAATACATAGCTTGGTACAACGTGTCAAAAAACATGTCCTACTTTTATAGTCCTAAATAACTTCGTCATTTGCCAACGGATTTAAACCAAAATGTCAGATCATGTCAACAAGGCCTGACAAATTTTATTGATGGGCGACTTGCGTTTAGCTTTGTCTGCTGCCATACTCGTACATGCTTTTGTCTTGTCAAGACTGGACATCGGAAACGTGCTCCTGCTAAAATCAGTGTGCCTTAAATGCTGCTGCTGGAGTCTTAAAGGCCCTGTAGATGATCTGTTTTTGAGCGATTCTGCGAATAAAACCATTATAAATCAAAAGAAAGACATCAACAAACTCATCCTAAGAAATTTCAGCTTTGTCAAATGTACCACGTTTAAAAAAACAATGAAAATCCATATGCATTTTCCTGGTCTTGGCGGGGTGTTTCAAATATTCGTTCTCAGTTGATCGGGTACGGTACTATGTGGCTTGCGTCATGCACTCTATGGCGCACATACTGCGTGTGCGCGCGATCCAAAAAAATGCATCGCGTTGGAACACGCACACGGAGTACACAGCGCCCATGCATTTTGGACCGCGTAGATGCGAACCAAAAATAAGTAAATCGTTTGCAAACGATCTAAATAATTTCATCTTTACGGATTATTTTCTGGTAAAATTATATCATTTTGAGCGAAAACCTTTCATTGGGTATAGTTGCTATTAATTCAATCTTTACTTTCAGAACTTTTCCCCTGTAAACTCGTCGATTACTTTTTGGGGTCATTGCAAATGATCCACTGGGCCTTTAAGCAGGACATCAAAGTTTGATCACATCTCACCGGTACTACAGTCACTCCACTTGTTGCCTGTTCGGGAACGTATTCAATAGACATATCACATAATGACGTCACGCAATGTTTACCGCGGTGCATTATGGGTGAAATGTGGGGACGAAATAGCTGCATCGCTAGTTTGCACAATTATTGCAGGGCCATTTTCGCCGCCTTTGAGGCCTTAAAAGTTAAAACCATAGTTCCGGCGTCCGTCGTGAGCTTAAAACTTACGCAGGCAGAACTAAGTTGACACGAACCATTTTAGAAATTTACTATCTTTGTTGTTGACGTTTTTTTGCCAGCGAAGCGGTTAGTAAAGTTCACAAAGTTACGTGCATAATACGCTAGGCGCTATGCTATGCATGCAACGCACGCAAACTAGAGATACAGAGATTTCGTCCCCAGTTTTAACCCTTAATGCTCCGCGGTAAACATTGCGTGACGTCATTACGTTTCAGGTCTATTCAAAATACTCTTGTTAACATGGAAGGCAGTACACGGCCTGGCACCAACCTATCTACAGGACCTCATTACCCCTTACATCCCTCAACGCAGTCTTCGATCTTCCAACAAGCACCTCTTAGAAATTCCCCGAACGCACAAGACGTACGGAAATAGAGCTTTCTCCTCCTGCGCACGGACACTCTGTAATAATCTACCACTTAAACTGAGATCGCTTTGCAGTCTGGACACTTTTAAATCACATTTGAAGATTTTCCTTTTAAAGAACTGTTACACCAACAATGCATCCGCAGCTTCATCTTAACTACTCATTACTTCAAAATTTCCACATTCTTTTCTCAAGCGCCTCGGAATAGAGTTATCAACATGTAGATAGATGGTGCTATAAAACTATGTTTTACCTATTGGGGCGACAGTTTTTGTGTAAAAAAGCTATGTTAGGGCGACACGCTCTATTAGGGCGACAATTTGGTGTCAAAAACCATTTTTTGTTTAGGTCAAAAACCATTTTTATTAGATCTAGAACCATTTCTCTTAGGTCTGGAACCATTTTTGGAAGCTTTGGGTAGAGAAATTTGGTGTCAATTTGAGTGATTCTTGCCGAAATTTCAGTGGTCTCTGGGGAAAGGTTTCCCGTAATGTCGCCCTTTTATAGCATCCAGGGTTCTTATTACAAGTGTTATTATTATTATTATTATTATTATTTGTCCAAGAGGGTGAGATTTAAAAGCCTTACAAAAAAAAAGGTTAAATTTCAGAAACTGCAACTTTCGACTTGGCCTTTTCCAATGTCGATACATCACTTGAGACAGTATCTGACGGAATGCATGATCACCCTAATGTGATTGATTTTGTGCAACTCATCAATAAATGCAAGGAAGACCTCTGACATAGACAATGTTGTTGACATTGGAGGACGCCAGTCGAAAGTGGCCAATTTTTATATTGCTCTTATAGCTGATGCAAGTCGCTCAATAAAATGTTAGGCCTTGTTTACACGACCTGAAATTTTGGTTCAAATCCGTTGGCAAATGACAAAATTATTCAAGATCAAAAATAGGAAATTTTTTGACAAATTGTAGATATCAGACATGTATTAATTAAGAAACATCTGATTTCATTTTTCAGCTTCGAGCCTAAATATTGTGGGTCCAAAAAATGTGGAGCCTAAATAAGTGGGTCCAATAAAAATGTCAAAAATGTTCCCATCGAACTTTTATTTTAGTATTAAAACTACCATGATTGTGCAGTAGAATTACAAAAATAAGTCTAATGGGAACCTAAGAAAAACTACCGTCACTGACAAGTGACAGTGCAGTCGCACTGTGGGGCCATCCATAAAATACGCACGAAATGCCGACTTTTTATACCCCCAATTCCCCCATGTAATTTGGCAAAGTTTGTGACGTCATCCATTAACTGTAACATTGGGTGAGATCACAATTCTGTGTGTGTTACGTGTTAGTCTAACAGATCTGTTAACAGATCTATTAACACAGCATTAATCTCGACCTCTAACTGGACGTCCAGGTTAACACCATGTTAATTATCTGCACTGTACACAGGGCGAAGTCAACTCTGGGTTGCGTGTTAGTGTTAGTGTAACAGATCTGTTAACCTAATCAGAATTGTGATCTCAGAACAAACACGGTGTTAACTGGATGTTAACATGGTGTTTAGGACGTGTTAGTGTTACATCTCATGTTAGTTCGTGTTAGTGGAACAGATCTGTTAAGTTAATCCGAACGAAGTGGGTGGTGTTAATTTTAGAACTTTCGTGATTCTCAATAAATTGAGTTTCATTTTTCAACACAACTTATAAATGTGTTGGGTCTTGCATTCTACCCACAATTGAGACATTTTGTTTGCTTCGTGAAGATTTTGAAAATTGTAATCACTTAGTGGTTAAGCTTGTGTAACGCGGACCGGAGGTCACAATTCTGTATTAGTGTTAGTGTTGAAAGTCGTGCAAAACTCTACCTACTTGACATTTCCCAAGATCTGTTACACTAACACGGTTTCCCGAGATGCCGATTTAACAGATCTGTTAATAGATCTGTTACATGAACACTAACACGCAACACGGAATTGCGCCATCACTGCAATTTGCGGTTCTGCGTACGACTTTTAACAGGTCCTGTAACACGCTGTTTGTTCCGAGGTAACAATTTCGATTATGATAACAGATCTGTTAACAGATCTGTAACAGTAACACTACACACATAATTGTGACCTCACCCACTGGCTCACGCATCTGCTCGGATGTCCCTCCCATCCTCCATGGGAAGGTGCTGTATGGATGGCACCTTATAACACTAACAGGCAATTAGAGAAACAGTGGACATTTTCCACTCTGCCACGGTAGTTGTACAGGATTGCATAATTTGTTAGACCTATAGTCATGCACACAAATGGTTCGGTTTGTGTATTATGAAACGGTTCTATAGACCGTATCGAATAGCTGCCATCTTGTGGGGCACCTTTTGTTACTTAAACTGTTAAACAGTGTAAGCACAACATGTGCAACCATGCATGTCCTCAAGGATCAACTGCCCCACAAGATGGCGGCTATTCGATACGGTCTATATAATGCAAACCGCTAATTGGAAGGGTGCTACCTACAGGGTAAACCACTGTATGTATTACCATTTTTTAGGCCAGGCTTGGTTTAATTAAAAGCCCCAAATTATCATTTGCAGCTACCCAAAATACTTCACGAGTTGACAAGAAAAATCCGACTAAAAGTGTTGATAGCAATGGTAACAAACACAACATGATTTTTGTTCGTGTAAAATGTACCTTTGAGGGAGAAATTGTCAACTGAAGTTGGTTTAAAACAAAAAAAGAAGATTGTCTGCAGACAATTTTTTTACAATTCATTCATACACAAAAAAAACATGCATGATTATTTCAGGTTTTCTGAAGCATTACTGCATCTATGTAGATGAAATCTACAAGGCAGTTTATTATCAACATTATTCTTTAGTTATGTATGCCGTTCCTGTTTTTGAAAGTTTTCCAATCATGCAATCTGTTTTTAAGAACACCAAAACCAGTTTGGCAAAGAAGCATTTTCCAATCCAAGTTTACATCCACACACACTCACCATAGCAAACTGGTATCCAATGCACTTTCTTGGTCCCAGAGAAAATGGAAAGTGCAAGTATGGGTTGCTGGAACGAAAACAGAACGAAAAAATATAAGTCAAACGGAATGTGTTCAATAAGATTAATAGTTAAAGCCAGTACACAAGACTATCAAACACGTACGTACATTTGTAGCCGAGGCCCGAATTTACGAAAGGTGTTTTTCCAAAACGGACAATGATCATGCGTTTATAAATAATCAGCGAATCACGAAACCTGAAGAAGTTACCCACGTCTAACTCGCGTGCAAATGACAATGAAATCCTTAAACGTCTGTTGGGGGTAGTTTAACTCGCCTGTTATCGACATTTCCTGACGAACAGCTGTACTGCTTAGTCGCAATGAATGCATTGATGCTCGAAATTACAATGGAAGAATACCGGGTGCAAGTGCAAGGACGGCAGATGAGAGTTTTCAGGGACAGGACCATCTGCACTACGTCGGCCAGATTGAAATGCTAATAGGCATGTCGACGTCACCAGGCCATGCACAATAGAAACAAAGTACCCGCATATTACTAACTCCTAAGTTCAACGCGGACAACAAATCTGTCTTCGTACTGGGAGCGCGTGTGGTCTAGTGGGTATGAAGCGGGACTCTCAATCAGAGGTTGTGGCTTCAAGCCCCACTTCGACCAATGTGTCCGTGTCCCTGGGCAAGGCACTTAATCCCAGTTGCCTCGTCAACCCAAGCGATATTTGGGAAGCTGTTAAGGGGAATGCCACAATCTAACTGCTGATAGGGTTAAGCGCCTGGCCAGCAGCCACCTAGTTGAAGCGAAATGGTTCTGGTGATTTCCTGATGGCAGCGGTAATAATGGCAACAGCGCCAGGAGCACCCAGCAGGGTGGACATGAGCGCTATATAAGAATCCAATATTATTATTATTATTACTAAACGATAATCACGGGTGTTTAGCCACACGTGGTTAAGTCGCAAGTTACACGCGTTGATCGTTTGCACGCGTGTTATTTCAACGTGCGATGGTCACCTTTTGTAAATTCGGGCCTAACATGTTACCATCACTTTTACTGCTGGGTTACTAGCTTCATATTATAGGCCTGTGCATTTCCGAATAATTTACTATTCGAAAAATCGGTTTTACTTTCGATCGAATATTCAATATTCGATGCGTGAAGAATTTTTTACGATTTTGACAAAAAGGTCTGCCGTGAAATTAATATTAGTTATCCCACGAGCGCGAGTGGAATACGGCATCATGTAGTGCGTTTGCGTCCCATATCCCACGAGGCCGAAGGCCGAGTGCGATATGGGACGCAGACGCACTATACACCAATCCGGTAACTAAAATCTCCTCCCTGCATATCCGCCATAGCTGGGGGGCGTCCAGTGCATGGGCTGTGCGTTTTGTGTTGCTGTTAGAACGAAAAGCGCTCATCCATTACATGCACGAACGAGCCTCCTTCGCGTATACGCGACGCGCCCGCCTTTGCGTACACGCGACGCGCCCGCCTTCGCGCGCACACACCCTACAAAGACGCGCAACTTGTTCGAAGTAAACAAATGCAGCTTCAGCAACAACAAAAACATACAGTTCATTCAGTGGAAGCCCCCCAGCTATGGCGGATGTACAGGGAAGAAGACCTTATTACCGGATTGGTGTATATGATGCCGTATTCCACGAATTTATCTTCAAGCAAACTTGACGCACTAATAACGCGCACACTCTCCAGTCGCGCAGTCTGCAATACACGCGCGGGACGCAGTGCAGAGAATCGCGCGCATAACAAGCCGCATCAGATAGCTGGATTGAAGTGTGCAGCTCCGTGTATGTAGGGACGCATGCATTTGGAATACCAGGGCGCATCACGCAGAGTGCGACATAAAATCGGAAGATGGGACATAGGATAATGTCACACTGTTGTTGCCATGGATCCACTAATCAGAACCACGGATTCAAGTTTGCTTGAAGATAATGGATTAATTATGGCACATCCGCACTCACACCTCAGTTAGTTACACCATGGAGCTATAAAAAGCTCCATGGTTACAGCAGCCGTTTTAGTGCCGATATTGCCGTCTCAAAAAATAATCTGTGCTGAAACTATTGTAACTTGCATGTAGCAGTCTCTCGCCCGAAAGTATTGTTGAATGCAAATATGACATTATGGATAATGGCCCGATCCTTTTTGTGTAAAGGGGTCGTCCATAAAGTACGTACGCATGAAATGCCGACTTTTTAGACCCTCCCCCCCCCCCCCCCCCCCCTGTACGCATGGCGTACGCAGTGGCTCCAACCCCCCCTCCCCCCCTGTACGCATACGCATTCCATATATATACCTCAGCATTGGTAAAAATGGTTCAGTACTACATGTATAGTGCTATATACTACTACGTGTAGTACGATTCGCATGTCGCCACCTAAGTCTGAAATAAATGTTAAAATGTATAGATTTCTTTTGCATTTTGTTTTGTTTAATTTACTTAAAATGACACATCAAGCATCATTCAACTGGGGATTTAATGAGAAAACCTAATTTGAGGAGTGAGAAAAATGTAAGATGTGTGAAAAAAATGCGTGGCCTGTCTAATATATTTCGTACATAAGGTCTGAAGCCATGGTCAACTTGTCCATCCTTTCCCGATTTACTAAAAAGACATTTTCGGTTTGCGTACATACGCATTGGCTTGGACCCCCCTCCCCCCTGTACGCATGGTGTACGCAATGTCAACAACCCCCCTCCCCCCCCCCCCCCCGACCCCCTCCGTGCGTACGTACTTTATGGATGGCCCCAAATCGGTAAAACTCATCAAAGTTAATTAGCCTGTCGTTTTGCCATGTTTTGCATGAATTCATTTTCGCTTTCTACCGCGTTCGTATGAACTGCTAGCTGTGCGTCGAGTTGTTTTTGTTCGATTGCGCACGTTACGCGTAATGCAGGCGTGTTGTACGCGCACGCACACGACCGAGTACTTGTCACAGTGCACAATTTGCTTTCTGGAGTGTGCAGTTTGGGTATGCGTGTGTGTGTTCCATACGCGCTGACGACCAGGGCGCGGCCGTGAGCCAGGCTCAAAAGTGTTTAAGACTGACTGGGCATTTATCGCTCGTTTAAAACTCCCCACGTGATGTGATTTCAGTCAATAGGGATGCGCAAACTGTCTAAGATATTTTTGAAACTAACTTAAATGTTAATTTTCATCGTACACATCATTAATCACACATGGAGATACATGTAGCACAGTTTTTAACAGTTTTCCAATCATGTAATCTGTCTTTAAGATATTCTAACGAGGCAAATACTCAAAGTACACGAGTTGCTACCTTTCACCAGCAAGAAATCGGCTCGGTACAAATTCATCTGGCTTGTCAACATAATCTTTGATCCTTCCCATGTTCGCCATAGAAACCTGCAGGCACAAGTTCATGTATGTATACATAATTAGCTTGATACAATGGCTTATGTGGTTAGGTGTGCACGGGCGGCCATGACGGGGGCAGTCACCCTGTCACAGTGCGTCATGCATGAGAGGGCACTTTTTGGATCTATTGTCATATAATTTAAATATGAGATCTTGCCCCACCATGGCCGCCAGTGCAAATGGTCTATCGCACCCACAAGCACACCTAGAAAATGTTGTTGTGTGATAGTTTTTATTACCATACCTCATAAAATATTCATAAAGGAGAGTCGCGTTCTCACTGTTCAATTTACCGTCACGTGCCAGTAGTTATTTTTGCTGTTTATCCGCGTGCGTGCCAAAAGCTAGCGCTGTACGCACAGAAATGACTTGGCTGCGCTTCCTAACGGCTGTTTCATTACTTAACACTTAATGTCAACCATGTCCACATTTTGGTAAGTCAATCATGGACATCTCAAACCACTGCGTACGTATAAATGTATTTTTGCCCGATTAACGATCAGGCTTGATACAGTCTGTCAGCATTTGGTCGTTGCGCACTTGAAACTGTACCTTATTTACACGGCGGAGAGCGCCCTCACATGTCCAGAATTATTAAAACGGCGACGAGAAGAGCTGTCGTTAAGTTTGCACGTGGGAGACAATTTCGGCTTCCAAAACGGTGTTGTACAGTAAGTATTTGTTTCAATCATTTTCCAATCATGGACATCTTAAACCACTGCAGGGCAACTAGGAGGAAACTTTTGGGTGTGATTATAATGTGATTCTAATGAAATTGGTGTTTTCTGTCCCTACGGTAACCTGTCTAGCAGAAGGCATGATGTCAGAGGAAATCAGTCTGAATGCAATGTACATGTACGCAATTAAAATGCAGAACATGCAAATTAAGCCAAATTTAAGCCAAAATGGGTACTTACCAGCAGAATTGCACCAGAGGGAATGCAAATACCACCCCATACAACTTCCTTGGGAATGGTCCTTATAATTTGAGGCACTGGAGAATGTATGCGCAGCACTTCCTTCATCACCTGTAGTGTAAAGACATCCAACAATGCATTTTAGTAGCAGTACAGTCATCAAGAACATTATTATTATTATTTCTTTTTGGTATTCATACCAAGGATTCCTCAATAGTGCTCATTAGAAATGGCCAGAGACACCGGGGAATCCCCTTGCTCTTCACGAAATAATGCCCTGGAATCTTTAGAGTGCGTTACCATTATCTAACATACTGGACCAACGGCTGTACATCCCTTCCGAAGGATGGAGCAAGTGTGGTTGAGTGCCTTGCCCAAGGGCACAGGTACCGCAGCCGGATTTGAACCCGAAACCCCAAGTTTTAACGAGTTGATGGCTCTAACCATTCGGCCACGGTACCCCCATGATATACCTAGACCAACCCCACCAACTTACAGCAGTAGTGTACTTCAACTTGGAAAGATCTTCAAAGGTTACATAATCACTGTCGCCGATCACAGCCTCTGCCTCAGTCTTCATTCTGTGGATGAGCGAAGAATGTGAAAACGGTTTTAGCTTGTAGTTGTGCTTAAAATTATTCATACCCTTTGAAAAATCTAAACATTTTCAGATTTCCGCACTCCCAAAAACTATTGTGAATGAACTTTCACTGTATCCTAGGACAGTTAGTTGCCTTGTACAAGACCACATGTTTTTGGCTCAGCATCATTTGCATAACATTAGTAATGTCCAGATTTGCATTTTTGTGTCTATTCAAAATTATTCATACCCCTTACAAAATATCAGCATTTAGGCCAATTTGTTTGATAATGCACCTGCTTTCAACATTCCAGTGATTCCTTTTTGTTGTTTAACAGTTATCCTAACATGTTTGCATAAGATTTAAATCATTGACATATCTGTTTAATTAAATTTAAATCAAAGAATATTATAGAATAGCACTCTGCTTGTAGGCTATAAAGTGAGGGAAGTTGATGCCTTCATTGTCAGTTTCTGGACTTGCGCATGGCTATTGTCTATGGCCACAAAGAAGGGAAAGGCTGGGCCCTTTCGAAGCAGTTTAGAGTGCCAGTTTCCACCGTTCAGAGCATAATTAGGAAGTACAAGGAGTTCCACAAAGGGCGTGGTCGTAAGTCGAAGGTGTCACCTTGTCTGGCAAGAAAAGTGTGCCGAGAAGCCAGCAACAATCCCCGCATTACCATGAAGGGTCTCCTGACCAGCCTTGGCGACTCTGGGACCAAGGTATCCAGGCAGACACTTCAGCGCACATTGCATCAGGGAGGTCTCCATGGCCGCCGACCTGGAAAGACGCCACTCCTGAGGCAGAGACATCGAAAAGCTCGTCTGGCCATCGCTGATGGTCATCGATTATGTGGTCATACGAGACAAAAATGGAGCTTTTCGGGCACATGGATGTTGCTTATGTCTGGCGAAAGAAAGGGGGAGCGTACAATCCAAAGAACACGGTCCCAACCGTCAATCATGTGGGTGGTAGCATCATGCTGTGGGGATGCTTCTCGGCAAATGGGACTTGGAATCTCGTCAAAGTGGTTGGGATGATGACAAAGAAAACATCAAGCAGTCCGCTGAGAAACTCGAGCTTGGTCAGCATTGGACCTACCAGCAGGGCAACGATCCCAAACATACTGCCAAGGCAGTCACGAAATGGTTCGAGGACAACCATGTGGACGTTCTGGAGTGGCCGAGCCAAAGCCTGGATCTCAACCCAATCGAAAATCTATGGAGGTTACTCAAGACTCGGGTGATGACAAGGAAGCCTTCCAACCTCA
>JBBELK010000983.1:0-57929 GCA_037783545.1 Henricia sp. BOLD:AAB3569 | reverse complement strand
TAACGCACCGCAGTTTGGCTCGGCAATTTGGTCAAAGTGTGGTCCAAACGTCGGCAAATTTGGAGGTCGAAAAATGTTCCGACGAACTTCAAATTTTGCATGCCCTAAACTCTCTATATTGCGCACTTGTCATAAAAAAATGACAGACTTTCGCCGGGAAATGGCAGAGAAATTTCAAAGTTTAGAAAAAACTGGGTTGAGGCTTCCTGACTGCTCTCACGCAAACCGTGGCTGTCTGTACACACCTCTTTGGGGTACTCCTGAGTTGTGCGCATGCTCAGTCATTCGGACTGTCGTTAACGCACCGCAGTTTGGCTCGGCAATTTGGTCAAAGTGTGGTCCAAACGTCGGCAAATTTGGAGGTCGAAAAATGTTCCGACGAACTTCAAATTTTGCATGCCCTAAACTCTCTATATTGCGCACTTGTCATAAAAAAATGACAGACTTTCGCCGGGAAATGGCAGAGAAATTTCAAAGTTTAGAAAAAACTGGGTTGAGGCTTCCTGACTGCTCTCACGCAAACCGTGGCTGTCTGTACACACCTCTTTGGGGTACTCCTGAGTTGTGCGCATGCTCAGTCATTCGGACTGTCGTTAACGCACCGCAGTTTGGCTCGGCAATTTGGTCAAAGTGTGGTCCAAACGTCGGCAAATTTGGAGGTCGAAAAATGTTCCGACGAACTTCAAATTTTGCATGCCCTAAACTCTCTATATTGCGCACTTGTCATAAAAATTGACAGACTTTCGCCGGGAAATGGCAGAGAAATTTCAAAGTTTAGAAAAAACTGGGTTGAGGCTTCCTGACTGCTCTCACGCAAACCGTGGCTGTCTGTACACACCTCTTTGGGGTACTCCTGAGTTGTGCGCATGCTCAGTCATTCGGACTGTCGTTAACGCACCGCAGTTTGGCTCGGCAATTTGGTCAAAGTGTGGTCCAAACGTCGGCAAATTTGGAGGTCGAAAAATGTTCCGACGAACTTCAAATTTTGCATGCCCTAAACTCTCTATATTGCGCACTTGTCATAACAAAATGACAGACTTTCGCCGGGAAATGGCAGAGAAATTTCAAAGTTTAGAAAAAACTGGGTTGAGGCTTCCTGACTGCTCTCACGCAAACCGTGGCTGTCTGTACACACCTCTTTGGGGTACTCCTGAGTTGTGCGCATGCTCAGTCATTCGGACTGTCGTTAACGCACCGCAGTTTGGCTCGGCAATTTGGTCAAAGTGTGGTCCAAACGTCGGCAAATTTGGAGGTCGAAAAATGTTCCGACGAACTTCAAATTTTGCATGCCCTAAACTCTCTATATTGCGCACTTGTCATAAAAAATTGACAGACTTTCGCCGGGAAATGGCAGAGAAATTTCAAAGTTTAGAAAAAACTGGGTTGAGGCTTCCTGACTGCTCTCACGCAAACCGTGGCTGTCTGTACACACCTCTTTGGGGTACTCCTGAGTTGTGCGCATGCTCAGTCATTCGGACTGTCGTTAACGCACCGCAGTTTGGCTCGGCAATTTGGTCAAAGTGTGGTCCAAACGTCGGCAAATTTGAAGGTCGAAAAATGTTCCGACGAACTTCAAATTTTGCATGCCCTAAACTCTCTATATTGCGCACTTGTCATAACAAATTGACAGACTTTCGCCGGGAAATGGCAGAGAAATTTCAAAGTTTAGAAAAAACTGGGTTGAGGCTTCCTGACTGCTGCTCTCACGCAAACCGTGGCTGTCTGTACACACCTCTTTGGGGTACTCCTGAGTTGTGCGCATGCTCAGTCATTCGGACTGTCGTTAACGCACCGCAGTTTGGCTCGGCAATTTGGTCAAAGTGTGGTCCAAACGTCGGCAAATTTGGAGGTCGAAAAATGTTCCGACGAACTTCAAATTTTGCATGCCCCAAACTCTCTATATTGCGCACTTGTCATAACAAATTGACAGACTTTCGCCGGGAAATGGCAGAGAAATTTCAAAGTTTAGAAAAAACTGGGTTGAGGCTTCCTGACTGCTCTCACGCAAACCGTGGCTGTCTGTACACACCTCTTTGGGGTACTCCTGAGTTGTGCGCATGCTCAGTCATTCGGACTGTCGTTAACGCACCGCAGTTTGGCTCGGCAATTTGGTCAAAGTGTGGTCCAAACGTCGGCAAATTTGGAGGTCGAAAAATGTTCCGACGAACTTCAAATTTTGCATGCCCTAAACTCTCTATATTGCGCACTTGTCATAAAAAATTGACAGACTTTCGCCGGGAAATGGCAGAGAAATTTCAAAGTTTAGAAAAAAACTGGGTTGAGGCTTCCTGACTGCTCTCACGCAAACCGTGGCTGTCTGTACACACCTCTTTGGGGTACTCCTGAGTTGTGCGCATGCTCAGTCATTCGGACTGTCGTTAACGCACCGCAGTTTGGCTCGGCAATTTGGTCAAAGTGTGGTCCAAACGTCGGCAAATTTGGAGGTCGAAAAATGTTCCGACGAACTTCAAATTTTGCATGCCCTAAACTCTCTATATTGCGCACTTGTCATAACAAATTGACAGACTTTCGCCGGGAAATGGCAGAGAAATTTCAAAGTTTAGAAAAAACTGGGTTGAGGCTTCCTGACTGCTCTCACGCAAACCGTGGCTGTCTGTACACACCTCTTTGGGGTACTCCTGAGTTGTGCGCATGCTCAGTCATTCGGACTGTCGTTAACGCACCGCAGTTTGGCTCGGCAATTTGGTCAAAGTGTGGTCCAAACGTCGGCAAATTTGGAGGTCGAAAAATGTTCCGACGAACTTCAAATTTTGCATGCCCTAAACTCTCTATATTGCGCACTTGTCATAAAAAATTGACAGACTTTCGCCGGGAAATGGCAGAGAAATTTCAAAGTTTAGAAAAAACTGGGTTGAGGCTTCCTGACTGCTCTCACGCAAACCGTGGCTGTCTGTACACACCTCTTTGGGGTACTCCTGAGTTGTGCGCATGCTCAGTCATTCGGACTGTCGTTAACGCACCGCAGTTTGGCTCGGCAATTTGGTCAAAGTGTGGTCCAAACGTCGGCAAATTTGGAGGTCGAAAAATGTTCCGACGAACTTCAAATTTTGCATGCCCTAAACTCTCTATATTGCGCACTTGTCATAAAAAATTGACAGACTTTCGCCGGGAAATGGCAGAGAAATTTCAAAGTTTAGAAAAAACTGGGTTGAGGCTTCCTGACTGCTCTCACGCAAACCGTGGCTGTCTGTACACACCTCTTTGGGGTACTCCTGAGTTGTGCGCATGCTCAGTCATTCGGACTGTCGTTAACGCACCGCAGTTTGGCTCGGCAATTTGGTCAAAGTGTGGTCCAAACGTCGGCAAATTTGGAGGTCGAAAAATGTTCCGACGAACTTCAAATTTTGCATGCCCTAAACTCTCTATATTGCGCACTTGTCATAACAAAATTGACAGACTTTCGCCGGGAAATGGCAGAGAAATATCAAAGTTTAGAAAAAAATGGGTTGAGGCTTCCTGACTGCTCTCACGCAAACCGTGGCTGTCTGTACACACCTCTTTGGGATACTCCTGAGTTGTGCGCATGCTCAGTCATTCGGACTGTCGTTAACGCACCGCAGTTTGGCTCGGCAATTTGGTCAAAGTGTGGTCCAAACGTCGGCAAATTTGGAGGTCGAAAAATGTTCTGACGAACTTCAAATTTTGCATGCCCTAAACTCTCTATATTGCGCACTTGTCATAACAAATTGACAGACTTTCGCCGGGAAATGGCAGAGAAATTTCAAAGTTTAGAAAAAACTGGGTTGAGGCTTCCTTACTGCTCTCACGCAAACCGTGGCTGTCTGTACACACCTCTTTGGGGTACTCCTGAGTTGTGCGCATGCTCAGTCATTCGGACTGTCGTTAACGCACCGCAGTTTGGCTCGGCAATTTGGTCAAAGTGTGGTCCAAACGTCGGCAAATTTGGAGGTCGAAAAATGTTCCGACGAACTTCAAATTTTGCATGCCCTAAACTCTCTATATTGCGCACTTGTCATAAAAAATTGACAGACTTTCGCCGGGAAATGGCAGAGAAATATCAAAGTTTAGAAAAAACTGGGTTGAGGCTTCCTGACTGCTCTCACGCAAACCGTGGCTGTCTGTACACACCTCTTTGGGGTACTCCTGAGTTGTGCGCATGCTCAGTCATTCGGACTGTCGTTAACGCACCGCAGTTTGGCTCGGCAATTTGGTCAAAGTGTGGTCCAAACGTCGGCAAATTTGGAGGTCGAAAAATGTTCGACGAACTTCAAATTTTGCATGCCCTAAACTCTCTATTTTGCGCACTTGTCATAAAAAATTGACAGACTTTCGCCGGGAAATGGCAGAGAAATTTCAAAGTTTAGAAAAAACTGGGTTGAGGCTTCCTGACTGCTCTCACGCAAACCGTGGCTGTCTGTACACACCTCTTTGGGGTACTCCTGAGTTGTGCGCATGCTCAGTCATTCGGACTGTCGTTAACGCACCGCAGTTTGGCTCGGCAATTTGGTCAAAGTGTGGTCCAAACGTCGGCAAATTTGGAGGTCGAAAAATGTTCCGACGAACTTCAAATTTTGCATGCCCTAAACTCTCTATATTGCCACTTGTCATTAAAAAAATGACAGACTTTCGCCGGGAAATGGCAGAGAAATTTCAAAGTTTAGAAAAAACTGGGTTGAGGCTTCCTGACTGCTCTCACGCAAACCGTGGCTGTCTGTACACACCTCTTTGGGGTACTCCTGAGTTGTGCGCATGCTCAGTCATTCGGACTGTCGTTAACGCACCGCAGTTTGGCTCGGCAATTTGGTCAAAGTGTGGTCCAAACGTCGGCAAATTTGGAGGTCGAAAAATGTTCCGACGAACTTCAAATTTTGCATGCCCTAAACTCTCTATATTGCGCACTTGTCATAAAAAATTGACAGACTTTCGCCGGGAAATGGCAGAGAAATTTCAAAGTTTAGAAAAAAACTGGGTTGAGGCTTCCTGACTGCTCTCACGCAAACCGTGGCTGTCTGTACACACCTCTTTGGGGTACTCCTGAGTTGTGCGCATGCTCAGTCATTCGGACTGTCGTTAACGCACCGCAGTTTGGCTCGGCAATTTGGTCAAAGTGTGGTCCAAACGTCGGCAAATTTGGAGGTCGAAAAATGTTCCGACGAACTTCAAATTTTGCATGCCCTAAACTCTCTATATTGCGCACTTGTCATAAAAAATTGACAGACTTTCGCCGGGAAATGGCAGAGAAATTTCAAAGTTTAGAAAAAACTGGGTTGAGGCTTCCTGACTGCTCTCACGCAAACCGTGGCTGTCTGTACACACCTCTTTGGGGTACTCCTGAGTTGTGCGCATGCTCAGTCATTCGGACTGTCGTTAACGCACCGCAGTTTGGCTCGGCAATTTGGTCAAAGTGTGGTCCAAACGTCGGCAAATTTGGAGGTCGAAAAATGTTCCGACGAACTTCAAATTTTGCATGCCCTAAACTCTCTATATTGCGCACTTGTCATTAAAAATTGACAGACTTTCGCCGGGAAATGGCAGAGAAATTTCAAAGTTTAGAAAAAACTGGGTTGAGGCTTCCTGACTGCTCTCACGCAAACCGTGGCTGTCTGTACACACCTCTTTGGGGTACTCCTGAGTTGTGCGCATGCTCAGTCATTCGGACTGTCGTTAACGCACCGCAGTTTGGCTCGGCAATTTGGTCAAAGTGTGGTCCAAACGTCGGCAAATTTGGAGGTCGAAAAATGTTCCGACGAACTTCAAATTTTGCATGCCCTAAACTCTCTATATTGCGCACTTGTCATAACAAAATTGACAGACTTTCGCCGGGAAATGGCAGAGAAATATCAAAGTTTAGAAAAAACTGGGTTGAGGCTTCCTGACTGCTCTCACGCAAACCGTGGCTGTCTGTACACACCTCTTTGGGATACTCCTGAGTTGTGCGCATGCTCAGTCATTCGGACTGTCGTTAACGCACCGCAGTTTGGCTCGGCAATTTGGTCAAAGTGTGGTCCAAACGTCGGCAAATTTGGAGGTCGAAAAATATTCTGACGAACTTCAAATTTTGCATGCCCTAAACTCTCTATATTGCGCACTTGTCATAACAAATTGACAGACTTTCGCCGGGAAATGGCAGAGAAATTTCAAAGTTTAGAAAAAACTGGGTTGAGGCTTCCTTACTGCTCTCACGCAAACCGTGGCTGTCTGTACACACCTCTTTGGGGTACTCCTGAGTTGTGCGCATGCTCAGTCATTCGGACTGTCGTTAACGCACCGCAGTTTGGCTCGGCAATTTGGTCAAAGTGTGGTCCAAACGTCGGCAAATTTGGAGGTCGAAAAATGTTCCGACGAACTTCAAATTTTGCATGCCCTAAACTCTCTATATTGCGCACTTGTCATAAAAAATTGACAGACTTTCGCCGGGAAATGGCAGAGAAATTTCAAAGTTTAGAAACAACTGGGTTGAGGCTTCCTGACTGCTCTCACGCAAACCGTGGCTGTCTGTACACACCTCTTTGGGGTACTCCTGAGTTGTGCGCATGCTCAGTCATTCGGACTGTCGTTAACGCACCGCAGTTTGGCTCGGCAATTTGGTCAAAGTGTGGTCCAAACGTCGGCAAATTTGGAGGTCGAAAAATGTTCCGACGAACTTCAAATTTTGCATGCCCTAAACTCTCTATATTGCGCACTTGTCATAACAAAATTGACAGACTTTCGCCGGGAAATGGCAGAGAAATATCAAAGTTTAGAAAAAACTGGGTTGAGGCTTCCTGACTGCTCTCACGCAAACCGTGGCTGTCTGTACACACCTCTTTGGGGTACTCCTGAGTTGTGCGCATGCTCAGTCATTCGGACTGTCGTTAACGCACCGCAGTTTGGCTCGGCAATTTGGTCAAAGTGTGGTCCAAACGTCGGCAAATTTGGAGGTCGAAAAATGTTCCGACGAACTTCAAATTTTGCATGCCCTAAACTCTCTATTTTGCGCACTTGTCATAAAAAATTGACAGACTTTCGCCGGGAAATGGCAGAGAAATTTCAAAGTTTAGAAAAAACTGGGTTGAGGCTTCCTGACTGCTCTCACGCAAACCGTGGCTGTCTGTACACACCTCTTTGGGGTACTCCTGAGTTGTGCGCATGCTCAGTCATTCGGACTGTCGTTAACGCACCGCAGTTTGGCTCGGCAATTTGGTCAAAGTGTGGTCCAAACGTCGGCAAATTTGGAGGTCGAAAAATGTTCCGACGAACTTCAAATTTTGCATGCCCTAAACTCTCTATATTGCGCACTTGTCATTAACAAAATTGACAGACTTTCGCCGGGAAATGGCAGAGAAATTTCAAAGTTTAGAAAAAACTGGGTTGAGGCTTCCTGACTGCTCTCACGCAAACCGTGGCTGTCTGTACACACCTCTTTGGGGTACTCCTGAGTTGTGCGCATGCTCAGTCATTCGGACTGTCGTTAACGCACCGCAGTTTGGCTCGGCAATTTGGTCAAAGTGTGGTCCAAACGTCGGCAAATTTGGAGGTCGAAAAATGTTCCGACGACCTTCAAATTTTGCATTCCCTAAACTCTCTATATTGCGCACTTGTCATAAAAAATTGACAGACTTTCGCCGGGAAATGGCAGAGAAATTTCAAAGTTTAGAAAAAAATGGGTTGAGGCTTCCTGACTGCTCTCACGCAAACCGTGGCTGTCTGTACACACCTCTTTGGGGTACTCCTGAGTTGTGCGCATGCTCAGTCATTCGGACTGTCGTTAACGCACCGCAGTTTGGCTCGGCAATTTGGTCAAAGTGTGGTCCAAACGTCGGCAAATTTGGAGGTCGAAAAATGTTCCGACGAACTTCAAATTTTGCATGCCCTAAACTCTCTATATTGCGCACTTGTCATAAAAAATTGACAGACTCTTGCCGGGAAATGGCAGAGAAATTTCAAAGTTTAGAAAAAACTGGGTTGAGGCTTCCTGACTGCTCTCACGCAAACCGTGGCTGTCTGTACACACCTCTTTGGGGTACTCCTGAGTTGTGCGCATGCTCAGTCATTCGGACTGTCGTTAACGCACCGCAGTTTGGCTCGGCAATTTGGTCAAAGTGTGGTCCAAACGTCGGCAAATTTGGAGGTCGAAAAATGTTCCGACGAACTTCAAATTTTGCATGCCCTAAACTCTCTATATTGCGCACTTGTCATAAAAAATTGACAGACTTTCGCCGGGAAATGGCAGAGAAATTTCAAAGTTTAGAAAAAACTGGGTTGAGGCTTCCTGACTGCTCTCACGCAAACCGTGGCTGTCTGTACACACCTCTTTGGGGTACTCCTGAGTTGTGCGCATGCTCAGTCATTCGGACTGTCGTTAACGCACCGCAGTTTGGCTCGGCAATTTGGTCAAAGTGTGGTCCAAACGTCGGCAAATTTGGAGGTCGAAAAATGTTCCGACGAACTTCAAATTTTGCATGCCCTAAACTCTCTATATTGCGCACTTGTCATAAAAAATTGACAGACTTTCGCCGGGAAATGGCAGAGAAATTTCAAAGTTTAGAAAAAACTGGGTTGAGGCTTCCTGACTGCTCTCACGCAAACCGTGGCTGTCTGTACACACCTCTTTGGGGTACTCCTGAGTTGTGCGCATGCTCAGTCATTCGGACTGTCGTTAACGCACCGCAGTTTGGCTCGGCAATTTGGTCAAAGTGTGGTCCAAACGTCGGCAAATTTGGAGGTCGAAAAATGTTCCGACGAACTTCAAATTTTGCATGCCCTAAACTCTCTATTTTGCGCACTTGTCATAAAAAATTGACAGACTTTCGCCAGGAAATGGCAGAGAAATTTCAAAGTTTAGAAAAAACTGGGTTGAGGCTTCCTGACTGCTCTCACGCAAACCGTGGCTGTCTGTACACACCTCTTTGGGGTACTCCTGAGTTGTGCGCATGCTCAGTCATTCGGACTGTCGTTAACGCACCGCAGTTTGGCTCGGCAATTTGTGGTCCAAACGTCGGCAAATTTGGAGGTCGAAAAATGTTCCGACGAACTTCAAATTTTGCATGCCCTAAACTCTCTATATTGCGCACTTGTCATTAAAAAAATTGACAGACTTTCGCCGGGAAATGGCAGAGAAATTTCAAAGTTTAGAAAAAAATGGGTTGAGGCTTCCTGACTGCTCTCACGCAAACCGTGGCTGTCTGTACACACCTCTTTGGGATACTCCTGAGTTGTGCGCATGCTCAGTCATTCGGACTGTCGTTAACGCACCGCAGTTTGGCTCGGCAATTTGGTCAAAGTGTGGTCCAAACGTCGGCAAATTTGGAGGTCGAAAAATATTCTGACGAACTTCAAATTTTGCATGCCCTAAACTCTCTATATTGCGCACTTGTCATAACAAATTGACAGACTTTCGCCGGGAAATGGCAGAGAAATTTCAAAGTTTAGAAAAAACTGGGTTGAGGCTTCCTTACTGCTCTCACGCAAACCGTGGCTGTCTGTACACACCTCTTTGGGGTACTCCTGAGTTGTGCGCATGCTCAGTCATTCGGACTGTCGTTAACGCACCGCAGTTTGGCTCGGCAATTTGGTCAAAGTGTGGTCCAAACGTCGGCAAATTTGGAGGTCGAAAAATGTTCCGACGAACTTCAAATTTTGCATGCCCTAAACTCTCTATATTGCGCACTTGTCATAAAAAATTGACAGACTTTCGCCGGGAAATGGCAGAGAAATTTCAAAGTTTAGAAAAAACTGGGTTGAGGCTTCCTGACTGCTCTCACGCAAACCGTGGCTGTCTGTACACACCTCTTTGGGGTACTCCTGAGTTGTGCGCATGCTCAGTCATTCGGACTGTCGTTAACGCACCGCAGTTTGGCTCGGCAATTTGGTCAAAGTGTGGTCCAAACGTCGGCAAATTTGGAGGTCGAAAAATGTTCCGACGAACTTCAAATTTTGCATGCCCTAAACTCTCTATATTGCGCACTTGTCATAACAAAATTGACAGACTTTCGCCGGGAAATGGCAGAGAAATATCAAAGTTTAGAAAAAACTGGGTTGAGGCTTCCTGACTGCTCTCACGCAAACCGTGGCTGTCTGTACACACCTCTTTGGGGTACTCCTGAGTTGTGCGCATGCTCAGTCATTCGGACTGTCGTTAACGCACCGCAGTTTGGCTCGGCAATTTGGTCAAAGTGTGGTCCAAACGTCGGCAAATTTGGAGGTCGAAAAATGTTCCGACGAACTTCAAATTTTGCATGCCCTAAACTCTCTATTTTGCGCACTTGTCATAAAAAATTGACAGACTTTCGCCGGGAAATGGCAGAGAAATTTCAAAGTTTAGAAAAAACTGGGTTGAGGCTTCCTGACTGCTCTCACGCAAACCGTGGCTGTCTGTACACACCTCTTTGGGGTACTCCTGAGTTGTGCGCATGCTCAGTCATTCGGACTGTCGTTAACGCACCGCAGTTTGGCTCGGCAATTTGGTCAAAGTGTGGTCCAAACGTCGGCAAATTTGGAGGTCGAAAAATGTTCCGACGAACTTCAAATTTTGCATGCCCTAAACTCTCTATATTGCGCACTTGTCATTAAAAAAATTGACAGACTTTCGCCGGGAAATGGCAGAGAAATTTCAAAGTTTAGAAAAAACTGGGTTGAGGCTTCCTGACTGCTCTCACGCAAACCGTGGCTGTCTGTACACACCTCTTTGGGGTACTCCTGAGTTGTGCGCATGCTCAGTCATTCGGACTGTCGTTAACGCACCGCAGTTTGGCTCGGCAATTTGGTCAAAGTGTGGTCCAAACGTCGGCAAATTTGGAGGTCGAAAAATGTTCCGACGAACTTCAAATTTTGCATTCCCTAAACTCTCTATATTGCGCACTTGTCATAAAAAATTGACAGACTTTCGCCGGGAAATGGCAGAGAAATTTCAAAGTTTAGAAAAAAATGGGTTGAGGCTTCCTGACTGCTCTCACGCAAACCGTGGCTGTCTGTACACACCTCTTTGGGGTACTCCTGAGTTGTGCGCATGCTCAGTCATTCGGACTGTCGTTAACGCACCGCAGTTTGGCTCGGCAATTTGGTCAAAGTGTGGTCCAAACGTCGGCAAATTTGGAGGTCGAAAAATGTTCCGACGAACTTCAAATTTTGCATGCCCTAAACTCTCTATATTGCGCACTTGTCATAAAAAATTGACAGACTTTCGCCGGGAAATGGCAGAGAAATTTCAAAGTTTAGAAAAAACTGGGTTGAGGCTTCCTGACTGCTCTCACGCAAACCGTGGCTGTCTGTACACACCTCTTTGGGGTACTCCTGAGTTGTGCGCATGCTCAGTCATTCGGACTGTCGTTAACGCACCGCAGTTTGGCTCGGCAATTTGGTCAAAGTGTGGTCCAAACGTCGGCAAATTTGGAGGTCGAAAAATGTTCCGACGAACTTCAAATTTTGCATGCCCTAAACTCTCTATATTGCGCACTTGTCATAAAAAATTGACAGACTTTCGCCGGGAAATGGCAGAGAAATTTCAAAGTTTAGAAAAAACTGGGTTGAGGCTTCCTGACTGCTCTCACGCAAACCGTGGCTGTCTGTACACACCTCTTTGGGGTACTCCTGAGTTGTGCGCATGCTCAGTCATTCGGACTGTCGTTAACGCACCGCAGTTTGGCTCGGCAATTTGGTCAAAGTGTGGTCCAAACGTCGGCAAATTTGGAGGTCGAAAAATGTTCCGACGAACTTCAAATTTTGCATGCCCTAAACTCTCTATATTGCGCACTTGTCATAAAAAATTGACAGACTTTCGCCGGGAAATGGCAGAGAAATTTCAAAGTTTAGAAAAAACTGGGTTGAGGCTTCCTGACTGCTCTCACGCAAACCGTGGCTGTCTGTACACACCTCTTTGGGGTACTCCTGAGTTGTGCGCATGCTCAGTCATTCGGACTGTCGTTAACGCACCGCAGTTTGGCTCGGCAATTTGGTCAAAGTGTGGTCCAAACGTCGGCAAATTTGGAGGTCGAAAAATGTTCCGACGAACTTCAAATTTTGCATGCCCTAAACTCTCTATTTTGCGCACTTGTCATAAAAAATTGACAGACTTTCGCCAGGAAATGGCAGAGAAATTTCAAAGTTTAGAAAAAACTGGGTTGAGGCTTCCTGACTGCTCTCACGCAAACCGTGGCTGTCTGTACACACCTCTTTGGGGTACTCCTGAGTTGTGCGCATGCTCAGTCATTCGGACTGTCGTTAACGCACCGCAGTTTGGCTCGGCAATTTGGTCAAAGTGTGGTCCAAACGTCGGCAAATTTGGAGGTCGAAAAATGTTCCGACGAACTTCAAATTTTGCATGCCCTAAACTCTCTATATTGCGCACTTGTCATTAAAAAATTGACAGACTTTCGCCGGGAAATGGCAGAGAAATTTCAAAGTTTAGAAAAAAATGGGTTGAGGCTTCCTGACTGCTCTCACGCAAACCGTGGCTGTCTGTACACACCTCTTTGGGGTACTCCTGAGTTGTGCGCATGCTCAGTCATTCGGACTGTCGTTAACGCACCGCAGTTTGGCTCGGCAATTTGGTCAAAGTGTGGTCCAAACGTCGGCAAATTTGGAGGTCGAAAAATGTTCCGACGAACTTCAAATTTTGCATGCCCTAAACTCTCTATATTGCGCACTTGTCATAAAAAATTGACAGACTTTCGCCGGGAAATGGCAGAGAAATTTCAAAGTTTAGAAAAAACTGGGTTGAGGCTTCCTGACTGCTCTCACGCAAACCGTGGCTGTCTGTACACACCTCTTTGGGGTACTCCTGAGTTGTGCGCATGCTCAGTCTTTCGGACTGTCGTTAACGCACCGCAGTTTGGCTCGGCAATTTGGTCAAAGTGTGGTCCAAACGTCGGCAAATTTGGAGGTCGAAAAATGTTCCGACGAACTTCAAATTTTGCATGCCCTAAACTCTCTATATTGCGCACTTGTCATAAAAAATTGACAGACTTTCGCCGGGAAATGGCAGAGAAATTTCAAAGTTTAGAAAAAACTGGGTTGAGGCTTCCTGACTGCTCTCACGCAAACCGTGGCTGTCTGTACACACCTCTTTGGGGTACTCCTGAGTTGTGCGCATGCTCAGTCATTCGGACTGTCGTTAACGCACCGCAGTTTGGCTCGGCAATTTGGTCAAAGTGTGGTCCAAACGTCGGCAAATTTGGAGGTCGAAAAATGTTCCGACGAACTTCAAATTTTGCATGCCCTAAACTCTCTATATTGCGCACTTGTCATAAAAAATTGACAGACTTTCGCCGGGAAATGGCAGAGAAATTATAAAGTTTAGAAAAAACTGGGTTGAGGCTTCCTGACTGCTCTCACGCAAACCGTGGCTGTCTGTACACACCTCTTTGGTGTACTCCTGAGTTGTGCGCATGCTCAGTCATTCGGACTGTCGTTGACGCACCGCAGTTTGGCTCGGCAATTTGGTCAAAGTGTGGTCCAAACGTCGGCAAATTTGGAGGTCGAAAAATGTTCCGACGAACTTCAAATTTTGCATGCCCTAAACTCTCTATATTGCGCACTTGTCATAAAAAAATGACAGACTTTCGCCGGGAAATGGCAGAGAAATTTCAAAGTTTAGAAAAAACTGGGTTGAGGCTTCCTGACTGCTCTCACGCAAACCGTGGCTGTCTGTACACACCTCTTTGGGGTACTCCTGAGTTGTGCGCATGCTCAGTCATTCGGACTGTCGTTAACGCACCGCAGTTTGGCTCGGCAATTTGGTCAAAGTGTGGTCCAAACGTCGGCAAATTTGGAGGTCGAAAAATGTTCCGACGAACTTCAAATTTTGCATGCCCTAAACTCTCTATATTGCGCACTTGTCATAAAAAATTGACAGACTTTCGCCGGGAAATGGCAGAGAAATTTCAAAGTTTAGAAAAAACTGGGTTGAGGCTTCCTGACTGCTCTCACGCAAACCGTGGCTGTCTGTACACACCTCTTTGGGGTACTCCTGAGTTGTGCGCATGCTCAGTCATTCGGACTGTCGTTAACGCACCGCAGTTTGGCTCGGCAATTTGGTCAAAGTGTGGTCCAAACGTCGGCAAATTTGGAGGTCGAAAAATGTTCCGACGAACTTCAAATTTTGCATGCCCTAAACTCTCTATATTGCGCACTTGTCATAAAAAATTGACAGACTTTCGCCGGGAAATGGCAGAGAAATTTCAAAGTTTAGAAAAAACTGGGTTGAGGCTTCCTGACTGCTCTCACGCAAACCGTGGCTGTCTGTACACACCTCTTTGGGGTACTCCTGAGTTGTGCGCATGCTCAGTCATTCGGACTGTCGTTAACGCACCGCAGTTTGGCTCGGCAATTTGGTCAAAGTGTGGTCCAAACGTCGGCAAATTTGGAGGTCGAAAAATGTTCCGACGAGCTTCAAATTTTGCATGCCCTAAACTCTCTATATTGCGCACTTGTCATAAAAAATTGACAGACTTTCGCCGGGAAATGGCAGAGAAATTTCAAAGTTTAGAAAAAACTGGGTTGAGGCTTCCTGACTGCTCTCACGCAAACCGTGGCTGTCTGTACACACCTCTTTGGGGTACTCCTGAGTTGTGCGCATGCTCAGTCATTCGGACTGTCGTTAACGCACCGCAGTTTGGCTCGGCAATTTGGTCAAAGTGTGGTCCAAACGTCGGCAAATTTGGAGGTCGAAAAATGTTCCGACGAACTTCAAATTTTGCATGCCCTAAACTCTCTATATTGCGCACTTGTCATAAAAAATTGACAGACTTTCGCCGGGAAATGGCAGAGAAATTTCAAAGTTTAGAAAAAACTGGGTTGAGGCTTCCTGACTGCTCTCACGCAAACCGTGGCTGTCTGTACACACCTCTTTGGGGTACTCCTGAGTTGTGCGCATGCTCAGTCATTCGGACTGTCGTTAACGCACCGCAGTTTGGCTCGGCAATTTGGTCAAAGTGTGGTCCAAACGTCGGCAAATTTGGAGGTCGAAAAATGTTCCGACGAACTTCAAATTTTGCATGCCCTAAACTCTCTATATTGCGCACTTGTCATAAAAAATTGACAGACTTTCGCCGGGAAATGGCAGAGAAATTTCAAAGTTTAGAAAAAACTGGGTTGAGGCTTCCTGACTGCTCTCACGCAAACCGTGGCTGTCTGTACACACCTCTTTGGGGTACTCCTGAGTTGTGCGCATGCTCAGTCATTCGGACTGTCGTTAACGCACCGCAGTTTGGCTCGGCAATTTGGTCAAAGTGTGGTCCAAACGTCGGCAAATTTGGAGGTCGAAAAATGTTCCGACGAACTTCAAATTTTGCATGCCCTAAACTCTCTATATTGCGCACTTGTCATAAAAAATTGACAGACTTTCGCCGGGAAATGGCAGAGAAATTTCAAAGTTTAGAAAAAACTGGGTTGAGGCTTCCTGACTGCTCTCACGCAAACCGTGACTGTCTGTACACACCTCTTTGGGGTACTCCTGAGTTGTGCGCATGCTCAGTCATTCGGACTGTCGTTAACGCACCGCAGTTTGGCTCGGCAATTTGGTCAAAGTGTGGTCCAAACGTCGGCAAATTTGGAGGTCGAAAAATGTTCCGACGAACTTCAAATTTTGCATGCCCTAAACTCTCTATATTGCGCACTTGTCATAAAAAATTGACAGACTTTCGCCGGGAAATGGCAGAGAAATTTCAAAGTTTAGAAAAAACTGGGTTGAGGCTTCCTGACTGCTCTCACGCAAACCGTGGCTGTCTGTACACACCTCTTTGGGGTACTCCTGAGTTGTGCGCATGCTCAGTCATTCGGACTGTCGTTAACGCACCGCAGTTTGGCTCGGCAATTTGGTCAAAGTGTGGTCCAAACGTCGGCAAATTTGGAGGTCGAAAAATGTTCCGACGAACTTCAAATTTTGCATGCCCTAAACTCTCTATATTGCGCACTTGTCATAACAAAATTGACAGACTTTCGCCGGGAAATGGCAGAGAAATATCAAAGTTTAGAAAAAACTGGGTTGAGGCTTCCTGACTGCTCTCACGCAAACCGTGGCTGTCTGTACACACCTCTTTGGGGTACTCCTGAGTTGTGCGCATGCTCAGTCATTCGGACTGTCGTTAACGCACCGCAGTTTGGCTCGGCAATTTGGTCAAAGTGTGGTCCAAACGTCGGCAAATTTGGAGGTCGAAAAATGTTCCGACGAACTTCAAATTTTGCATGCCCTAAACTCTCTATATTGCGCACTTGTCATAAAAAATTGACAGACTTTCGCCGGGAAATGGCAGAGAAATTTCAAAGTTTAGAAAAAAATGGGTTGAGGCTTCCTGACTGCTCTCACGCAAACCGTGGCTGTCTGTACACACCTCTTTGGGGTACTCCTGAGTTGTGCGCATGCTCAGTCATTCGGACTGTCGTTAACGCACCGCAGTTTGGCTCGGCAATTTGGTCAAAGTGTGGTCCAAACGTCGGCAAATTTGGAGGTCGAAAAATGTTCCGACGAACTTCAAATTTTGCATGCCCTAAACTCTCTATATTGCGCACTTGTCATAAAAAATTGACAGACTTTCGCCGGGAAATGGCAGAGAAATTTCAAAGTTTAGAAAAAACTGGGTTGAGGCTTCCTGACTGCTCTCACGCAAACCGTGGCTGTCTGTACACACCTCTTTGGGGTACTCCTGAGTTGTGCGCATGCTCAGTCATTCGGACTGTCGTTAACGCACCGCAGTTTGGCTCGGCAATTTGGTCAAAGTGTGGTCCAAACGTCGGCAAATTTGGAGGTCGAAAAATGTTCCGACGAACTTCAAATTTTGCATGCCCTAAACTCTCTATATTGCGCACTTGTCATAAAAAATTGACAGACTTTCGCCGGGAAATGGCAGAGAAATTTCAAAGTTTAGAAAAAACTGGGTTGAGGCTTCCTGACTGCTCTCACGCAAACCGTGGCTGTCTGTACACACCTCTTTGGGGTACTCCTGAGTTGTGCGCATGCTCAGTCATTCGGACTGTCGTTAACGCACCGCAGTTTGGCTCGGCAATTTGGTCAAAGTGTGGTCCAAACGTCGGCAAATTTGGAGGTCGAAAAATGTTCCGACGAACTTCAAATTTTGCATGCCCTAAACTCTCTATATTGCGCACTTGTCATAAAAAAATTGACAGACTTTCGCCGGGAAATGGCAGAGAAATTTCAAAGTTTAGAAAAAACTGGGTTGAGGCTTCCTGACTGCTCTCACGCAAACCGTGGCTGTCTGTACACACCTCTTTGGGGTACTCCTGAGTTGTGCGCATGCTCAGTCATTCGGACTGTCGTTAACGCACCGCAGTTTGGCTCGGCAATTTGGTCAAAGTGTGGTCCAAACGTCGGCAAATTTGGAGGTCGAAAAATGTTCCGACGAACTTCAAATTTTGCATGCCCTAAACTCTCTATATTGCGCACTTGTCATAAAAAATTGACAGACTTTCGCCGGGAAATGGCAGAGAAATTTCAAAGTTTAGAAAAAAAACTGGGTTGAGGCTTCCTGACTGCTCTCACGCAAACCGTGGCTGTCTGTACACACCTCTTTGGGGTACTCCTGAGTTGTGCGCATGCTCAGTCATTCGGACTGTCGTTAACGCACCGCAGTTTGGCTCGGCAATTTGGTCAAAGTGTGGTCCAAACGTCGGCAAATTTGGAGGTCGAAAAATGTTCCGACGAACTTCAAATTTTGCATGCCCTAAACTCTCTAAATTGCGCACTTGTCATAAAAAATTGACAGACTTTCGCCGGGAAATGGCAGAGAAATTTAAAAGTTTAGAAAAAACTGGGTTGAGGCTTCCTGACTGCTCTCACGCAAACCGTGGCTGTCTGTACACACCTCTTTGGGGTACTCCTGAGTTGTGCGCATGCTCAGTCATTCGGACTGTCGTTAACGCACCGCAGTTTGGCTCGGCAATTTGGTCAAAGTGTGGTCCAAACGTCGGCAAATTTGGAGGTCGAAAAATGTTCCGACGAACTTCAAATTTTGCATGCCCTAAACTCTCTATATTGCGCACTTGTCATACAAAAATTGACAGACTTTCGCCGGGAAATGGCAGAGAAATTTCAAAGTTTAGAAAAAACTGGGTTGAGGCTTCCTGACTGCTCTCACGCAAACCGTGGCTGTCTGTACACACCTCTTTGGGGTACTCCTGAGTTGTGCGCATGCTCAGTCATTCGGACTGTCGTTAACGCACCGCAGTTTGGCTCGGCAATTTGGTCAAAGTGTGGTCCAAACGTCGGCAAATTTGGAGGTCGAAAAATGTTCCGACGAACTTCAAATTTTGCATGCCCTAAACTCTCTATATTGCGCACTTGTCATAAAAAATTGACAGACTTTCGCCGGGAAATGGCAGAGAAATTTCAAAGTTTAGAAAAAAAACTGGGTTGAGGCTTCCTGACTGCTCTCACGCAAACCGTGGCTGTCTGTACACACCTCTTTGGGGTACTCCTGAGTTGTGCGCATGCTCAGTCATTCCGACTGTCGTTAACGCACCGCAGTTTGGCTCGGCAATTTGGTCAAAGTGTGGTCCAAACGTCGGCAAATTTGGAGGTCGAAAAATGTTCCGACGAACTTCAAATTTTGCATGCCCTAAACTCTCTATATTGCGCACTTGTCATAAAAAATTGACAGACTTTCGCCGGGAAATGGCAGAGAAATTTGAAAAAGTTTAGAAAAAACTGGGTTGAGGCTTCCTGACTGCTCTCACGCAAACCGTGGCTGTCTGTACACACCTCTTTGGGGTACTCCTGAGTTGTGCGCATGCTCAGTCATTCGGACTGTCGTTAACGCACCGCAGTTTGGCTCGGCAATTTGGTCAAAGTGTGGTCCAAACGTCGGCAAATTTGGAGGTCGAAAAATGTTCCGACGAACTTCAAATTTTGCATGCCCTAAACTCTCTATATTGCGCACTTGTCATAAAAAATTGACAGACTTTCGCCGGGAAATGGCAGAGAAATTTCAAAGTTTAGAAAAAACTGGGTTGAGGCTTCCTGACTGCTCTCACGCAAACCGTGGCTGTCTGTACACACCTCTTTGGGGTACTCCTGAGTTGTGCGCATGCTCAGTCATTCGGACTGTCGTTAACGCACCGCAGTTTGGCTCGGCAATTTGGTCAAAGTGTGGTCCAAACGTCGGCAAATTTGGAGGTCGAAAAATGTTCCGACGAACTTCAAATTTTGCATGCCCTAAAACTCTCTATATTGCGCACTTGTCATAAAAAAATTGACAGACTTTCGCCGGGAAATGGCAGAGAAATTTCAAAGTTTAGAAAAAACTGGGTTGAGGCTTCCTGACTGCTCTCACGCAAACCGTGGCTGTCTGTACACACCTCTTTGGGGTACTCCTGAGTTGTGCGTATGCTCAGTCATTCGGACTGTCGTTAACGCACCGCAGTTTGGCTCGGCAATTTGGTCAAAGTGTGGTCCAAACGTCGGCAAATTTGGAGGTCGAAAAATGTTCCGACGAACTTCAAATTTTGCATGCAGAGAAATTTCAAAGTTTAGAAAAAACTGGGTTGAGGCTTCCTGACTGCTCTCACGCAAACCGTGGCTGTCTGTACACACCTCTTTGGGGTACTCCTGAGTTGTGCGCATGCTCAGTCATTCGGACTGTCGTTAACGCACCGCAGTTTGGCTCGGCAATTTGGTCAAAGTGTGGTCCAAACGTCGGCAAATTTGGAGGTCGAAAAATGTTCCGACGAACTTCAAATTTTGCATGCCCCAAACTCTCTATATTGCGCACTTTTCATAAAAAATTGACAGACTTTCGCCGGGAAATGGCAGAGAAATTTCAAAGTTTAGAAAAAACTGGGTTGAGGCTTCCTGACTGCTCTCACGCAAACCGTGGCTGTCTGTACACACCTCTTTGGGGTACTCCTGAGTTGTGCGCATGCTCAGTCATTCGGACTGTCGTTAACGCACCGCAGTTTGGCTCGGCAATTTGGTCAAAGTGTGGTCCAAACGTCGGCAAATTTGGAGGTCGAAAAATGTTCCGACGAACTTCAAATTTTGCATGCAGAGAAATTTCAAAGTTTAGAAAAAACTGGGTTGAGGCTTCCTGACTGCTCTCACGCAAACCGTGGCTGTCTGTACACACCTCTTTGGGGTACTCCTGAGTTGTGCGCATGCTCAGTCATTCGGACTGTCGTTAACGCACCGCAGTTTGGCTCGGCAATTTGGTCAAAGTGTGGTCCAAACGTCGGCAAATTTGGAGGTCGAAAAATGTTCCGACGAACTTCAAATTTTGCATGCCCTAAAATCTCTATATTGCGCACTTGTCATAAAAAATTGACAGACTTTCGCCGGGAAATGGCAGAGAAATTTCAAAGTTTAGAAAAAACTGGGTTGAGGCTTCCTGACTGCTCTCACGCAAACCGTGGCTGTCTGTACACACCTCTTTGGGGTACTCCTGAGTTGTGCGCATGCTCAGTCATTCGGACTGTCGTTAACGCACCGCAGTTTGGCTCGGCAATTTGGTCAAAGTGTGGTCCAAACGTCGGCAAATTTGGAGGTCGAAAAATGTTCCGACGAACTTCAAATTTTGCATGCAGAGAAATTTCAAAGTTTAGAAAAAACTGGGTTGAGGCTTCCTGACTGCTCTCACGCAAACCGTGGCTGTCTGTACACACCTCTTTGGGGTACTCCTGAGTTGTGCGCATGCTCAGTCATTCGGACTGTCGTTAACGCACCGCAGTTTGGCTCGGCAATTTGGTCAAAGTGTGGTCCAAACGTCGGCAAATTTGGAGGTCGAAAAATGTTCCGACGAACTTCAAATTTTGCATGCCCCAAACTCTCTATATTGCGCACTTTTCATAAAAAATTGACAGACTTTCGCCGGGAAATGGCAGAGAAATTTCAAAGTTTAGAAAAAACTGGGTTGAGGCTTCCTGACTGCTCTCACGCAAACCGTGGCTGTCTGTACACACCTCTTTGGGGTACTCCTGAGTTGTGCGCATGCTCAGTCATTCGGACTGTCGTTAACGCACCGCAGTTTGGCTCGGCAATTTGGTCAAAGTGTGGTCCAAACGTCGGCAAATTTGGAGGTCGAAAAATGTTCCGACAAACTTCAAATTTTGCATGCCCTAAACTCTCTATATTGCGCACTTGTCATAAAAAATTGACAGACTTTCGCCGGGAAATGGCAGAGAAATTTCAAAGTTTAGAAAAAACTGGGTTGAGGCTTCCTGACTGCTCTCACGCAAACCGTGGCTGTCTGTACACACCTCTTTGGGGTACTCCTGAGTTGTGCGCATGCTCAGTCATTCGGACTGTCGTTAACGCACCGCAGTTTGGCTCGGCAATTTGGTCAAAGTGTGGTCCAAACGTCGGCAAATTTGGAGGTCGAAAAATGTTCCGACGAACTTCAAATTTTGCATGCCCTAAACTCTCTATATTGCGCACTTGTCATAAAAAATTGACAGACTTTCGCCGGGAAATGGCAGAGAAATTTCAAAGTTTAGAAAAAACTGGGTTGAGGCTTCCTGACTGCTCTCACGCAAACCGTGGCTGTCTGTACACACCTCTTTGGGGTACTCCTGAGTTGTGCGCATGCTCAGTCATTCGGACTGTCGTTAACGCACCGCAGTTTGGCTCGGCAATTTGGTCAAAGTGTGGTCCAAACGTCGGCAAATTTGGAGGTCGAAAAATGTTCCGACGAACTTCAAATTTTGCATGCCCTAAAACTCTCTATATTGCGCACTTGTCATAAAAAAATTGACAGACTTTCGCCGGGAAATGGCAGAGAAATTTCAAAGTTTAGAAAAAACTGGGTTGAGGCTTCCTGACTGCTCTCACGCAAACCGTGGCTGTCTGTACACACCTCTTTGGGGTACTCCTGAGTTGTGCGTATGCTCAGTCATTCGGACTGTCGTTAACGCACCGCAGTTTGGCTCGGCAATTTGGTCAAAGTGTGGTCCAAACGTCGGCAAATTTGGAGGTCGAAAAATGTTCCGACGAACTTCAAATTTTGCATGCAGAGAAATTTCAAAGTTTAGAAAAAACTGGGTTGAGGCTTCCTGACTGCTCTCACGCAAACCGTGGCTGTCTGTACACACCTCTTTGGGGTACTCCTGAGTTGTGCGCATGCTCAGTCATTCGGACTGTCGTTAACGCACCGCAGTTTGGCTCGGCAATTTGGTCAAAGTGTGGTCCAAACGTCGGCAAATTTGGAGGTCGAAAAATGTTCCGACGAACTTCAAATTTTGCATGCCCCAAACTCTCTATATTGCGCACTTTTCATAAAAAATTGACAGACTTTCGCCGGGAAATGGCAGAGAAATTTCAAAGTTTAGAAAAAACTGGGTTGAGGCTTCCTGACTGCTCTCACGCAAACCGTGGCTGTCTGTACACACCTCTTTGGGGTACTCCTGAGTTGTGCGCATGCTCAGTCATTCGGACTGTCGTTAACGCACCGCAGTTTGGCTCGGCAATTTGGTCAAAGTGTGGTCCAAACGTCGGCAAATTTGGAGGTCGAAAAATGTTCCGACGAACTTCAAATTTTGCATGCAGAGAAATTTCAAAGTTTAGAAAAAACTGGGTTGAGGCTTCCTGACTGCTCTCACGCAAACCGTGGCTGTCTGTACACACCTCTTTGGGGTACTCCTGAGTTGTGCGCATGCTCAGTCATTCGGACTGTCGTTAACGCACCGCAGTTTGGCTCGGCAATTTGGTCAAAGTGTGGTCCAAACGTCGGCAAATTTGGAGGTCGAAAAATGTTCCGACGAACTTCAAATTTTGCATGCCCTAAAATCTCTATATTGCGCACTTGTCATAAAAAATTGACAGACTTTCGCCGGGAAATGGCAGAGAAATTTCAAAGTTTAGAAAAAACTGGGTTGAGGCTTCCTGACTGCTCTCACGCAAACCGTGGCTGTCTGTACACACCTCTTTGGGGTACTCCTGAGTTGTGCGCATGCTCAGTCATTCGGACTGTCGTTAACGCACCGCAGTTTGGCTCGGCAATTTGGTCAAAGTGTGGTCCAAACGTCGGCAAATTTGGAGGTCGAAAAATGTTCCGACGAACTTCAAATTTTGCATGCAGAGAAATTTCAAAGTTTAGAAAAAACTGGGTTGAGGCTTCCTGACTGCTCTCACGCAAACCGTGGCTGTCTGTACACACCTCTTTGGGGTACTCCTGAGTTGTGCGCATGCTCAGTCATTCGGACTGTCGTTAACGCACCGCAGTTTGGCTCGGCAATTTGGTCAAAGTGTGGTCCAAACGTCGGCAAATTTGGAGGTCGAAAAATGTTCCGACGAACTTCAAATTTTGCATGCCCCAAACTCTCTATATTGCGCACTTTTCATAAAAAATTGACAGACTTTCGCCGGGAAATGGCAGAGAAATTTCAAAGTTTAGAAAAAACTGGGTTGAGGCTTCCTGACTGCTCTCACGCAAACCGTGGCTGTCTGTACACACCTCTTTGGGGTACTCCTGAGTTGTGCGCATGCTCAGTCATTCGGACTGTCGTTAACGCACCGCAGTTTGGCTCGGCAATTTGGTCAAAGTGTGGTCCAAACGTCGGCAAATTTGGAGGTCGAAAAATGTTCCGACAAACTTCAAATTTTGCATGCCCTAAACTCTCTATATTGCGCACTTGTCATAAAAAATTGACAGACTTTCGCCGGGAAATGGCAGAGAAATTTCAAAGTTTAGAAAAAACTGGGTTGAGGCTTCCTGACTGCTCTCACGCAAACCGTGGCTGTCTGTACACACCTCTTTGGGGTACTCCTGAGTTGTGCGCATGCTCAGTCATTCGGACTGTCGTTAACGCACCGCAGTTTGGCTCGGCAATTTGGTCAAAGTGTGGTCCAAACGTCGGCAAATTTGGAGGTCGAAAAATGTTCCGACGAACTTCAAATTTTGCATGCCCTAAACTCTCTATATTGCGCACTTGTCATACAAAATTGACAGACTTTCGCCGGGAAATGGCAGAGAAATTTCAAAGTTTAGAAAAAACTGGGTTGAGGCTTCCTGACTGCTCTCACGCAAACCGTGGCTGTCTGTACACACCTCTTTGGGGTACTCCTGAGTTGTGCGCATGCTCAGTCATTCGGACTGTCGTTAACGCACCGCAGTTTGGCTCGGCAATTTGGTCAAAGTGTGGTCCAAACGTCGGCAAATTTGGAGGTCGAAAAATGTTCCGACGAACTTCAAATTGTGCATGCCCTAAACTCTCTATATTGCGCACTTGTCATAAAAAATTGACAGACTTTCGCCGGGAAATGGCAGAGAAATTTCAAAGTTTAGAAAAAACTGGGTTGAGGCTTCCTGACTGCTCTCACGCAAACCGTGGCTGTCTGTACACACCTCTTTGGCGTACTCCTGAGTTGTGCGCATGCTCAGTCATTCGGACTGTCGTTAACGCACCGCAGTTTGGCTCGGCAATTTGGTCAAAGTGTGGTCCAAACGTCGGCAAATTTGGAGGTCGAAAAATGTTCCGACGAACTTCAAATTTTGCATGCCCTAAACTCTCTATATTGCGCACTTGTCATAAAAAATTGACAGACTTTCGCCGGGAAATGGCAGAGAAATTTCAAAGTTTAGAAAAAAACTGGGTTGAGGCTTCCTGACTGCTCTCACGCAAACCGTGGCTGTCTGTACACACCTCTTTGGGGTACTCCTGAGTTGTGCGAATGCTCAGTCATTCGGACTGTCGTTAACGCACCGCAGTTTGGGGCGGTCGGGTTGGCGTACGGGTTCTTTCCAAAGGACTACCCTTGCACATAGGTAGTTTGGAGGAGTTTTTCGCGGAATCCCGTGATGTCCTGGAACGTTGCTCAATGATGGAGTAACCAGTACGTACGTCACGGGGAACGCCGATACAATTTTGGAACACGATTGGATCCGAGTCTGCGGTCTTGATTCTTCCAGACCTGGACTGGTGACGATTGTGGTTTTATGAGGATGTACCTGTGGTGCTTCTCGAAGGATATGACCTGATACTCGGACACGATTGGTGATGATTGTGATGGAGAATACTCGCCGGATAATGACCTGGATTGGCAACGACAACGAATGAGGAAATTTGGTGGATAAATGACCTGGACTGGCAACGACAACGAATGAGGAAATTTGGCAATAACGGCAAACAATTGGTGGATAAATACCTGGACTGGCAACGACTACGAATGAGGAAATTTGGCAATAACGGCGAACGCTTAGTGGATAAATGACCTGGACTGGCAACGACTACGAATGAGGAAATTTGGCAATAACGGCGAACGCTTAGTGGATAAATGACCTGGACTGGCAACGACAACGGCTGAAGCACTGGTTCTATCGGTAACAACGTTGGACTGGTTAGCGTGTTTTATTCGGACGAATAAAACATTTTAGAAATCGGCAATTTGGTCAAAGTGTGGTCCAAACGTCGGCAAATTTGGAGGTCGAAAAATGTTCCGACGAACTTCAAATTTTGCATGCAGAGAAATTTCAAAGTTTAGAAAAAACTGGGTTGAGGCTTCCTGACTGCTCTCACGCAAACCGTGGCTGTCTGTACACACCTCTTTGGGGTACTCCTGAGTTGTGCGCATGCTCAGTCATTCGGACTGTCGTTAACGCACCGCAGTTTGGCTCGGCAATTTGGTCAAAGTGTGGTCCAAACGTCGGCAAATTTGGAGGTCGAAAAATGTTCCGACGAACTTCAAATTTTGCATGCCCCAAACTCTCTATATTGCGCACTTTTCATAAAAAATTGACAGACTTTCGCCGGGAAATGGCAGAGAAATTTCAAAGTTTAGAAAAAACTGGGTTGAGGCTTCCTGACTGCTCTCACGCAAACCGTGGCTGTCTGTACACACCTCTTTGGGGTACTCCTGAGTTGTGCGCATGCTCAGTCATTCGGACTGTCGTTAACGCACCGCAGTTTGGCTCGGCAATTTGGTCAAAGTGTGGTCCAAACGTCGGCAAATTTGGAGGTCGAAAAATGTTCCGACGAACTTCAAATTTTGCATGCCCCAAACTCTCTATATTGCGCACTTTTCATAAAAAATTGACAGACTTTCGCCGGGAAATGGCAGAGAAATTTCAAAGTTTAGAAAAAACTGGGTTGAGGCTTCCTGACTGCACTCACGCAAACCGTGGCTGTCTGTACACACCTCTTTGGGGTACTCCTGAGTTGTGCGCATGCTCAGTCATTCGGACTGTCGTTAACGCACCGCAGTTTGGCTCGGCAATTTGGTCAAAGTGTGGTCCAAACGTCGGCAAATTTGGAGGTCGAAAAATGTTCCGACAAACTTCAAATTTTGCATGCCCTAAACTCTCTATATTGCGCACTTGTCATAAAAAATTGACAGACTTTCGCCGGGAAATGGCAGAGAAATTTCAAAGTTTAGAAAAAACTGGGTTGAGGCTTCCTGACTGCTCTCACGCAAACCGTGGCTGTCTGTACACACCTCTTTGGGGTACTCCTGAGTTGTGCGCATGCTCAGTCATTCGGACTGTCGTTAACGCACCGCAGTTTGGCTCGGCAATTTGGTCAAAGTGTGGTCCAAACGTCGGCAAATTTGGAGGTCGAAAAATGTTCCGACGAACTTCAAATTGTGCATGCCCTAAACTCTCTATATTGCGCACTTGTCATACAAAATTGACAGACTTTCGCCGGTAAATGGCAGAGAAATTTCAAAGTTTAGAAAAAACTGGGTTGAGGCTTCCTGACTGCTCTCACGCAAACCGTGGCTGTCTGTACACACCTCTTTGGGGTACTCCTGAGTTGTGCGCATGCTCAGTCATTCGGACTGTCGTTAACGCACCGCAGTTTGGCTCGGCAATTTGGTCAAAGTGTGGTCCAAACGTCGGCAAATTTGGAGGTCGAAAAATGTTCCGACGAACTTCAAATTTTGCATGCCCTAAACTCTCTATATTGCGCACTTGTCATAAAAAATTGACAGACTTTCTCCGGGAAATGGCAGAGAAATTTCAAAGTTTAGAAAAAACTGGGTTGAGGCTTCCTGACTGCTCTCATGCAAACCGTGGCTGTCTGTACACACCTCTTTGGCGTACTCCTGAGTTGTGCGCATGCTCAGTCATTCGGACTGTCGTTAACGCACCGCAGTTTGGCTCGGCAATTTGGTCAAAGTGTGGTCCAAACGTCGGCAAATTTGGAGGTCGAAAAATGTTCCGACGAACTTCAAATTTTGCATGCCCTAAACTCTCTATATTGCGCACTTGTCATAAAAAATTGACAGACTTTCGCCGGGAAATGGCAGAGAAATTTCAAAGTTTAGAAAAAAACTGGGTTGAGGCTTCCTGACTGCTCTCACGCAAACCGTGGCTGTCTGTACACACCTCTTTGGGGTACTCCTGAGTTGTGCGCATGCTCAGTCATTCGGACTGTCGTTAACGCACCGCAGTTTGGCTCGGCAATTTGGTCAAAGTGTGGTCCAAACGTCGGCAAATTTGGAGGTCGAAAAATGTTCCGACGAACTTCAAATTTTGCATGCCCTAAACTCTCTATATTGCACACTTGTCATAAAAAATTGACAGACTTTCGCCGGGAAATGGCAGAGAAATTTCAAAGTTTAGAAAAAACTGGGTTGAGGCTTCCTGACTGCTCTCACGCAAACCGTGGCTGTCTGTACACACCTCTTTGGGGTACTCCTGAGTTGTGCGCATGCTCAGTCATTCGGACTGTCGTTAACGCACCGCAGTTTGGCTCGGCAATTTGGTCAAAGTGTGGTCCAAACGTCGGCAAATTTGGAGGTCGAAAAATGTTCCGACGAACTTCAAATTTTGTAGCCCTAAACTCTCTATATTGCGCACTTGTCATAACAAAATGACAGACTTTCGCCGGGAAATGGCAGAGAAATTTCAAAGTTTAGAAAAAAACTGGGTTGAGGCTTCCTGACTGCTCTCACGCAAACCGTGGCTGTCTGTACACACCTCTTTGGGGTACTCCTGAGTTGTGCGCATGCTCAGTCATTCGGACTGTCGTTAACGCACCGCAGTTTGGCTCGGCAATTTGGTCAAAGTGTGGTCCAAACGTCGGCAAATTTGGAGGTCGAAAAATGTTCCGACGAACTTCAAATTTTGCATGCCCTAAACTCTCTATATTGCACACTTGTCATAAAAAAATGACAGACTTTCGCCGGGAAATGGCAGAGAAATTTCAAAGTTTAGAAAAAACTGGGTTGAGGCTTCCTGACTGCTCTCACGCAAACCGTGGCTGTCTGTACACACCTCTTTGGGGTACTCCTGAGTTGTGCGCATGCTCAGTCATTCGGACTGTCGTTAACGCACCGCAGTTTGGCTCGGCAATTTGGTCAAAGTGTGGTCCAAACGTCGGCAAATTTGGAGGTCGAAAAATGTTCCGACGAACTTCAAATTTTGCATGCCCTAAACTCTCTATATTGCGCACTTGTCATAAAAAATTGACAGACTTTCGCCGGGAAATGGCACAGAAATTTCAAAGTTTAGAAAAAACTGGGTTGAGGCTTCCTGACTGCTCTTACGCAAACCGTGGCTGTCTGTACACACCTCTTTGGGGTACTCCTGAGTTGTGCGCATGCTCAGTCATTCGGACTGTCGTTAACGCACCGCAGTTTGGCTCGGCAATTTGGTCAAAGTGTGGTCCAAACGTCGGCAAATTTGGAGGTCGAAAAATGTTCCGACGAACTTCAAATTTTGCATGCCCTAAACTCTCTATATTGCACACTTGTCATAAAAAATTGACAGACTTTCGCCGGGAAATGGCAGAGAAATTTCAAAGTTTAGAAAAAACTGGGTTGAGGCTTCCTGACTGCTCTCACGCAAACCGTGGCTGTCTGTACACACCTCTTTGGGGTACTCCTGAGTTGTGCGCATGCTCAGTCATTCGGACTGTCGTTAACGCACCGCAGTTTGGCTCGGCAATTTGGTCAAAGTGTGGTCCAAACGTCGGCAAATTTGGAGGTCGAAAAATGTTCCGACGAACTTCAAATTTTGCATGCCCTAAACTCTCTATATTGCACACTTGTCATAAAAAATTGACAGACTTTCGCCGGGAAATGGCAGAGAAATTTCAAAGTTTAGAAAAAACTGGGTTGAGGCTTCCTGACTGCTCTCACGCAAACCGTGGCTGTCTGTACACACCTCTTTGGGGTACTCCTGAGTTGTGCGCATGCTCAGTCATTCGGACTGTCGTTAACGCACCGCAGTTTGGCTCGGCAATTTGGTCAAAGTGTGGTCCAAACGTCGGCAAATTTGGAGGTCGAAAAATGTTCCGACGAACTTCAAATTTTGCATGCCCTAAACTCTCTATATTGCACACTTGTCATAAAAAATTGACAGACTTTCGCCGGGAAATGGCAGAGAAATTTCAAAGTTTAGAAAAAACTGGGTTGAGGCTTCCTGACTGCTCTCACGCAAACCGTGGCTGTCTGTACACACCTCTTTGGGGTACTCCTGAGTTGTGCGCATGCTCAGTCATTCGGACTGTCGTTAACGCACCGCAGTTTGGCTCGGCAATTTGGTCAAAGTGTGGTCCAAACGTCGGCAAATTTGGAGGTCGAAAAATGTTCCGACGAACTTCAAATTTTGCATGCCCTAAACTCTCTATATTGCACACTTGTCATAAAAAATTGACAGACTTTCGCCGGGAAATGGCAGAGAAATTTCAAAGTTTAGAAAAAACTGGGTTGAGGCTTCCTGACTGCTCTCACGCAAACCGTGGCTGTCTGTACACACCTCTTTGGGGTACTCCTGAGTTGTGCGCATGCTCAGTCATTCGGACTGTCGTTAACGCACCGCAGTTTGGCTCGGCAATTTGGTCAAAGTGTGGTCCAAACGTCGGCAAATTTGAAGGTCGAAAAATGTTCCGACGAACTTCAAATTTTGCATGCCCTAAACTCTCTATATTGCGCACTTGTCATAAAAAATTGACAGACTTTCGCCGGGAAATGGCACAGAAATTTCAAAGTTTAGAAAAAACTGGGTTGAGGCTTCCTGACTGCTCTTACGCAAACCGTGGCTGTCTGTACACACCTCTTTGGGGTACTCCTGAGTTGTGCGCATGCTCAGTCATTCGGACTGTCGTTAACGCACCGCAGTTTGGCTCGGCAATTTGGTCAAAGTGTGGTCCAAACGTCGGCAAATTTGGAGGTCGAAAAATGTTCCGACGAACTTCAAATTTTGCATGCCCTAAACTCTCTATATTGCACACTTGTCATAAAAAATTGACAGACTTTCGCCGGGAAATGGCAGAGAAATTTCAAAGTTTAGAAAAAACTGGGTTGAGGCTTCCTGACTGCTCTCACGCAAACCGTGGCTGTCTGTACACACCTCTTTGGGGTACTCCTGAGTTGTGCGCATGCTCAGTCATTCGGACTGTCGTTAACGCACCGCAGTTTGGCTCGGCAATTTGGTCAAAGTGTGGTCCAAACGTCGGCAAATTTGGAGGTCGAAAAATGTTCCGACGAACTTCAAATTTTGCATGCCCTAAACTCTCTATATTGCGCACTTGTCATAAACAATTGACAGACTTTCGCCGGGAAATGGCACAGAAATTTCAAAGTTTAGAAAAAACTGGGTTGAGGCTTCCTGACTGCTCTTACGCAAACCGTGGCTGTCTGTACACACCTCTTTGGGGTACTCCTGAGTTGTGCGCATGCTCAGTCATTCGGACTGTCGTTAACGCACCGCAGTTTGGCTCGGCAATTTGGTCAAAGTGTGGTCCAAACGTCGGCAAATTTGGAGGTCGAAAAATGTTCCGACGTACTTCAAATTTTGCATGCCCTAAACTCTCTATATTGCGCACTTGTCATAAAAAATTGACAGACTTTCGCCGGGAAATGGCAGAGAAATTTCAAAGTTTAGAAAAAACTGGGTTGAGGCTTCCTGACTGTAGACACCTCTTTGGGGTACTCCTGAGTTGTGCGCATGCTTAGTCATTCGGACTGTCGTTAACGCACCGCAGTTTGGCTCGGCAATTTGGTCAAAGTGTGGTCCAAACGTCGGCAAATTTGGAGGTCGAAAAATGTTCCGACGAACTTCAAATTTTGCATGCCCTAAACTCTCTATATTGCGCACTTGTCATAAAAAATTGACAGACTTTCGCCGGGAAATGGCAGAGAAATTTCAAAGTTTAGAAAAAACTGGGTTGAGGCTTCCTGACTGCTCTCACGCAAACCGTGGCTGTCTGTACACACCTCTTTGGGGTACTCCTGAGTTGTGCGCATGCTCAGTCATTCGGACTGTCGTTAACGCACCGCAGTTTGGCTCGGCAATTTGGTCAAAGTGTGGTCCAAACGTCGGCAAATTTGGAGGTCGAAAAATGTTCCGACGAACTTCAAATTTTGCATTCCCTAAACTCTCTATATTGCGCACTTGTCATAAAAAATGGACAGACTTTCGCCGGGAAATGGCAGAGAAATTTCAAAGTTTAGAAAAAACTGGGTTGAGGCTTCCTGACTGTACACACCTCTTTGGGGTACTCCTGAGTTGTGCGCATGCTTAGTCATTCGGACTGTCGTTAACGCACCGCAGTTTGGCTCGGCAATTTGGTCAAAGTGTGGTCCAAACGTCGGCAAATTTGGAGGTCGAAAAATGTTCCGACGAACTTCAAATTTTGCATGCCCTAAACTCTCTATATTGCGCACTTGTCATACAAAATTGACAGACTTTCGCCGGGAAATGGCAGAGAAATTTCAAAGTTTACAAAAAACTGGGTTGAGGCTTCCTGACTGCTCTCACGCAAACCGTGGCTGTCTGTACACACCTCTTTGGGGTACTCCTGAGTTGTGCGCATGCTCAGTCATTCGGACTGTCGTTAACGCACCGCAGTTTGGCTCGGCAATTTGGTCAAAGTGTGGTCCAAACGTCGGCAAATTTGGAGGTCGAAAAATGTTCCGACGAACTTCAAATTTTGCATGCCCTAAACTCTCTATATTGCGCACTTGTCATAAAAAATTGACAGACTTTCGCAGGGAAATGGCAGAGAAATTTCAAAGTTTAGAAAAAACTGGGTTGAGGCTTCCTGACTGCTCTCACGCAAACCGTGGCTGTCTGTACACACCTCTTTGGGGTACTCCTGAGTTGTGCGCATGCTCAGTCATTCGGACTGTCGTTAACGCACCGCAGTTTGGCTCGGCAATTTGGTCAAAGTGTGGTCCAAACGTCGGCAAATTTGGAGGTCGAAAAATGTTCCGACGAACTTCAAATTTTGTATGCCCTAAACTCTCTATATTGCGCACTTGTCATAAAAAATTGACAGACTTTCGCCGGGAAATGGCAGAGAAATTTCAAAGTTTAGAAAAAACTGGGTTGAGGCTTCCTGACTGCTCTCACGCAAACCGTGGCTGTCTGTACACACCTCTTTGGGGTACTCCTGAGTTGTGCGCATGCTCAGTCATTCGGACTGTCGTTAACGCACCGCAGTTTGGCTTGGCAATTTGGTCAAAGTGTGGTCCAAACGTCGGCAAATTTGGAGGTCGAAAAATGTTCCGACGAACTTCAAATTTTGCATGCCCTAAACTCTCTATATTGCGCACTTGTCATAAAAAAATGACAGACTTTCGCCGGGAAATGGCAGAGAAATTTCAAAGTTTAGAAAAAACTGGGTTGAGGCTTCCTGACTGCTCTCACGCAAACCGTGGCTGTCTGTACACACCTCTTTGGGGTACTCCTGAGTTGTGCGCATGCTCAGTCATTCGGACTGTCGTTAACGCACCGCAGTTTGGCTTGGCAATTTGGTCAAAGTGTGGTCCAAACGTCGGCAAATTTGGAGGTCGAAAAATGTTCCGACGAACTTCAAATTTTGCATGCCCTAAACTCTCTATATTGCGCACTTGTCATAAAAAAATGACAGACTTTCGCCGGGAAATGGCAGAGAAATTTCAAAGTTTAGAAAAAACTGGGTTGAGGCTTCCTGACTGCTCTCACGCAAACCGTGGCTGTCTGTACACACCTCTTTGGGGTACTCCTGAGTTGTGCGCATGCTCAGTCATTCGGACTGTCGTTAACGCACTGCAGTTTGGCTCGGCAATTTGGTCAAAGTGTGGTCCAAACGTCGGCAAATTTGGAGGTCGAAAAATGTTCCGACGAACTTCAAATGTTGCATGCCCTAAACTCTCTATATTGCGCACTTGTCATAAAAAATTGACAGACTTTCGCCGGGAAATGGCAGAGAAATTTCAAAGTTTAGAAAAAACTGGGTTGAGGCTTCCTGACTGTACACACCTCTTTGGGGTACTCCTGAGTTGTGCGCATGCTTAGTCATTCGGACTGTCGTTAACGCACTGCAGTTTGGCTCGGCAATTTGGTCAAAGTGTGGTCCAAACGTCGGCAAATTTGGAGGTCGAAAAATGTTCCGACGAACTTCAAATGTTGCATGCCCTAAACTCTCTATATTGCGCACTTGTCATAAAAAAATGACAGACTTTCGCCGGGAAATGGCAGAGAAATTTCAAAGTTTAGAAAAAACTGGGTTGAGGCTTCCTGACTGCTCTCACGCAAACCGTGGCTGTCTGTACACACCTCTTTGGGGTACTCCTGAGTTGTGCGCATGCTCAGTCATTCGGACTGTCGTTAACGCACCGCAGTTTGGCTCGGCAATTTGGTCAAAGTGTGGTCCAAACGTCGGCAAATTTGGAGGTCGAAAAATGTTCCGACGAACTTCAAATTTTGTATGCCCTAAACTCTCTATATTGCGCACTTGTCATAAAAAATTGACAGACTTTCGCCGGGAAATGGCAGAGAAATTTCAAAGTTTAGAAAAAACTGGGTTGAGGCTTCCTGACTGCTCTCACGCAAACCGTGGCTGTCTGTACACACCTCTTTGGGGTACTCCTGAGTTGTGCGCATGCTCAGTCATTCGGACTGTCGTTAACGCACCGCAGTTTGGCTTGGCAATTTGGTCAAAGTGTGGTCCAAACGTCGGCAAATTTGGAGGTCGAAAAATGTTCCGACGAACTTCAAATTTTGCATGCCCTAAACTCTCTATATTGCGCACTTGTCATAAAAAAATGACAGACTTTCGCCGGGAAATGGCAGAGAAATTTCAAAGTTTAGAAAAAACTGGGTTGAGGCTTCCTGACTGCTCTCACGCAAACCGTGGCTGTCTGTACACACCTCTTTGGGGTACTCCTGAGTTGTGCGCATGCTCAGTCATTCGGACTGTCGTTAACGCACCGCAGTTTGGCTTGGCAATTTGGTCAAAGTGTGGTCCAAACGTCGGCAAATTTGGAGGTCGAAAAATGTTCCGACGAACTTCAAATTTTGCATGCCCTAAACTCTCTATATTGCGCACTTGTCATAAAAAAATGACAGACTTTCGCCGGAAAATGGCAGAGAAATTTCAAAGTTTAGAAAAAACTGGGTTGAGGCTTCCTGACTGCTCTCACGCAAACCGTGGCTGTCTGTACACACCTCTTTGGGGTACTCCTGAGTTGTGCGCATGCTCAGTCATTCGGACTGTCGTTAACGCACTGCAGTTTGGCTCGGCAATTTGGTCAAAGTGTGGTCCAAACGTCGGCAAATTTGGAGGTCGAAAAATGTTCCGACGAACTTCAAATGTTGCATGCCCTAAACTCTCTATATTGCGCACTTGTCATAAAAAATTGACAGACTTTCGCCGGGAAATGGCAGAGAAATTTCAAAGTTTAGAAAAAACTGGGTTGAGGCTTCCTGACTGCTCTCACGCAAACCGTGGCTGTCTGTACACACCTCTTTGGGGGTACTCCTGAGTTGTGCGCATGCTCAGTCATTCGGACTGTCGTTAACGCACCGCAGTTTGGCTCGGCAATTTGGTCAAAGTGTGGTCCAAACGTCGGCAAATTTGGAGGTCGAAAAATGTTCCGACGAACTTCAAATGTTGCATGCCCTAAACTCTCTATATTGCGCACTTGTCATAAAAAATTGACAGACTTTCGCCGGGAAATGGCAGAGAAATTTCAAAGTTTAGAAAAAAACTGGGTTGAGGCTTCCTGACTGCTCTCACGCAAACCGTGGCTGTCTGTACACACCTCTTTGGGGTACTCCTGAGTTGTGCGCATGCTCAGTCATTCGGACTGTCGTTAACGCACCGCAGTTTGGGGCGGTCGGGTTGGCGTACGGGTTCTTTCCTCGCTGGCCTGTGATGACCGCTTTCCAAAGGACTACCCTTGCACATAGGTAGTTTGGAGGAGTTTTTCGCGGAATCCCGTGATGTCCTGGAACGTTGTTCAATGATGGAGTCACCAGTACGTACGTCACGGGGAACGCCGATACAATTTTGGAACACGATTGGATCCGAGTCTGCGGTCTTGATTCTTCCAGACCTGGACTGGTGACGATTGTGGTTTTATGAGGATGTACCTGTGGTGCTTCTCGAAGGATATGACCTGATACTCGGACACGATCGACCAAGATTGTTGATGATTGTGATGGAGAATACTCGCCGGATAATGACCTGGATTGGCAACGACAACGAATGAGGAAATTTGCTGGATAAATGACCTGGACTGGCAACGACAACGAATGAGGAAATTTGGCAATAACGGCGAACAATTGGTGGATAAATGACCTGGACTGGCAACGACTACGAATGAGGAAATTTGGCAATAACGGCGAACGCTTAGTGGATAAATGACCTGGACTGGCAACGACTACGAATGAGGAAATTTGGCAATAACGGCGAACGCTTAGTGGATAAATGACCTGGACTGGCAACGACAACGGCTGAAGCACTGGTTCTATCGGTAACAACGTTGGACTGGTTAGCGTGTTTTATTCGGACGAATAAAACATTTTAGAAAAAGGCAATTTGGTCAAAGTGTGGTCCAAACGTCGGCAAATTTGGAGGTCGAAAAATGTTCCGACGAACTTCAAATTTTGCATGCCCTAAACTCTCTATATTGCGCACTTGTCATAAAAAATTGACAGACTTTCGCCGGGAAATGGCAGAGAAATTTAAAAGTTTAGAAAAAACTGGGTTGAGGCTTCCTGACTGCTCTCACGCAAACCGTGGCTGTCTGTACACACCTCTTTGGGGTACTCCTGAGTTGTGCGCATGCTCAGTCATTCGGACTGTCGTTAACGCACCGCAGTTTGGCTCGGCAATTTGGTCAAAGTGTGGTCCAAACGTCGGCAAATTTGGAGGTCGAAAAATGTTCCGACGAACTTCAAATTTTGCATGCCCTAAACTCTCTATATTGCGCACTTGTCATAACAAATTGACAGACTTTCGCCGGGAAATGGCAGAGAAATTTCAAAGTTTAGAAAAAACTGGGTTGAGGCTTCCTGACTGCTCTCACGCAAACCGTGGCTGTCTGTACACACCTCTTTGGGGTACTCCTGAGTTGTGCGCATGCTCAGTCATTCGGACTGTCGTTAACGCACCGCAGTTTGGCTGGGCAATTTGGTCAAAGTGTGGTCCAAACGTCGGCAAATTTGGAGGTCGAAAAATGTTCCGACGAACTTCAAATTTTGCATGCCCTAAACTCTCTATATTGCACACTTGTCATAAAAAATTGACAGACTTTCGCCGGGAAATGGCAGAGAAATTTCAAAGTTTAGAAAAAACTGGGTTGAGGCTTCCTGACTGCTCTCACGCAAACCGTGGCTGTCTGTACACACCTCTTTGGGGTACTCCTGAGTTGTGCGCATGCTCAGTCATTCGGACTGTCGTTAACGCACCGCAGTTTGGCTCGGCAATTTGGTCAAAGTGTGGTCCAAACGTCGGCAAATTTGGAGGTCGAAAAATGTTCCGACGAACTTCAAACTTTGCATGCCCTAAACTCTCTATATTGCGCACTTGTCATACAAAATTGACAGACTTTCGTTGGGAAATGGCAGAGAAATTTCAAAGTTTAGAAAAAACTGGGTTGAGGCTTCCTGACTGCTCTCACGCAAACCGTGGCTGTCTGTACACACCTCTTTGGGGTACTCCTGAGTTGTGCGCATGCTCAGTCATTCGGACTGTCGTTAACGCACCGCAGTTTGGCTCGGCAATTTGGTCAAAGTGTGGTCCAAACGTCGGCAAATTTGGAGGTCGAAAAATGTTCCGACGAACTTCAAATTTTGCATGCCCTAAACTCTCTATATTGCGCACTTGTCATACAAAATTGACAGACTTTCGCCGGGAAATGGCAGAGAAATTTCAAAGTTTAGAAAAAACTGGGTTGAGGCTTCCTGACTGCTCTCACGCAAACCGTGGCTGTCTGTACACACCTCTTTGGGTTACTCCTGAGTTGTGCGCATGCTCAGTCATTCGGACTGTCGTTAACGCACCGCAGTTTGGCTCGGCAATTTGGTCAAAGTGTGGTCCAAACGTCGGCAAATTTGGAGGTCGAAAAATGTTCCGACGAACTTCAAATTTTGCATGCCCTAAACTCTCTATATTGCGCACTTGTCATAAAAAATTGACAGACTTTCGCCGGGAAATGGCAGAGAAATTTCAAAGTTTAGAAAAAAACTGGGTTGCTTCCTGACTGCTCTCACGCAAACCGTGGCTGTCTGTACACACCTCTTTGGGGTACTCCTGAGTTGTGCGCATGCTCAGTCATTCGGACTGTCGTTAACGCACCGCAGTTTGGCTCGGCAATTTGGTCAAAGTGTGGTCCAAACGTCGGAAAATTTGGAGGTCGAAAAATGTTCCGACGAACTTCAAATTTTGCATGCCCTAAACTCTCTATATTGCGCACTTGTCATAAAAAATTGACAGACTTTCGCCGGGAAATGGCAGAGAAATTTCAAAGTTTAGAAAAAACTGGGTTGAGGCTTCCTGACTGTACACACCTCTTTGGGGTACTCCTGAGTTGTGCGCATGCTCAGTCATTCGGACTGTCGTTAACGCACCGCAGTTTGGCTCGGCAATTTGGTCAAAGTGTGGTCCAAACGTCGGCAAATTTGGAGGTCGAAACATGTCCCGACGAACTTCAAATTTTGCATGCCCTAAACTCTCTATATTGCGCACTTGTCATAAAAAATTGACAGACTTTCGCCGGGAAATGGCAGAGAAATTTCAAAGTTTAGAAAAAACTGGGTTGAGGCTTCCTGACTGCTCTCACGCAAACCGTGGCTGTATGTACACACCTCTTTGGGGTACTCCTGAGTTGTGCGCATGCTCAGTCATTCGGACTGTCGTTAACGCACCGCAGTTTGGCTCGGCAATTTGGTCAAAGTGTGGTCCAAACGTCGGCAAATTTGGAGGTCGAAAAATGTTCCGACGAACTTCAAATTTTGCATGCCCTAAACTCTCTATATTGCGCACTTGTCATAAAAAAATTGACAGACTTTCGCCGGGAAATGGCAGAGAAATTTCAAAGTTTAGAAAAAACTGGGTTGAGGCTTCCTGACTGCTCTCACGCAAACCGTGGCTGTCTGTACACACCTCTTTGGGGTACTCCTGAGTTGTGCGCATGCTCAGTCATTCGGACTGTCGTTAACGCACCGCAGTTTGGCTCGGCAATTTGGTCAAAGTGTGGTCCAAACGTCGGCAAATTTGGAGGTCGAAAAATGTTCCGACGAACTTCAAACTTTGCATGCCCTAAACTCTCTATATTGCGCACTTGTCATACAAAATTGACAGACTTTCGCCGGGAAATGGCAGAGAAATTTCAAAGTTTAGAAAAAAATGGGTTGAGGCTTCCTGACTGCTCTCACGCAAACCGTGGCTGTCTGTACACACCTCTTTGGGGTACTCCTGAGTTGTGCGCATGCTCAGTCATTCGGACTGTCGTTAACGCACCGCAGTTTGGCTCGGCAATTTGGTCAAAGTGTGGTCCAAACGTCGGCAAATTTGGAGGTCGAATAATGTTCCGACGAACTTCAAATTTTGCATGCCCTAAACTCTCTATATTGCGCACTTGTCATACAAAATTGACAGACTTTCGCCGGGAAATGGCAGAGAAATTTCAAAGTTTAGAAAAAACTGGGTTGAGGCTTCCTGACTGCTCTCACGCAAACCGTGGCTGTCTGTACACACCTCTTTGGGGTACTCCTGAGTTGTGCGCATGCTCAGTCATTCGGACTGTCGTTAACGCACCGCAGTTTGGCTCGGCAATTTGGTCAAAGTGTGGTCCAAACGTCGGCAAATTTGGAGGTCGAAAAATGTTCCGACGAACTTCAAATTTTGCATGCCCTAAACTCTCTATATTGCGCACTTGTCATAAAAAATTGACAGACTTTCGCCGGGAAATGGCAGAGAAATTTCAAAGTTTAGAAAAAAACTGGGTTGAGGCTTCCTGACTGCTCTCACGCAAACCGTGGCTGTCTGTACACACCTCTTTGGGGTACTCCTGAGTTGTGCGCATGCTCAGTCATTCGGACTGTCGTTAACGCACCGCAGTTTGGCTCGGCAATTTGGTCAAAGTGTGGTCCAAACGTCGGCAAATTTGGAGGTCGAAAAATGTTCCGACGAACTTCAAATTTTGCATGCCCTAAACTCTCTATATTGCGCACTTGTCATACAAAATTGACAGACTTTCGCCGGGAAATGGCAGAGAAATTTCAAAGTTTAGAAAAAACTGGGTTGAGGCTTCCTGACTGTACACACCTCTTTGGGGTACTCCTGAGTTGTGCGCATGCTCAGTCATTCGGACTGTCGTTAACGCACCGCAGTTTGGCTCGGCAATTTGGTCAAAGTGTGGTCCAAACGTCGGCAAATTTGGAGGTCGAAACATGTCCCGACGAACTTCAAATTTTGCATGCCCTAAACTCTCTATATTGCGCACTTGTCATAAAAAATTGACAGACTTTCGCCGGGAAATGGCAGAGAAATTTCAAAGTTTAGAAAAAACTGGGTTGAGGCTTCCTGACTGCTCTCACGCAAACCGTGGCTGTATGTACACACCTCTTTGGGGTACTCCTGAGTTGTGCGCATGCTCAGTCATTCGGACTGTCGTTAACGCACCGCAGTTTGGCTCGGCAATTTGGTCAAAGTGTGGTCCAAACGTCGGCAAATTTGGAGGTCGAAACATGTTCCGACGAACTTCAAATTTTGCATGCCCTAAACTCTCTATATTGCGCACTTGTCATACAAAATTGACAGACTTTCGCCGGGAAATGGCAGAGAAATTTCAAAGTTTAGAAAAAACTGGGTTGAGGCTTCCTGACTGTACACACCTCTTTGGGGTACTCCTGAGTTGTGCGCATGCTCAGTCATTCGGACTGTCGTTAACGCACCGCAGTTTGGCTCGGCAATTTGGTCAAAGTGTGGTCCAAACGTCGGCAAATTTGGAGGTCGAAACATGTCCCGACGAACTTCAAATTTTGCATGCCCTAAACTCTCTATATTGCGCACTTGTCATAAAAAATTGACAGACTTTCGCCGGGAAATGGCAGAGAAATTTCAAAGTTTAGAAAAAACTGGGTTGAGGCTTCCTGACTGCTCTCACGCAAACCGTGGCTGTATGTACACACCTCTTTGGGGTACTCCTGAGTTGTGCGCATGCTCAGTCATTCGGACTGTCGTTAACGCACCGCAGTTTGGCTCGGCAATTTGGTCAAAGTGTGGTCCAAACGTCGGCAAATTTGGAGGTCGAAAAATGTTCCGACGAACTTCAAATTTTGCATGCCCTAAACTCTCTATATTGCGCACTTGTCATAAAAAATTGACAGACTTTCGCCGGGAAATGGCAGAGAAATTTCAAAGTTTAGAAAAAACTGGGTTGAGGCTTCCTGACTGCTCTCACGCAAACCGTGGCTGTCTGTACACACCTCTTTGGGGTACTCCTGAGTTGTGCGCATGCTCAGTCATTCGGACTGTCGTTAACGCACCGCAGTTTGGCTCGGCAATTTGGTCAAAGTGTGGTCCAAACGTCGGCAAATTTGGAGGTCGAAAAATGTTCCGACGAACTTCAAATTTTGCATGCCCTAAACTCTCTATATTGCGCACTTGTCATAAAAAATTGACAGCCTTTCGCCGGGAAATGGCAGAGAAATTTCAAAGTTTAGAAAAAACTGGGTTGAGGCTTCCTGACTGTACACACCTCTTTGGGGTACTCCTGAGTTGTGCGCATGCTCAGTCATTCGGACTGTCGTTAACGCACCGCAGTTTGGCTCGGCAATTTGGTCAAAGTGTGGTCCAAACGTCGGCAAATTTGGAGGTCGAAAAATGTTCCGACGAACTTCAAATTTTGCATGCCCTAAACTCTCTATATTGCGCACTTGTCATAAAAAATTGACAGACTTTCGCCGGGAAATGGCAGAGAAATTTCAAAGTTTAGAAAAAAACTGGGTTGAGGCTTCCTGACTGCTCTCACGCAAACCGTGGCTGTATGTACACACCTCTTTGGGGTACTCCTGAGTTGTGCGCATGCTCAGTCATTCGGACTGTCGTTAACGCACCGCAGTTTGGCTCGGCAATTTGGTCAAAGTGTGGTCCAAACGTCGGCAAATTTGGAGGTCGAAAAATGTTCCGACGAACTTCAAATTTTGCATGCCCTAAACTCTCTATATTGCGCACTTGTCATAAAAAATTGACAGACTTTCGCCGGGAAATGGCAGAGAAATTTCAAAGTTTAGAAAAAACTGGGTTGAGGCTTCCTGACTGTACACACCTCTTTGGGGTACTCCTGAGTTGTGCGCATGCTCAGTCATTCGGACTGTCGTTAACGCACCGCAGTTTGGCTCGGCAATTTGGTCAAAGTGTGGTCCAAACGTCGGCAAATTTGGAGGTCGAAACATGTTCCGACGAACTTCAAATTTTGCATGCCCTAAACTCTCTATATTGCGCACTTGTCATAAACAATTGACAGACTTTCGCCGGGAAATGGCAGAGAAATTTCAAAGTTTAGAAAAAACTGGGTTGAGGCTTCCTGACTGCTCTCACGCAAACCGTGGCTGTATGTACACACCTCTTTGGGGTACTCCTGAGTTGTGCGCATGCTCAGTCATTCGGACTGTCGTTAACGCACCGCAGTTTGGCTCGGCAATTTGGTCAAAGTGTGGTCCAAACGTCGGCAAATTTGGAGGTCGAAAAATGTTCCGACGAACTTCAAATTTTGCATGCCATAAACTCTCTATATTGCGCACTTGTCATAAAAAATTGACAGACTTTCGCCGGGAAATGGCAGAGAAATTTCAAAGTTTAGAAAAAACTGGGTTGAGGCTTCCTGACTGCTCTCACGCAAACCGTGGCTGTCTGTACACACCTCTTTGGGGTACTCCTGAGTTGTGCGCATGCTCAGTCATTCGGACTGTCGTTAACGCACCGCAGTTTGGCTCGGCAATTTGGTCAAAGTGTGGTCCAAACGTCGGCAAATTTGGAGGTCGAAAAATGTTCCGACGAACTTCAAATTGTGCATGCCCTAAACTCTCTATATTGCGCACTTGTCATAAAAAATTGACCGACTTTCGCCGGGAAATAGCAGAGAAATTTCAAAGTTTAGAAAAAACTGGGTTGAGGCTTCCTGACTGCTCTCACGCAAACCGTGGCTGTCTGTACACACCTCTTTGGGGTACTCCTGAGTTGTGCGCATGCTCAGTCATTCGGACTGTCGTTAACGCACCGCAGTTTGGCTCGGCAATTTGGTCAAAGTGTGGTCCAAACGTCGGCAAATTTGGAGGTCGAAAAATGTTCCGACGAACTTCAAATTTTGCATGCCCTAAACTCTCTATATTGCGCACTTGTCATAAAAAATTGACAGACTTTCGCCGGGAAATGGCAGAGAAATTTCAAAGTTTAGAAAAAACTGGGTTGAGGCTTCCTGACTGCTCTCACGCAAACCGTGGCTGTCTGTACACACCTCTTTGGGGTACTCCTGAGTTGTGCGCATGCTCAGTCATTCGGACTGTCGTTAACGCACCGCAGTTTGGCTCGGCAATTTGGTCAAAGTGTGGTCCAAACGTCGGCAAATTTGGAGGTCGAAAAATGTTCCGACGAACTTCAAATTTTGCATGCCCTAAACTCTCTATATTGCGCACTTGTCATAAAAAATTGACAGCCTTTCGCCGGGAAATGGCAGAGAAATTTCAAAGTTTAGAAAAAACTGGGTTGAGGCTTCCTGACTGTACACACCTCTTTGGGGTACTCCTGAGTTGTGCGCATGCTCAGTCATTCGGACTGTCGTTAACGCACCGCAGTTTGGCTCGGCAATTTGGTCAAAGTGTGGTCCAAACGTCGGCAAATTTGGAGGTCGAAAAATGTTCCGACGAACTTCAAATTTTGCATGCCCTAAACTCTCTATATTGCGCACTTGTCATAAAAAATTGACAGACTTTCGCCGGGAAATGGCAGAGAAATTTCAAAGTTTAGAAAAAACTGGGTTGAGGCTTCCTGACTGCTCTCACGCAAACCGTGGCTGTCTGTACACACCTCTTTGGGGTACTCCTGAGTTGTGCGCATGCTCAGTCATTCGGACTGTCGTTAACGCACCGCAGTTTGGCTCGGCAATTTGGTCAAAGTGTGGTCCAAACGTCGGCAAATTTGGAGGTCGAAAAATGTTCCGACGAACTTCAAATTGTGCATGCCCTAAACTCTCTATATTGCGCACTTGTCATAAAAAATTGACCGACTTTCGCCGGGAAATAGCAGAGAAATTTCAAAGTTTAGAAAAAACTGGGTTGAGGCTTCCTGACTGCTCTCACGCAAACCGTGGCTGTCTGTACACACCTCTTTGGGGTACTCCTGAGTTGTGCGCATGCTCAGTCATTCGGACTGTCGTTAACGCACCGCAGTTTGGCTCGGCAATTTGGTCAAAGTGTGGTCCAAACGTCGGCAAATTTGGAGGTCGAAAAATGTTCCGACGAACTTCAAATTTTGCATGCCCTAAACTCTCTATATTGCGCACTTGTCATAAAAAATTGACAGACTTTCGCCGGGAAATGGCAGAGAAATTTCAAAGTTTAGAAAAAACTGGGTTGAGGCTTCCTGACTGCTCTCACGCAAACCGTGGCTGTCTGTACACACCTCTTTGGGGTACTCCTGAGTTGTGCGCATGCTCAGTCATTCGGACTGTCGTTAACGCACCGCAGTTTGGCTCGGCAATTTGGTCAAAGTGTGGTCCAAACGTCGGCAAATTTGGAGGTCGAAAAATGTTCCGACGAACTTCAAATTTTGCATGCCCTAAACTCTCTATATTGCGCACTTGTCATAAAAAATTGACAGCCTTTCGCCGGGAAATGGCAGAGAAATTTCAAAGTTTAGAAAAAACTGGGTTGAGGCTTCCTGACTGTACACACCTCTTTGGGGTACTCCTGAGTTGTGCGCATGCTCAGTCATTCGGACTGTCGTTAACGCACCGCAGTTTGGCTCGGCAATTTGGTCAAAGTGTGGTCCAAACGTCGGCAAATTTGGAGGTCGAAAAATGTTCCGACGAACTTCAAATTTTGCATGCCCTAAACTCTCTATATTGCGCACTTGTCATAAAAAATTGACAGACTTTCGCCGGGAAATGGCAGAGAAATTTCAAAGTTTAGAAAAAAACTGGGTTGAGGCTTCCTGACTGCTCTCACGCAAACCGTGGCTGTATGTACACACCTCTTTGGGGTACTCCTGAGTTGTGCGCATGCTCAGTCATTCGGACTGTCGTTAACGCACCGCAGTTTGGCTCGGCAATTTGGTCAAAGTGTGGTCCAAACGTCGGCAAATTTGGAGGTCGAAAAATGTTCCGACGAACTTCAAATTTTGCATGCCCTAAACTCTCTATATTGCGCACTTGTCATAAAAAATTGACAGACTTTCGCCGGGAAATGGCAGAGAAATTTCAAAGTTTAGAAAAAACTGGGTTGAGGCTTCCTGACTGTACACACCTCTTTGGGGTACTCCTGAGTTGTGCGCATGCTCAGTCATTCGGACTGTCGTTAACGCACCGCAGTTTGGCTCGGCAATTTGGTCAAAGTGTGGTCCAAACGTCGGCAAATTTGGAGGTCGAAACATGTTCCGACGAACTTCAAATTTTGCATGCCCTAAACTCTCTATATTGCGCACTTGTCATAAACAATTGACAGACTTTCGCCGGGAAATGGCAGAGAAATTTCAAAGTTTAGAAAAAACTGGGTTGAGGCTTCCTGACTGCTCTCACGCAAACCGTGGCTGTATGTACACACCTCTTTGGGGTACTCCTGAGTTGTGCGCATGCTCAGTCATTCGGACTGTCGTTAACGCACCGCAGTTTGGCTCGGCAATTTGGTCAAAGTGTGGTCCAAACGTCGGCAAATTTGGAGGTCGAAAAATGTTCCGACGAACTTCAAATTTTGCATGCCCTAAACTCTCTATATTGCGCACTTGTCATAAAAAATTGACAGACTTTCGCCGGGAAATGGCAGAGAAATTTCAAAGTTTAGAAAAAACTGGGTTGAGGCTTCCTGACTGCTCTCACGCAAACCGTGGCTGTCTGTACACACCTCTTTGGGGTACTCCTGAGTTGTGCGCATGCTCAGTCATTCGGACTGTCGTTAACGCACCGCAGTTTGGCTCGGCAATTTGGTCAAAGTGTGGTCCAAACGTCGGCAAATTTGGAGGTCGAAAAATGTTCCGACGAACTTCAAATTGTGCATGCCCTAAACTCTCTATATTGCGCACTTGTCATAAAAAATTGACCGACTTTCGCCGGGAAATAGCAGAGAAATTTCAAAGTTTAGAAAAAACTGGGTTGAGGCTTCCTGACTGCTCTCACGCAAACCGTGGCTGTCTGTACACACCTCTTTGGGGTACTCCTGAGTTGTGCGCATGCTCAGTCATTCGGACTGTCGTTAACGCACCGCAGTTTGGCTTGGCAATTTGGTCAAAGTGTGGTCCAAACGTCGGCAAATTTGGAGGTCGAAAAATGTTCCGACGAACTTCAAATTTTGCATGCCCTAAACTCTCTATATTGCGCACTTGTCATAAAAAATTGACAGACTTTCGCCGGGAAATGGCAGAGAAATTTCAAAGTTTAGAAAAAACTGGGTTGAGGCTTCCTGACTGCTCTCACGCAAACCGTGGCTGTCTGTACACACCTCTTTGGGGTACTCCTGAGTTGTGCGCATGCTCAGTCATTCGGACTGTCGTTAACGCACCGCAGTTTGGCTCGGCAATTTGGTCAAAGTGTGGTCCAAACGTCGGCAAATTTGGAGGTCGAAAAATGTTCCGACGAACTTCAAATTTTGCATGCCCTAAACTCTCTATATTCCGCACTTGTCATAAAAAATTGACAGACTTTCGCCGGGAAATGGCAGAGAAATTTTAAAGTTTAGAAAAAACTGGGTTGAGGCTTCCTGACTGCTCTCACGCAAACCGTGGCTGTCTGTACACACCTCTTTGGGGTACTCCTGAGTTGTGCGCATGCTCAGTCATTCGGACTGTCGTTAACGCACCGCAGTTTGGCTCGGCAATTTGGTCAAAGTGTGGTCCAAACGTCGGCAAATTTGGAGGTCGAAAAATGTTCCGACGAACTTCAAATTTTGCATGCCCTAAACTCTCTATATTGCGCACTTGTCATAAAAAAATGACAGACTTTCGCCGGGAAATGGCAGAGAAATTTCAAAGTTTAGAAAAAACTGGGTTGAGGCTTCCTGACTGCTCTCACGCAAACCGTGGCTGTCTGTACACACCTCTTTGGGGTACTCCTGAGTTGTGCGCATGCTCAGTCATTCGGACTGTCGTTAACGCACCGCAGTTTGGCTCGGCAATTTGGTCAAAGTTTGGTCCAAACGTCGGCAAATTTGGAGGTCGAAAAATGTTCCGACGAACTTCAAATTGTGCATGCCCTAAACTCTCTATATTGCGCACTTGTCATAAAAAATTGACAGACTTTCGCCGGGAAATAGCAGAGAAATTTCAAAGTTTAGAAAAAACTGGGTTGAGGCTTCCTGACTGCTCTCACGCAAACCGTGGCTGTCTGTACACACCTCTTTGGGGTACTCCTGAGTTGTGCGCATGCTCAGTCATTCGGACTGTCGTTAACGCACCGCAGTTTGGCTCGGCAATTTGGTCAAAGTGTGGTCCAAACGTCGGCAAATTTGGAGGTCGAAAAATGTTCCGACGAACTTCAAATTTTGCATGCCCTAAACTCTCTATATTGCGCACTTGTCATACAAAATTGACAGACTTTCGCCGGGAAATGGCAGAGAAATTTCAAAGTTTAGAAAAAACTGGGTTGAGGCTTCCTGACTGCTCTCACGCAAACCGTGGCTGTCTGTACACACCTCTTTGGGGTACTCCTGAGTTGTGCGCATGCTCAGTCATTCGGACTGTCGTTAACGCACCGCAGTTTGGCTTGGCAATTTGGTCAAAGTGTGGTCCAAACGTCGGCAAATTTGGAGGTCGAAAAATGTTCCGACGAACTTCAAATTGTGCATGCCCTAAACTCTCTATATTGCGCACTTGTCATACAAAATTGACAGACTTTCGCCGGGAAATGGCAGAGAAATTTCAAAGTTTAGAAAAAACTGGGTTGAGGCTTCCTGACTGCTCTCACGCAAACCGTGGCTGTCTGTACACACCTCTTTGGGGTACTCCTGAGTTGTGCGCATGCTCAGTCATTCGGACTGTCGTTAACGCACCGCAGTTTGGCTCGGCAATTTGGTCAAAGTGTGGTCCAAACGTCGGCAAATTTGGAGGTCGAAAAATGTTCCGACGAACTTCAAATTTTGCATGCCCTAAACTCTCTATATTGCACACTTGTCATAAAAAATTGACAGACTTTCGCCGGGAAATGGCAGAGAAATTTCAAAGTTTAGAAAAAACTGGGTTGAGGCTTCCTGACTGCTCTCACGCAAACCGTGGCTGTCTGTACACACCTCTTTGGGGTACTCCTGAGTTGTGCGCATGCTCAGTCATTCGGACTGTCGTTAACGCACCGCAGTTTGGCTCGGCAATTTGGTCAAAGTGTGGTCCAAACGTCGGCAAATTTGGAGGTCGAAAAATGTTCCGACGAACTTCAAATTTTGCATGCCCTAAACTCTCTATATTGCGCACTTGTCATACAAAATTGACAGACTTTCGCCGGGAAATGGCAGAGAAATTTCAAAGTTTAGAAAAAAACTGGGTTGAGGCTTCCTGACTGCTCTCACGCAAACCGTGGCTGTCTGTACACACCTCTTTGGGGTACTCCTGAGTTGTGCGCATGCTCAGTCATTCGGACTGTCGTTAACGCACCGCAGTTTGGCTCGGCAATTTGGTCAAAGTGTGGTCTAAACGTCGGCAAATTTGGAGGTCGAAAAATGTTCCGACGAACTTCAAATTTTGCATGCCCTAAACTCTCTATATTGCGCACTTGTCATAAAAAATTGACAGACTTTCGCCGGGAAATGGCAGAGAAATTTCAAAGTTTAGAAAAAACTGGGTTGAGGCTTCCTGACTGCTCTCACGCAAACCGTGGCTGTCTGTACACACCTCTTTGGGGTACTCCTGAGTTGTGCGCATGCTCAGTCATTCGGACTGTCGTTAACGCACCGCAGTTTGGCTCGGCAATTTGGTCAAAGTGTGGTCCAAACGTCGGCAAATTTGGAGGTCGAAAAATGTTCCGACGAACTTCAAATTGTGCATGCCCTAAACTCTCTATATTGCGCACTTGTCATAAAAAATTGACAGACTTTCGCCGGGAAATGGCAGAGAAATTTCAAAGTTTAGAAAAAACTGGGTTGAGGCTTCCTGACTGCTCTCACGCAAACCGTGGCTGTCTGTACACACCTCTTTGGGGTACTCCTGAGTTGTGCGCATGCTCAGTCATTCGGACTGTCGTTAACGCACCGCAGTTTGGCTCGGCAATTTGGTCAAAGTGTGGTCCAAACGTCGGCAAATTTGGAGGTCGAAAAATGTTCCGACGAACTTCAAATTTTGCATGCCCTAAACTCTCTATATTGCACACTTGTCATAAAAAATTGACAGACTTTCGCCGGGAAATGGCAGAGAAATTTCAAAGTTTAGAAAAAACTGGGTTGAGGCTTCCTGACTGCTCTCACGCAAACCGTGGCTGTCTGTACACACCTCTTTGGGGTACTCCTGAGTTGTGCGCATGCTCAGTCATTCGGACTGTCGTTAACGCACCGCAGTTTGGCTCGGCAATTTGGTCAAAGTGTGGTCCAAACGTCGGCAAATTTGGAGGTCGAAAAATGTTCCGACGAACTTCAAATTTTGCATGCCCTAAACTCTCTATATTGCGCACTTGTCATACAAAATTGACAGACTTTCGCCGGGAAATGGCAGAGAAATTTCAAAGTTTAGAAAAAAACTGGGTTGAGGCTTCCTGACTGCTCTCACGCAAACCGTGGCTGTCTGTACACACCTCTTTGGGGTACTCCTGAGTTGTGCGCATGCTCAGTCATTCGGACTGTCGTTAACGCACCGCAGTTTGGCTCGGCAATTTGGTCAAAGTGTGGTCCAAACGTCGGCAAATTTGGAGGTCGAAAAATGTTCCGACGAACTTCAAATTTTGCATGCCCTAAACTCTCTATATTGCACACTTGTCATAAAAAATTGACAGACTTTCGCCGGGAAATGGCAGAGAAATTTCAAAGTTTAGAAAAAACTGGGTTGAGGCTTCCTGACTGCTCTCACGCAAACCGTGGCTGTCTGTACACACCTCTTTGGGGTACTCCTGAGTTGTGCGCATGCTCAGTCATTCGGACTGTCGTTAACGCACCGCAGTTTGGCTCGGCAATTTGGTCAAAGTGTGGTCCAAACGTCGGCAAATTTGGAGGTCGAAAAATGTTCCGACGAACTTCAAATTTTGCATGCCCTAAACTCTCTATATTGCGCACTTGTCATACAAAATTGACAGACTTTCGCCGGGAAATGGCAGAGAAATTTCAAAGTTTAGAAAAAAACTGGGTTGAGGCTTCCTGACTGCTCTCACGCAAACCGTGGCTGTCTGTACACACCTCTTTGGGGTACTCCTGAGTTGTGCGCATGCTCAGTCATTCGGACTGTCGTTAACGCACCGCAGTTTGGCTCGGCAATTTGGTCAAAGTGTGGTCTAAACGTCGGCAAATTTGGAGGTCGAAAAATGTTCCGACGAACTTCAAATTTTGCATGCCCTAAACTCTCTATATTGCGCACTTGTCATAAAAAAATTGACAGACTTTCGCCGGGAAATGGCAGAGAAATTTCAAAGTTTAGAAAAAACTGGGTTGAGGCTTCCTGACTGCTCTCACGCAAACCGTGGCTGTCTGTACACACCTCTTTGGGGTACTCCTGAGTTGTGCGCATGCTCAGTCATTCGGACTGTCGTTAACGCACCGCAGTTTGGCTCGGCAATTTGGTCAAAGTGTGGTCCAAACGTCGGAAAATTTGGAGGTCGAAAAATGTTCCGACGAACTTCAAATTTTGCATGCCCTAAACTCTCTATATTGCGCACTTGTCATAAAAAATTGACAGACTTTCGCCGGGAAATGGCAGAGAAATTTCAAAGTTTAGAAAAAACTGGGTTGAGGCTTCCTGACTGCTCTCACGCAAACCGTGGCTGTCTGTACACACCTCTTTGGGATACTCCTGAGTTGTGCGCATGCTCAGTCATTCGGACTGTCGTTAACGCACCGCAGTTTGGCTCGGCAATTTGGTCAAAGTGTGGTCCAAACGTCGGCAAATTTGGAGGTCGAAAAATGTTCCGACGAACTTCAAATTTTGCATGCCCTAAACTCTCTATATTGCGCACTTGTCATAAAAAATTGACAGACTTTCGCCGGGAAATGGCAGAGAAATTTCAAAGTTTAGAAAAAACTGGGTTGAGGCTTCCTGACTGCTCTCACGCAAACCGTGGCTGTCTGTACACACCTCTTTGGGGTACTCCTGAGTTGTGCGCATGCTCAGTCATTCGGACTGTCGTTAACGCACCGCAGTTTGGCTCGGCAATTTGGTCAAAGTGTGGTCCAAACGTCGGCAAATTTGGAGGTCGAAAAATGTTCCGACGAACTTCAAATTTTGCATGCCCTAAACTCTCTATATTGCGCACTTGTCATAAAAAATTGACAGACTTTCGCCAGGAAATGGCAGAGAAATTTCAAAGTTTAGAAAAAACTGGGTTGAGGCTTCCTGACTGCTCTCACGCAAACCGTGGCTGTCTGTACACACCTCTTTGGGGTACTCCTGAGTTGTGCGCATGCTCAGTCATTCGGACTGTCGTTAACGCACCGCAGTTTGGCTCGGCAATTTGGTCAAAGTGTGGTCCAAACGTCGGCAAATTTGGAGGTCGAAAAATGTTCCGACGAACTTCAAATTTTGCATGCCCTAAACTCTCTATATTGCGCACTTGTCATAAAAAATTGACAGACTTTCGCCAGGAAATGGCAGAGAAATTTCAAAGTTTAGAAAAAACTGGGTTGAGGCTTCCTGACTGCTCTCACGCAAACCGTGGCTGTCTGTACACACCTCTTTGGGGTACTCCTGAGTTGTGCGCATGCTCAGTCATTCGGACTGTCGTTAACGCACCGCAGTTTGGCTCGGCAATTTGGTCAAAGTGTGGTCCAAACGTCGGCAAATTTGGAGGTCGAAAAATGTTCCGACGAACTTCAAATTTTGCATGCCCTAAACTCTCTATATTGCGCACTTGTCATCAAAAAATTGACAGACTTTCGCCGGGAAATGGCAGAGAAATTTCAAAGTTTAGAAAAAACTGGGTTGAGGCTTCCTGACTGCTCTCACGCAAACCGTGGCTGTCTGTACACACCTCTTTGGGGTACTCCTGAGTTGTGCGCATGCTCAGTCATTCGGACTGTCGTTAACGCACCGCAGTTTGGCTCGGCAATTTGGTCAAAGTGTGGTCCAAACGTCGGCAAATTTGGAGGTCGAAAAATGTTCCGACGAACTTCAAATTTTGCATGCCCTAAACTCTCTATATTGCGCACTTGTCATAAAAAATTGACAGACTTTCGCCGGGAAATGGCAGAGAAATTTCAAAGTTTAGAAAAAACTGGGTTGAGGCTTCCTGACTGCTCTCACGCAAACCGTGGCTGTCTGTACACACCTCTTTGGGGTACTCCTGAGTTGTGCGCATGCTCAGTCATTCGGACTGTCGTTAACGCACCGCAGTTTGGCTCGGCAATTTGGTCAAAGTGTGGTCCAAACGTCGGCAAATTTGGAGGTCGAAAAATGTTCCGACGAACTTCAAATTTTGCATGCCCTAAACTCTCTATATTGCGCACTTGTCATCAAAAAATTGACAGACTTTCGCCGGGAAATGGCAGAGAAATTTCAAAGTTTAGAAAAAACTGGGTTGAGGCTTCCTGACTGCTCTCACGCAAACCGTGGCTGTCTGTACACACCTCTTTGGGGTACTCCTGAGTTGTGCGCATGCTCAGTCATTCGGACTGTCGTTAACGCACCGCAGTTTGGCTCGGCAATTTGGTCAAAGTGTGGTCCAAACGTCGGCAAATTTGGAGGCCGAAAAATGTTCCGACGAACTTCAAATTTTGCATGCCCTAAACTCTCTATATTGCGCACTTGTCATACAAAATTAACAGACTTTCGCCGGGAAATGGCAGAGAAATTTCAAAGTTTAGGAAAAACTGGGTTGAGGCTTCCTGACTGCTCTCACGCAACTGTACACACCTCTTTGGGGTACTCCTGAGTTGTGCGCATGCTCAGTCATTCGGACTGTCGTTAACGCACCGCAGTTTGGCTCGGCAATTTAGTCAAAGTGTGGTCCAAACGTCGGCAAATTTGGAGGTCGAAAAATGTTCCGACGAACTTCAAATTTTGCATGCCCTAAACTCTCTATATTGCGCACTTGTCATAAAAAATTGACAGACTTTCGCCGGGAAATGGCAGAGAAATTTCAAAGTTTAGAAAAAACTGGGTTGAGGCTTCCTGACTGCTCTCACGCAAACCGTGGCTGTCTGTACACACCTCTTTGGGGTACTCCTGAGTTGTGCGCATGCTCAGTCATTCGGACTGTCGTTAACGCACCGCAGTTTGGCTCGGCAATTTGGTCAAAGTGTGGTCCAAACGTCGGCAAATTTGGAGGTCGAAAAATGTTCCGACGAACTTCAAATTTTGCATGCCCTAAACTCTCTATATTGCGCACTTGTCATAAAAAATTGACAGACTTTCGCCGGGAAATGGCAGAGAAATTTCAAAGTTTAGAAAAAACTGGGTTGAGGCTTCCTGACTGCTCTCACGCAAACCGTGGCTGTCTGTACACACCTCTTTGGGATACTCCTGAGTTGTGCGCATGCTCAGTCATTCGGACTGTCGTTAACGCACCGCAGTTTGGCTCGGCAATTTGGTCAAAGTGTGGTCCAAACGTCGGCAAATTTGGAGGTCGAAAAATGTTCCGACGAACTTCAAATTTTGCATGCCCTAAACTCTCTATATTGCGCACTTGTCATAAAAAATTGACAGACTTTCGCCGGGAAATGGCAGAGAAATTTCAAAGTTTAGAAAAAACTGGGTTGAGGCTTCCTGACTGCTCTCACGCAAACCGTGGCTGTCTGTACACACCTCTTTGGGGTACTCCTGAGTTGTGCGCATGCTCAGTCATTCGGACTGTCGTTAACGCACCGCAGTTTGGCTCGGCAATTTGGTCAAAGTGTGGTCCAAACGTCGGCAAATTTGGAGGTCGAAAAATGTTCCGACGAACTTCAAATTTTGCATGCCCTAAACTCTCTATATTGCGCACTTGTCATCAAAAAATTGACAGACTTTCGCCGGGAAATGGCAGAGAAATTTCAAAGTTTAGAAAAAACTGGGTTGAGGCTTCCTGACTGCTCTCACGCAAACCGTGGCTGTCTGTACACACCTCTTTGGGGTACTCCTGAGTTGTGCGCATGCTCAGTCAATCGGACTGTCGTTAACGCACCGCAGTTTGGCTCGGCAATTTGGTCAAAGTGTGGTCCAAACGTCGGCAAATTTGGAGGCCGAAAAATGTTCCGACGAACTTCAAATTTTGCATGCCCTAAACTCTCTATATTGCGCACTTGTCATAACAAATTGACAGACTTTCGCCGGTAAATGGCAGAGAAATTTCAAAGTTTAGAAAAAACTGGGTTGAGGCTTCCTGACTGCTCTCACGCAAACCGTGGCTGTCTGTACACACCTCTTTGGGGTACTCCTGAGTTGTGCGCATGCTCAGTCATTCGGACTGTCGTTAACGCACCGCAGTTTGGCTCGGCAATTTAGTCAAAGTGTGGTCCAAACGTCGGCAAATTTGGAGGTCGAAAAATGTTCCGACGAACTTCAAATTTTGCATGCCCTAAACTCTCTATATTGCGCACTTGTCATAAAAAATTGACAGACTTTCGCCGGGAAATGGCAGAGAAATTTCAAAGTTTAGAAAAAACTGGGTTGAGGCTTCCTGACTGCTCTCACGCAAACCGTGGCTGTCTGTACACACCTCTTTGGGGTACTCCTGAGTTGTGCGCATGCTCAGTCATTCGGACTGTCGTTAACGCACCGCAGTTTGGCTCGGCAATTTGGTCAAAGTGTGGTCCAAACGTCGGCAAATTTGGAGGTCGAAAAATGTTCCGACGAACTTCAAATTTTGCATGCCCTAAACTCTCTATATTGCGCACTTGTCATCAAAAAATTGACAGACTTTCGCCGGGAAATGGCAGAGAAATTTCAAAGTTTAGAAAAAACTGGGTTGAGGCTTCCTGACTGCTCTCACGCAAACCGTGGCTGTCTGTACACACCTCTTTGGGGTACTCCTGAGTTGTGCGCATGCTCAGTCATTCGGACTGTCGTTAACGCACCGCAGTTTGGCTCGGCAATTTGGTCAAAGTGTGGTCCAAACGTCGGCAAATTTGGAGGTCGAAAAATGTTCCGACGAACTTCAAATTTTGCATGCCCTAAACTCTCTATATTGCGCACTTGTCATAAAAAATTGACAGACTTTCGCCGGGAAATGGCAGAGAAATTTCAAAGTTTCGAAAAAACTGGGTTGAGGCTTCCTGACTGCTCTCACGCAAACCGTGGCTGTCTGTACACACCTCTTTGGGTTACTCCTGAGTTGTGCGCATGCTCAGTCATTCGGACTGTCGTTAACGCACCGCAGTTTGGCTCGGCAATTTAGTCAAAGTGTGGTCCAAACGTCGGCAAATTTGGAGGTCGAAAAATGTTCCGACGAACTTCAAATTTTGCATGCCCTAAACTCTCTATATTGCGCACTTGTCATAAAAAATTGACAGACTTTCGCCGGGAAATGGCAGAGAAATTTCAAAGTTTAGAAAAAACTGGGTTGAGGCTTCCTGACTGCTCTCACGCAAACCGTGGCTGTCTGTACACACCTCTTTGGGGTACTCCTGAGTTTGTGCGCATGCTCAGTCATTCGGACTGTCGTTAACGCACCGCAGTTTGGCTCGGCAATTTGGTCAAAGTGTGGTCCAAACGTCGGCAAATTTGGAGGTCGAAAAATGTTCCGACGAACTTCAAATTTTGCATGCCCTAAACTCTCTATATTGCGCACTTGTCATAACAAATTGACAGACTTTCGAGGGGAAATGGCAGAGAAATTTCAAAGTTTAGAAAAAACTGGGTTGAGGCTTCCTGACTGCTCTCACGCAAACCGTGGCTGTCTGTACACACCTCTTTGGGGTACTCCTGAGTTGTGCGCATGCTCAGTCATTCGGACTGTCGTTAACGCACCGCAGTTTGGCTCGGCAATTTGGTCAAAGTGTGGTCCAAACGTCGGCAAATTTGGAGGTCGAAAAATGTTCCGACGAACTTCAAATTTTGCATGCCCTAAACTCTCTATATTGCGCACTTGTCATAAAAAATTGACAGACTTTCGCCGGGAAATGGCAGAGAAATTTCAAAGTTTAGAAAAAACTGGGTTGAGGCTTCCTGACTGCTCTCACGCAAACCGTGGCTGTCTGTACACACCTCTTTGGGGTACTCCTGAGTTGTGCGCATGCTCAGTCATTCGGACTGTCGTTAACGCACCGCAGTTTGGCTCGGCAATTTGGTCAAAGTGTGGTCCAAACGTCGGCAAATTTGGAGGTCGAAAAATGTTCCGACGAACTTCAAATTTTGCATGCCCTAAACTCTCTATATTGCGCACTTGTCATAAAAAATTGACAGACTTTCGCCTGGAAATGGCAGAGAAATTTCAAAGTTTAGAAAAAACTGGGTTGAGGCTTCCTGACTGCTCTCACGCAAACCGTGGCTGTCTGTACACACCTCTTTGGGGTACTCCTGAGTTGTGCGCATGCTCAGTCATTCGGACTGTCGTTAACGCACCGCAGTTTGGCTCGGCAATTTGGTCAAAGTGTGGTCCAAACGTCGGCAAATTTGGAGGTCGAAAAATGTTCCGACGAACTTCAAATTTTGCATGCCCTAAACTCTCTATATTGCGCACTTGTCATAAAAAAATTGACAGACTTTCGCCGGGAAATGGCAGAGAAATTTCAAAGTTTAGAAAAAACTGGGTTGAGGCTTCCTGACTGCTCTCACGCAAACCGTGGCTGTCTGTACACACCTCTTTGGGGTACTCCTGAGTTGTGCGCATGCTCAGTCATTCGGACTGTCGTTAACGCACCGCAGTTTGGCTCGGCAATTTGGTCAAAGTGTGGTCCAAACGTCGGCAAATTTGGAGGTCGAAAAATGTTCCGACGAACTTCAAATTTTGCATGCCCTAAACTCTCTATATTGCGCACTTGTCATAAAAAATTGACAGACTTTCGCCGGGAAATGGCAGAGAAATTTCAAAGTTTAGAAAAAACTGGGTTGAGGCTTCCTGACTGCTCTCACGCAAACCGTGGCTGTCTGTACACACCTCTTTGGGGTACTCCTGAGTTGTGCGCATGCTCAGTCATTCGGACTGTCGTTAACGCACCGCAGTTTGGCTCGGCAATTTGGTCAAAGTGTGGTCCAAACGTCGGCAAATTTGGAGGTCGAAAAATGTTCCGACGAACTTCAAATTTTGCATGCCCTAAACTCTCTATATTGCGCACTTGTCATAAAAAATTGACAGACTTTCGCCGGGAAATGGCAGAGAAATTTCAAAGTTTAGAAAAAACTGGGTTGAGGCTTCCTGACTGCTCTCACGCAAACCGTGGCTGTCTGTACACACCTCTTTGGGGTACTCCTGAGTTGTGCGCATGCTCAGTCATTCGGACTGTCGTTAACGCACCGCAGTTTGGCTCGGCAATTTGGTCAAAGTGTGGTCCAAACGTCGGCAAATTTGGAGGTCGAAAAATGTTCCGACGAACTTCAAATTTTGCATGCCCTAAACTCTCTATATTGCGCACTTGTCATCAAAAAATTGACAGACTTTCGCCGGGAAATGGCAGAGAAATTTCAAAGTTTAGAAAAAACTGGGTTGAGGCTTCCTGACTGCTCTCACGCAAACCGTGGCTTTCTGTACACACCTCTTTGGGGTACTCCTGAGTTGTGCGCATGCTCAGTCATTCGGACTGTCGTTAACGCACCGCAGTTTGGCTCGGCAATTTAGTCAAAGTGTGGTCCAAACGTCGGCAAATTTGGAGGTCGAAAAATGTTCCGACGAACTTCAAATTTTGCATGCCCTAAACTCTCTATATTGCGCACTTGTCATAAAAAATTGACAGACTTTCGCCGGGAAATGGCAGAGAAACTTCAAAGTTTAGAAAAAACTGGGTTGAGGCTTCCTGACTGCTCTCACGCAAACCGTGGCTGTCTGTACACACCTCTTTGGGGTACTCCTGAGTTGTGCGCATGCTCAGTCATTCGGACTGTCGTTAACGCACCGCAGTTTGGCTCGGCAATTTGGTCAAAGTGTGGTCCAAACGTCGGCAAATTTGGAGGTCGAAAAATGTTCCGACGAACTTCAAATTTTGCATGCCCTAAACTCTCTATATTGCGCACTTGTCATCAAAAAATTGACAGAATTTCGCCGGGAAATGGCAGAGAAATTTCAAAGTTTAGAAAAAACTGGGTTGAGGCTTCCTGACTGCTCTCACGCAAACCGTGGCTGTCTGTACACACCTCTTTGGGGTACTCCTGAGTTGTGCGCATGCTCAGTCATTCGGACTGTCGTTAACGCACCGCAGTTTGGCTCGGCAATTTGGTCAAAGTGTGGTCCAAACGTCGGCAAATTTGGAGGTCGAAAAATGTTCCGACGAACTTCAAATTTTGCATGCCCTAAACTCTCTATATTGCGCACTTGTCATAAAAAATTGACAGACTTTCGCCGGGAAATGGCAGAGAAATTTCAAAGTTTAGAAAAAACTGGGTTGAGGCTTCCTGACTGCTCTCACGCAAAC